>JADRCH010000042.1:8715465-8776786 GCA_019843965.1 Rhynchomys soricoides
TTATTATTATTATTATTATTATTATTATTATTATTATTATTATTATTTGAAGTCTAGCCAAGTAGGCTGGGCTGGCTGGCCAGGGTTCTGCAAGTAGAACTAGGGTCTTTGTGTGTGTGTGGTAAACAGGATATACCAACTGAGCTACCTCCTCAATCAGATCTTGGCTCTGAAGAGAAATGCTGACCATGGCATAATAAAGCTACTATGCAGAAGAGTGGGGTCAGAAGTACAAGCACAGGCATGAGTGAGGGTAGCAGGCACTCTCATCTGAGTCTCAGCGCTGGATCAATAAACGGTGTGATTGATGGACAGCTGTTAGGTCCATCAAGGCTGTACCCTCTTTGGAGGACCTGGAATCTGGACATTCTAATTCTAATGTCACAAAAACATGACTTTTGCATTCTAGGGGCCACAGGTCCCAGAGAACTAGAAAGTTGGCGGCTAATCTTTGAAACTCTCTAGGGATGGGGAGGTGTGTGGACTGGGGAGTTGGAGTGCTTGTGTTTTCACACAGCAGTGTAAAAACTACTCAAAAATGAGACAGTTGTCATAGGCATTCTGTGATGTCATTTGACTGATTTGCATAATGCCTCCGTCTCTGCTACATGAGGTTTTAGAAGCAACCTGGCAATGTACATTTTGATACTATCTTTCTCAAGGCTGAAGATGGCACAGAATGGTGGCTTATTCTTCCACAGAGTCCAGAATGAGCATGTACCACATGGGCATGTATTTGTGATTCTTCATGATCACACCTATGGAAGATACCCCAAATGTTAACATGCTGCCTTGGAAGGGAGGAAAGAATAGATAGTCCCAAGCTGTTTCCCGAAGAGTCTTCTCCTTGACAGGATTTAAGAGGAAGTGAGGTGTTGAACAGTGGCAGCCTGTCACTGAGCCTTGCTGCATACAGACCTGGCTGGAGCCTGGCTTGCTGATCTTTGCAGCCTAAGAGAGCATGTGCATGTATGTTTGTGCACGCACATCTACTCTCACGTGTGTGCAGAGGTGCACATTTTGGTCATGCTTTGTTCTGCACTCTACAGGGTGCTATCTATTACAGAGGCCTTCCCACGTCTCTTCCCTTTCCAGCCAGCAAAATTCACCCTCATTTCTCCTGGTGCAGTCACGAGCTCCTACTTTCAGCCAGGAATGAAGACCTGACAGGAGCTAGTTACCTTCACTGCCCTGAGTTCTTTCTGTGATTAGGAATGGGTACCTGGCTTCATTCAGGTCAAAGAAAATAAAGTCAAAGAAATAATCACTGTGTGTGTGTGTGTGTGTGTGTGTGTGTGTGTGTGTGCGTGTGTGTATCATACACAGTGAGAGCGTATGCATATGGAGATCAGAGGAAACCTTAGGTATCATTTCTCATGAGCCATCAGCCTTGTTTTCTGAGATAGAGTCTCTCAGGGGCTTGGAGTTAGCCAAAGGCTATTTGGGCTGGTCACTGTTCTTGTGGTCAAACTCGGGTCTTTGTGCTTCTGTAGTAAGACTTGAACACTGAGCTGCCTCCTTAACCCTGTTTTTAATATATTGGACAGAATTCTTGGAGAAATGATATTCTTATTTTTCTGGGAACCATCAGCCTAGATAGTATCAACCTGGAGTTTAGGGTACCATTATGTCATACCTAAGACTGAGGCTGAGACCCCCACAGAGATCTTGGCATGTGGGGGAAGATGACCAGATGCAGCCTTGAGTAAAGGTAGATGCCCTGTAGACTTAGGGTAGGCAACCAACACATTTGATGCGGGTATCGTTATTTTCCTTACACCCATTTTACTGCTGCCATTTGTAACTGGAAGCATGATCTAAGTGTGTGCACTTTGTGTGCTTGCTGACACCTAGCTGGAATCTGCTGTGGTCTGGATGTGAGTAAGTCCCTCGGGCTTTCTCTTTATTTTGTGCAGAGGTTTGTGCATGCCGGGCAAGTGCTGTGCCACTGAGGTGCATCCTCAGCTCAAAGGATCATATGTTGCAAGCTTGATCTCCTGATCCCCAGTGGGGAGGAGCCAAGGTGGTGGAAACTTGGAGGCAGGGCCCAACCATGGGAAACCATTAGTTCACTGGGGCTCTGCCCTGTGGAAGATTAGTGTTGATTCTGTAAAGTGAGTTCTTCTGAGAATGGTTATTTTGTGTTGGTTCTTTCAATGCTGTGGATGGCACCCACAGCATTGTTTATGGGGAGAGGGGGGTGAGAAGTATACCACGGAGACACCTCTGGCCTCAAGCAAGCTTTCTTAGAGCAAAATTTGCTGTTTCAGCATTCTCTCTCCCTAACTCCGCTTTACTGTTTGTCACTTGAGTCTCTTCCCTGTGCATTTGGGCTGTTTTATATTCTCTTACTGGAGGCTATCATTGAGCCCAGAAGATGCTCACACTGGACTTCCGGCACTCCAGAATGAGACACATCTTCTCTTTCTCTCTCTCTCTCTCTCTCTCTCTCTCTCTCTCTCTCTCACACACACACACACACACACACACAAGCACATTGCTATGGCTGCTTATGTCAGGCTAGCTGGCTCACAAGCTTACTGGGCTTCTCTAGTCTTCACCTCTCATTTCCCCTTAGTAACAGATTATAGATCTGCATGCTACCATGTCCAGCTTTTTGTGGGTTCCAGGGATTTGAACTGAGGTCTTCATGCTTGCTGTCTGTCCATCCTCTACATTCATTTCTCAATAGTAACAGAAAATGGATTAGGGATAATCTGACTGGTTCCTGGTGGTGCTGTGGATGGGGGTGGGAAGACTTTTCTTCTTCGTTTGATGCAGGCCAGACCAAGGGTATTGACTTTAGAGTCAGAGGGAATGGGGTATGAATCTTGGTCCAGCCAAGACAGTTGGTTCTGTATAAATGATCAGGCTTTCAGAATCTCAGCTTCCTCCTAGGTAATGTGAGAAAAATGACAACCACCTCAGAGGATGCTCCACTGTGACAGTAATGTAAATGAGTGGCTGGGACTTTGCTCTGCAGCATTCCGATGACACAAGGAATGCCAAAATAATTTACTTGTTTTAAATCAAATTAAATCTGGCTCTAGGCTCCCATTAACTAGGATGCTGAGAAATTCAATCACAGACATGTTTAGGGGCGTCCCTGCCAATCCCCAGAGATATACACAGTCTAGGGAACATATGCTATGGTTTAGAACTGAAGAGGGGGTGGATGCCAGTCCCAGGGGCTAGAGTCACGGCTGCTCTTTCTGCCCCATGCTGTGTCCGCATGTCTTCTGCTCTGTTTCCAAGCTTTGTCCTGTCAACAGAAGCAGAGCTGTGCAGGTTCTAGCTGGAGGTTTGCCTCTGACGTCTCCACTTGTTCTGCCCAGGAATGCCACTTTACCAACACTCCATGGCATCCCAGGGAGTTGTGATAGTGAACTGTGTTCAGAAAGAACACCAATTCTACCTTCGAGAGTGTCTGTCTCAGTAACTGGAGCTCTATCTGAACCCCCTCTCTCCCTAACGTCCTCTCTAGCAGATTCTCTCTCCCCATGGTGATCTGAAGTTTCTGTATCTCTATCTTTCTAGTTTACCCTCTGGTGGAGACTCCGGTCAGTGTCTCCTTTACTGTTTTTTCTTTCATGTCAATGGATTTCCTAGCTGCACAGGAAATGCCAAGAATAAAGCTGACATTTAGCAGCCTGTTTTGCAGTGGGAACAACCGTGCCCTTGGGTTCTAGCCAAAGAGATCTAAGTAGAGAGCGTAGGTGGCTGATTCTTTAGTACACAATCCCTGCCTACTCTTCAACCCTTCTTTTTTTCTATCCAACTGTCCAGAATATTGATGCTGGCTATCTTGGGCTAAGAGCATGAGGGACATATCTTGAAAGGTGTCAAAAATGAGTTGAGTGGGGACAGAATCCTTAATCACAAGAAAGGAAATTTTGGGCCATATCATGATGGTTGACCATGAAGGAGACAAGCTGAAGGTAAACGAAGGGAAAAGATCCTGAATTTTTGATGACATCCCACCTCAGAGCTTCCTACTTCCCACTTCTTGTGACACAGGAGGAAACATTCCTCCCTTGTATTAACCTGCTTTATTGGGCATTTTATTATATAAAAGCGGTCATGGATGGAAGGTGAAGGACCACAAGTCACAGAGCATCCAGGTTGGGCTTCTTGTTTTCAAAACATGGAGTGGGAATCCCTCTGATCTTTTCAGCCTCCTTGAACATCAAGAACTAGCATACAGCTATCTCTGTAAATTACCCCTCCATATGTAAAGAGCCCAGCATGGAATCTGACACATTTAAGCAGTCAGTAAAAGGTAGCTATTTTTCTTTTTCTTATTAGCATAATGCCTCAATAAATGTTAGTTTCCAATCCTATCTCCTGAGTATCTTCCCCTTTGCTGCTGAGTTCTTGAGTACCCTCACATTTATCTCCCTTCTCCCTATTAAACCTGGCTCTCCAAAAGGCTGTCAACTCGATTTCAATGAGGTGTCAGAGATAGATAAGGCTTAATGTATGACCTCATTCCCCGAACACTATCAGCTTGCCAGAGAGATTTACATTTAATAGGGGATTAAAGCCTTAAGCCAAAGGAATGAATCTTTAATGGTGAAATTTGAGGCACCGAAAAGCTTATGAAAACTAGCATGGAGAGGCAGTTGGGGTGCTGGGGGTTTCTCCATAGTGATCTTTTTTTTTTTTTTTTTTTGAGAGCTTTGAGACACCTAGGAATTCTCTCAGGTTTAAAACCGTGTTGTGCGGTAAGTTACAATTAGCAATTAATGAGCAGCTGATTCTTGGTGAGGCTCTGAGGAACTGAACAGGAACTACACAAAAAGGGGAGCTGCCTTAGCTTCATGGGGAGCTGCCTGTCCAGTTGAAGGACCAAGGCTAAGCCAATGGATGGAGCTTGCAGGAGTCTGGTACCCGGTAGAGCAAAATTGTTTTGATTCAGCCATACTTGGCTACTTCTTCCATGGATGGTTTTGGTTTTGAGGTGGGAGACAGCTGTATCAGCTAATTTATCTCCTTCCTTCCCAACATCCCTAACCCTATCCCCATTTCTGGTCCTGGGTCTTCCACCTCACCTTTGTCTTCAACTCAATTGTTGCCGTCACCTTCTCAAGTGCCTCTTTGGCCAGGCTTCCCAAATTCTGGGAGATGGACATGGTATGCATTTGGATCTTTGGGCATCCGAGTCTTGATGACTCGAGGGGGTTGTGGTCTGAGCTTCTGATCTTTCCAGCTCATCAACTCCTCTTGGATGTCCACTGATAGCATCAAATACCCAAGCCACCTTTCTGCCAACAGGTGGCTTAGCTATGCTCCCATCTGCTGCCACCTTGCTCTTTCCCTGGAGATTGAGTTACAGGTGCTCTTTCAGTGTGGCCATGAGGAGAGAAGAAGTGAGTGGAGGAGGCAGGCAGCAGTGGTTCGGTCTTGACCCCCTTCACAAAAGTGACCTCAGCTTTACTGTGTTTACGCAGAGCCTTCTTCTGTTACTGAAGCTTCTAGGGATGCAGTGTAGGAGCAGCCCAGTCCCTGGGAGAACAAGGGAGAGGAAGTCCCCTCTGCCTTTCAAACTATTTTAACTTATCCTGTGGTTCGGGTGATTTTGGAGTGTGCTGTAATGTAGAGCTCACCACATGCTACCTTCTTGGTTTTGTGGTTAATAAACTCTTCAAATTACACCAAACTGGGTGTCTTTCTTCTTCTCTGAGATCCCTACTGATGGGAGAATAACACTGACAATGGAATTCAGATTCTCAACACAACAATGACCCTGTGCAGTCTCTATCCCAACCCGAAGAGCACCTCGGGACTCGATCTTATGCAGTGCTCTTCCTGTATCCAAGGTGATAGACCGCAACACACCCTGTGGTTGCCAGAAACCGTATATAGAACCAAATGCTATGTATGCATGCAATGCATTTTTTTCTGTGTGTACATACCTATAATAGCCTCTGACATGAGAACTGGGTCCATCTAAGACCAACAGCAGTAACATACCACAGCTCTTAGAAACGTCGGCTAACAACTTGTTTTCCCTTTGTTCTTATAAAGTAGATATTTTTTCCCTTAAAAGAAGTATTTTACAGCTTCTCCCTGGGATGCCTATAAGGGCAACACCCACACTCTTGCACTTTGATGCACTTTGAAGTAAATAAGCATGCTTTGGATAACTTGAGCACAAGTGCTATGATGCCGTGACAGTTGGTTTCATAATCCAAAATGGCCACTGTGTGAGTGGGCAAGTAGCATATACAGCTTGGATACCCTGGACCAACGGAAGAGTCACATCCAGGAGAGTTGGAGCGGAGTGGCTTGAGATGTCACTATACAAGTGAGAATGTTTTACAATTTAAAACGTTGCTGTTGTTTCAGAAATTTCCACTTAAAATGTTCAAAACAAGATTGACCATAGGGAAACTAAGTCCCATAAAGAAAAGTCATCAAGGGGGACTCCCATGTCCTGCAGGGCAGGCGGAAGAGGCTGCAGAACAGATCTTGCCCTCAGCACCCACCAGTTGCCAGTCTTTCTAAGATGCTCTAGCCGATGGACAAAAGTTCCTTTTCATGGGCGTGCTTTACTTTTATTGACTTTAATGCTTTTGTGTGTCCCCTAACATGTCATCCATTTCTCTCTCCTCTTACCCAGCCATCACCACATAAGTCTGTGGATACAAAGCCAAATAAATAGTCTTTTTGTTTGTTTGTTTTTGTCACAGTCTCATGAGGGAATTGGCATGCTAGCTGTTTAATTTGGATCGTAGTAATAGATACTCCATGGGATCATTGTGAAGATGAAATGGGTAACATACCCAGACATCTTGGCACAGCACACCACACCATAACAATAATCAATTATTATTTCAATTATTGCAATAAATAACTTATAACACATCTTGGGCTTGGACCAAACAGGGACAATAGTATAGCTTTGTGGCTTCACTTCATCCCAGGGGACGAACCCTTCTCAAGTGAGTGGACAGTACAGGGGTCTGTAAGTTGGAGTTGCATAAGCACACAGTGTTTAATCTTTCGTGGTCCGGCTGTTGTTCTTGCCCTCAGATAGCACTCCTTCCTTGTTTCCCCTCCCCCACGCTTCTATGACGTTCCACTTTAACCTGCTTTTACTCCCATTAAAAAGGCAGCACAAAGGAGTAGCCTCGTGATTTATTCTGGGT
Organism: Rhynchomys soricoides; assembly: GCA_019843965.1. NCBI lineage: Eukaryota > Metazoa > Chordata > Mammalia > Rodentia > Muridae > Rhynchomys > Rhynchomys soricoides. The sequence continues at coordinate 8,722,617 of JADRCH010000042.1, forward strand.
CAAGACACTCTCTGCATCTTTTCTTTTCTCTTTAAGATAAACATTGTATTTTGGTGTTTTATTGGTTAAAAGTATCTATGTTTTGTTGTTGGTGGTGGTTTTTTGTTTTTTGTTTTTTGTTTTTTGTTTTTTTTCTTTTTTTACTCAAAAGAGAAAAGTACAAAAATCAAAATCAGGCGAAGTAAATCACACGGAACACCACTTGCAGCGTTTTGGAGAACATTTCTTAGGATATTCCATCATGAATTTTGCTGAAGCTTTGTCTTATGTTTTAGCTTTAAGTAAACATGTTTATACATGCAATCAATCCCTCTGCAGAAGCACAAAGAGCTTGGAGGCATGGATGTGCGCTGGCTCTGTTGTGTGACCACTGGGTGGTGCTGTTTCTGAATTTATCAACTTTTCCTGTTCTTGGTGCTTCCCTGAAGAAATAAAGGGGTCCGAACTGCATCCCCCATCTCCAGTCCAGGACCTGGACCTCTCCCGTTCCTCTTGTCTATAGCTGAAGGTGGATTGACTTTGCCTTCAATTATATTCTCAGAGGGCAATACAATCATGCCTGTTTTCTACCATGGAAGATTGCCTCTGCTCTTGGACCAGGAGCGTTTTGACTGGTGACTCCCCATATGCCTACCCTAGAGCTAAATATGAAGATCTTCGCAGAAGGGGAGAGAGTCCCCCACCCTAAAGTTTTGTGCATATAAGACACAGAATACCTGGTACATCTCATTGAAGGATAATATACTTTGAAAGGAAATGAAGAGGGGGAAATTATGTTTTAAGAGAGATAAGATGGAAAAATACAAAATTTAACTTTAGATTTAGTAATTGCTGACCAACTTTGGCTTAGGTGGCTGGCCCCTCTGGGATCCACTGACCTATGTATTGGGAGTCAACTTCTGGCTAGTTGGGATACAAGATTATCTCCTGTTTTCTTTTCCTTAGGTGTGTGGAACAGACTGGCTGTATGGTCAAACTGTGCCTAGAAGTGAGTTCCGATGTGCACTGTGGAGGCCTTGGAGATCATGAGTCCAGCATGCTCTGAGCAGGACACAGTCTGAGCCTGGCTCTTACTAAGCAACCTGCTTGCCTGCCAGGGTCATCAGCAGGCTGCACCCACCCAGCCCATGCATCATTATTAGAGTCCCTTCATTGCGCTAATTGACACAGGATGAAAAATATCCAGCAAAGGAAACATCAAATGTGTTTGCATGCAGCCAGGGCAGGCTGGCAAATGAGAGAACCCCTGTAAGCGTCAAGTGAGATTGACAATGGCCCTGGGATATCTTGTAGGGTGAAAGTTTTCTGATCCCGAGAGCCTGTTCCGACTGGCAGATTGAGCGGGGAGGACAGTAAGGGAGAGTGGCTTCCTGGAGTCCTGTCTGAAGGGGCAGATGCCCTAAGAAACAGGAGTGGAAAAATAAAGATTGAGAGGAGAGAGAAAGGGACTGACATTGTCACCTCCAGATGACAGTGAAGATAGTACCAGCCCATACTTTGCAATCAGCTGAGTATCTTCTCAGTTCTGGGTGAGGGTTGGAGGAGACCATGGAATTGTCATCCTGGGTCCACAACTGTTTTTGCATATTAAGGACCGGCATTGTTCCTCAGGGGGGCATTGGGCAATGTATGGAGACACTTTTAGTTGTCATAACTGGACCGTTTATTGGATACACTGGTGACATTCCCCAATGGGGCATCAGGCAGTGGGCACAGTAACTGACACTGAGTTATTTAGTTAAACCACGTTATTAACTTTAAGTGGTACATTGTTGGCAAAATGGCTCTGGTTTTTTCTTTCCCCACTAACTTGGCTATTTCAATGTCACTTTGAAGAACCTGCTATCAAGGTGTGGGCTCGATTCTGCTACCTTTGCTGTTAGCAAAGTGCCTGGAAGAAGCAACTTAAGGGAGGGAATATGTACCTTGGCTCCTTTTATTTCAGCAGGTTCAGTCCACCATGATAGGGAAGAGATGAAGAACTCTCAGGTCATGTCATAGCAGTGGGGGCATGTAGTAAAGACTATTCACATCATGGTGGATCAGGAAGTGGAAAGCAAGACAGGAACCAGAAATACTTTCTCAGTGACCTTCTTCACTAGCTAGGCCCATCTTCCTAAAAATTCCAAGCCTCTCCAAATAGTGCCACCTGTTGGGGGACAAGTGTTCAAAACACTAGCCAGTGGGGATCTTTCAGATTTAAACCACTTAGCATAGGATTAGGAATGGGATTTTTACTTGCTTTATACAAGCGAATACTCTAGAAGTGGTATTTCTGAACCTAGGCTTTAAGCATTTTTCACAATTCTGTTTCCTTTAGAGTCCTGTTTTGTTGTGTGGACAGGCTCCAGAATAATCTTCTGAAGGAGGAGATGCTGCATGGAAAGCAGCCAGAGGCTCTAAGCCTATGACTACTCCAATCCCTACAAATACAAGTAAGAGCTCAGACCCACAGCTGACCATAGACAATGGACTCACCTTGAGATATGAAACACTCAGTTCACCCACAGACTGCTAGTCAACAGTTGATTCTCAATATTTTAGTCTATTAAGTTTAAGAGCATTTGTTATGAAGCAACAGCTTCATACATACATACATACATACATACATACATACATACATACATACATATGTCATCCAGACTGGAAATGAAGACTCAATAATGATTTCTGCAGGGAATGGGAATTTCTCAAACTTTACTTCTTTTTAAAAATAACTGGCATTTTATTACGTCAAAGAACTTAAATAGCTCAAGATGTCATTGCATCCTTGGATGCCCAGGTAACGGAGCTGGGCAAGATTCATTTGGAGAGAAGCTTGCTTAAGGTCAATTTTATCCATTTGTATCATGACAAGCCACAGAAAGGAAATCTATCTTAAACAATAGCCATGGGTCATTTATCAGAAGGATGCTGGAAGGCGGAGGAAAGAATTGATTCTCAGAGGTATCCAGATTAGGGCCCTTCCAGGGACTTGCACAGCAAGGATTTGTGGATCTCCTTCCAGAATGCTGTTTAAGGCAACATTTATTCCTACCCACTTGGCTAGAGATTCCAATACCAGGATGGGGGAATCTGATTGGCTTCCTTCTGCCGTCTGCTCTGGTGACAGAGGTATCATTTGATTGGCAGCCCCACTAACTCCACATAGAATGGGAAAGAGAAGGGACAAGAAACAAAGAGTGCCTCTGCCTTCCTGGAGGCTGGGAGAAGGAAAGGATGCATGCTTGGGGGTTTCGATGCATGGTCTGGACATCATGTATCTTATGCTTTGGTTGTAATATGCAAAACCTTAGACAGGAATCAAAAGCCAAACAACAGATCTGTTGACTGCTGTGTAATCTTCCATCCTCTCCCCCTTTCCTTCCCTCCTGCCCTCCCTCCCTCCCTTTTCCTTCTCTCCCTCCTTGTCAGATGGACATAAGCACAAAGTGATGGGGGAGGGAAGGTGAGAGAAGATTCCACTCTTCAAGAACTCTGTAAGGATATTACCATAACTTGGATCTTAGATGTTCTCCTAAGACCTGTGTGTGAAAGACTTGCGCCCTAGAGTGGTGCTGTAGGGTGGGGTAGAGCCTCTTGGGAGGTTTTTAGGTCTTTTGGGTGTGCTCTAGAAGGAACTGAGGGATCTTTTATTTCCCAGTTATAAGGTCACTGTCTGTGGTGTGTCACTGTGTCCACCGTGAGAGCTTACCAGTCCATGGACTGAACCATATCTCCCAGACTGTGAGCCAAGGTAACAATTTCTCCTTATAAGTTATAATGTTATGACACATTCCAGGTATGTGTTACAACAAGTCTGCAACAGGAAGAAAACCCCTCCTTTGACTTACATTTGAACCAAGATATTTCCTGCTACTGATGTCTCAGCAGGTGCCAAGCATCAGGAGGACTTCCCAAGAATCTCTTCACCAGACATCAATTTGCTGGTGTCTCTAAGTCGCTAGAGAGCCCCCAAAGTTTTCCAGTCTCAGTGATGAACAAATCATCTATTTTTCATCTGCAAATTAGGGAGGCTGAACAAAACCAGTGCTTTCACTTTTTTTCTCTCTTTGTCCTTCCTTAATCTTCTTGAATCCTTCAATTAAAATTAAAATCTTAGACTGAGGCTCATCGTGCACAAGAGATAAATGTGGAGCCTTTTCTGTAGAAGTGTTTGCATGTGTTTGAGGGGCAGGGAGGGGCAGAAGCCTAGAGTATACATTGATCCGCTTTGTCCATACTGGCTCTGGGGTCCACTTGGTGAAGACAGATCATTCTGGCTTCTCCTCCATCTGCACACAGTGGTTGTCATGAGGGGAGGCTTCCTTCAGGAATGAAGGACACAATATAATTGTGGTGGCAAGGTATGGAGATGGCAGGTGCTGGATCAAGCTCTTGGGTCCTTGTCTTGCAGATAATTTAGCATTTGTCCCAGAGATGAAAGCATTCCTTGGGGAGGGAGAAGTGGAGAGGCTTAGCACCTGATAAACAGAGGAGCCACCTCAGGCTCCAGTCTCCTGAGTTTGCCATGTGGTAGCTTGAGAGTTTCTTTAAGATTCTACACCTTGACTTCTCTATCTGTAAAATGGATGAATAACAGCACCCACTTCTCAGAGGCACCAAGAGAATCTGAGTTTAATCACGAATCTGAGATGCTTGAGAATGTGAGCTGCCTGGCAGAGTGCCCAGGATGCTTGGAGTGTTAAAGAAGTGTTAACTTGTAGTCTTATTAATATTCTCACTGTCACTAGGAAGCTGATAGCTTGGATCAGAACTGTGAAGCCTTTGCTCTTTTATCTCACCAAAGATGAATAAAAAGAAGGCACTTCCCCTCTCCCGGTGTGTTGTCCCCTGCTCTCTCTTCTGCAAGGCCAGGGATGGCATTTCCCTTTCTCTTCATCCTAGAGGGCAATTTGCTTTCTCGTGTCACTTCTCTGCAAGAACACCAGGAGAGAAATTAAAGCAATAAGGGCTAAACTGTGTACGACTGGAGCACGGAGTGTGATAATGATATATGAAGCCAAAAGCACTAAGTGGGCAGAGCTAGTGCTGCCGAAGTGAGTAAAACCAGGATAAATCCATCCCAGGGGAGTGATAACACATAACTCAAATAGTGGGAGCAGCAGGGGGCTGCAGGGCCTTGAAGGAAGAGCAGTTTGCACTCCTGCAGAGCACAGCCTCTGCCCAGCATGGGTAATTCCTGAGTGCCTAGGTTGGCACCATTACCAGCCTTTAGGGTGGCTGCAGGTTGGAGTAGGGATTCTTCTGGAACTTAGTCGCCATGTAGAAGTGGCACTAGAGGTGTCTGGAGGTATGACTGGATGACCTAGGGTCTCTGCCTCCACCACATTTGAAGCTATATGGCCTTAATTAAGTTAGCTCACCTCCCTAGGCCACCAAATGCTCATAGGAGAATTGAAGGTAGATACGGACATACTTGCTGTTCAATGAGGAGATGTTACAAGGAGACTGAAGGATTATGGTGTTCTGTTTCACAGTAGGACTACTACAGTTGATGATAATGTAATGTGTATTACCAAATGACTAAAAGAGAACATTTTAAATGGCCTCAACACAAAGAAATCAAAGATTTGGAGGGGGGAAAGGCAGGAGGACCACAAGTTTAAGGTCAATCTTGGCTACAGAGTAAGTTCAAGGCCAGCGTGATGGGCAATCTAACAGTGAAATCATGAACACTAGAATCACCTTGGAGATCAGCAAGCTTGTTGGGGATTATCTTGATTAGGCTAATTGAAGTGAGATTTGTCCACTATGGGTGGTACCATTCCCTGGGCTGGGTTCCTGAATTACATAAAAAGGGCAAAATAAGTTGAATACAAGCGTTGAATACTTTCCACTTCTTGACTCTGGATGCAATGTGATCAGCTGCCCAAGCTCCTGCTGCAGCAAAGTAACTTCCTTACAGTGATTGACTCTATCCTTGAACTGGGAGCCAAAGTAAAGCATTCTTTCTCAAGTTGCTTTTGTCAGGTTATTTTTACCATAGCAAGAGAAAAGTAAAGAATATATTGCCAACCTTGGCAACTTAGTGAGAGCCTGTTTCAAAATGGAAAGTAACAAGTCAGGGACTGAGGAGATATCACAGCAACAGAGCATGCAGGAGGCTGTAGGTTCTCCTGTACAAAAGAATATAAAAGATCTCATAGATGTTTAAGGTGATGGATATGCTAATTACCCTGATTTAGTCATAGCATAAAATATTCATGAATCATAGTAGCACACTGTATTATATATCCATGTGTCAATTAAAATATGTATAGAGAGGGGCTGAGAGAGATGACTCTGTGGTTAAGAGCACTTACTGCCCTTCCACACATCCAGTTTGGTTCCTACCACCCACACTGAGCTACTCACAACCACCTGTATGTAGCTCCAGCTCCAGGGGATCTGATGCATTCTCCTGGCATCTGCTGGCACCTGCACACAGAGAGAGACACATGCACACACACAAATATTTAAAAATAAATAAATAACATATATGAAGAAAGAATCATCTGCTGCCATGGGAAGTGCCGACGCCCACTCAGAAAGGCAGCTGCCCAGTTTTCTTTCTTTCTTTAAATATTCCATTCAAAGTGTGGCTCTCTGGATGGAATTTTTTGGGGGAATAGTTTTAACATCATCAGGAATTTATTAGAAATGACAACTTTTGGATCCTACTCTAGACCTGCTGAGTCAGGAGCTCTTAGGATGATGATGATTGGTACCTGTACTGGCTGGTTTTGTGTCAACTTGACACAAGCTGGAGTTATCACAGAGAAAGGAGTTTCAGTTGAGAAAATATCTCCATGAGATCCAGCTATAAGGCATTTTCTCAATTAGTGATCAAGGGGGGGAGGGCCCCTTGTGAGTGGCACTATCTGTGGGCTGGTAGTCTTGGGTTCTATAAGAAAGCAGACTGAGCAAGCCAGGAGAAGCAAGCAAGTCAGTAAGTTACATCCCTCCATGGCCTCTGCATCAGCTCCTGCTTCCTGACCTTCTTGAGTTCCAGTCCTGATTTCCTTTGGTGATGAACAGCAGCATGGAAGTGTAAGCTCAATAAACCCTTTCCTCCCCAACTTGCATCTTGGCCATGATGTTTGTGCAGGAATAGAAACCCTGTCTAAGACAAATTGGTACCAGCATAATGGGGTAGTCCTGTGACAACCTGACCATGTTTTGGGGAGGACTGTGGAAGGACTTTGGAACTTTGAGCTAGAAGAGTCATTGGGATGTTAAGAGCTCTGTGGAATGTTCTGTAGGAGCTTGGAAGATAATGTTGAGAACAGTGCAGAAGATTGAGGCCTGGCTTGTGAAATTTCTGAGGGAAGATTAAAGACTCTTATCAAGGCTGTTGCTATTTTGACTGTGAAGATTCTGTGGTTTTGGTTATCTGGAGCTGAAGAATCAGCTGTGATTAACAAGATACCAGAACTACTAAAGCAAAACCATTGCATTACTGGGACTATTGATGGTGGTTAGCTGGAGCTAGGACATTGGCAGTGATTGGGAAGTACCAGCATCAATGAGGTGAAATCTTCTGAGAAGTGTTTTCTGAGAGCACAGAGGCTTCATTCCAGAGATAGCCAAGGTTGTATCTTGTGCGGTGGCTAGACTTGGTAATGTGTAAGAGTCACCCAGGTGGTACTGGATTTGAAGGCATGAAGGAGTAGTGAAGATCGGCTGAGGCCTGGGCTCTGTGAGAGGCTGTGGAAGGCCATTGGTGAAAGTGCAGCCTCAGTTGCAATTGATGGCCCAGGACTGAAGGGGTCATGCAAAGGAGGTGAGGCTTGATACCATGAAGAAAACCTGTGAGAGGCTGTTGGTAAAGCCTAGTTGCAGTGGAAAATAGCAGTGTTTTGGAGATGCCAGTACCATGGGATGACCTCCAAGAACAGCAGCAGCAGTGGAGTACAGGCATCTGGAGCCTAGAAGACAAGGTGTGTGCTACAAAGGGCAGAGCTGGAGAAGTGACCCAATCCCTTGGAGGAATCCAGAAGATCATGAGTTGATCCCAGACATTGGATGGTTGGAGTTTGATTTTGCTTTTGATTGTGACTGTGCTGATATATTTTCCTTCCTGAAGGAAGGAGGTATTTTAGTGGAGCCCACAGTTAAGAGACTTAATTGTAAAAAGACTTTGAATTCTAAGAGATTGGATATTTTTAAAGAGATTTAAAATTTAATAGTAAGAATTTGCAAAGACTGTGGGACTTTTAAAGTTATTTAGATCTTGGGGATAAATAAGAAAGTCAGGGTCAAGGCTTAATGGTGATGTGTTTGTGTGTCAAGTTGACAAGGAGTCAATTGTACTGGCTGGTTTTGTGTCAACTTGACACAAGCTGGAGTTATCACAGAGAAAGGAGTTTCAGTTGAGAAAATGCCTCCATGAAATCTAGCTGTAAGACATTTTCTCAATTAGTGATCAAGGGGGGAGGGCCCCTTGTGGGTGATAGCATCTGTGGGCTGGTAGTCTTGGACTCTATAAGAAAGCCAGCTGAGCAAGCCAGGAGAAGCAAGCAAGCCAGTAAGTGACATCCCTCCATGGCCTCTGCATCAACTCCTGTTCCTTGACCTGCTTGAGTTCAAGTCCTGACTTCTTTTGGTGATGAACAGCAGCATGGAAGTATAAGCTCAATAAACCCTTTCCTCTGCAATTTGCATCTTGGTCATGATGTTTGTGCAAGAATAGAAACCCTGACTAAGGCAGTACCAGTCATCAGCTTTTCAGGCTTTTTTTTTTGTCTCTTAGGATGACCTAGGAGACAAGTCCCTGGGCATGTCTCTTAGAGAATTTCAAAAAGTTGGATAGTTGAAGTGGGAAGACCCACCCTAAAAGTGGGCAGCACCATTCCTCTGGCTGAGGTCTATCTTGGACAGAATAAAAAGAAGGTGAGCAGAGCACCAGCATCCATGTCTCTGCTTTGTGACTGTGGACGGGTGTAACTAGCTGCCTCACTTTCCTACTGTCATGCTTCTCCTACCATGATGGACTATGCCCTCAAACAGGAGCCCAAATAAAACCTTCCTCCTTTGAATTGCTTCTGTTGGATACTTTGTCAGTAATGAGAAAGTATTATACAAGATGCCCCAGGCACCCGTGTTCCCTGAGTTACTCTTCTTGTTGCTTTTACACAATAACTATTGTGTCATTTTCTCACAACACAGTACTTGAGAGAAGCAAGGGAATGTTGCTCCCCATTGCTGTGACAAATGACCTGATGCAAACAACGTAAGATGGGGCTTATTTATCTTACAGCTCCAGGTTACAGTCCATCATTGCAAGGATATGAAGGTGCCAGGAACCAGAAGGGGCTAGTCAATTTACACCCGGTCAAGAACAGAGAGCAAAGGACTAATCCATTGCTCAGCTCACTCTTACTGTTTTATGTGATTTTGAATCTCCTGTGCAGAGAATAGTCCCACTCACAAGCAAGATAGGTTTCCCCACATCTATTCACCTAATCAAGATGATTCTCCATAGACATTCTGAGTATAACTTTGATCTAGATGATTCCTTACAGATGTGCCTAGAGATGTGTCCCATGATAATTAATAGCAACCATTATAGGCAAGAACGGTTTGTTTTGGCTCATGGTTTCAGAGGCTCTCGGTCTATCAGAGCAGAGAAAGTGTGGTTCACAGCACTGACAGTGCATGGTAGAGGCTTCTCACAACATGGCTGACCAGAAATCGGTTGGAGCAAGTTGGAACCAGAAGAAAATCTAACCGCAAAGGCTCTTTTCCAGTTAACAACCTCTGCCAGCTACTGACTATGTCCCAAAAGGTTTACACCCCTGAAACCCACTAGGGACCAAATAGTCAAACTTAGGAGCCTATAGAAGGTAGTTTACATAGAAACCATCCCACAGATCTTCTGATGAATACCACAGTTTAACAATGAGCCCTTGGTGGTGACTTACTCATTAATAAGTATGGCAGGGATCCAGCATCCATAGTGGTTAGCTAGTCTCCCAAACAGGCAATCCCTGGGCTTGATTCCAAGAGTCCTGGCTCCAGGAGAAGCTGGGGTATGCTGAGAGTCTTATCTCTCCAAGGCCTCCCTGCAGGTGCACATGGTCCTTTCATCTCAAGCTCAGCTGATTTTCTTCCCTCCCAAAGCCTTCTGCCTTTTCTCTTCTCCCTTTCCCCAGACACTAGAAATACACTCTGGGACAAGTTCAGGAACATGGGAACTTTCCTTTGTCCAATAGCAATTCTTCCTCCTTTCCTGTAGACATGGATTTCTGACATTCAAAAGCCCAAGTTTTAAAACTTATAATATGGACTTTCTTCCTTATTTTTCTGCCACCCCTTTGTTAAGCAGAAACATAAGCACCTGGAAATCTGTTTTCTGCCAAAATGGGAGAGGGGAGAGTGAGGCACAGTAGGAGGTTTATTGAGGAAAAAGAAGAGGCAGGGGTTTCAATAGTCCAGTCTGACCAGACAAACTATAGGAGAAATAAAAGGAACAGTCATTCTGCAGACTCTCTTTGGCTAACTGGCCTTTTAGTTCAGAAACTCTTAATTTTGTGTCATTTTGTTGGGAGGCTGCTTGTTTCCAGCTTCCCATGACAGCTCTTCCCTGCACATCATTGTAAACCTCTTTACCTTAGATCAGCCTGAGGCCTCTCTTCCTCTGGTCCTGTTACACTCAAGAGTTGTGTATTCTGTCACACGATGGCCATTTGGGACTGACTTAAAGAGAACTAGGAGAGATTGCTTTGTGTCTACTTAAAAAGCAGAGTCTAGCTTACTCTGCTGCTTTCTATGTGGGCTTTGCAGCTCCGTGTTGTCCTGTGATCTGACTGTTGAGTATCTGGGTAAGAAGAGATTTAAGGGTGTCACAAGGAGCTCAGCTTCTTCCCAATTAGGAATGCAGTGAAGATTCAAAGAAGCCACACCTAGAAGAAGGACACTCCACCTTCAACAAGACAGAGAAGAGGACTGGGTGGATATTTGCATCTTCCATTTGCATGATACATTCATACTCATAAAATGCATTATTATACACTAATCACTAAGATTGAATTTTAACAGGTAACTATTATGAGCAGGGTTGGAAGAAGAGGGATCCAAATAAATACATACACAACATAACCTACACATACAAATACACGTACACACATACAAATACACATATGTGTGAACTGTGTGCTTTAAATCTGTGCAGACATGTGTTCATGGGTACATGAGTGTGTGGAGGGTGAAGCTTAGCATCAAGTGTGTCCTTCAATCAGTGCCCACTTTAGATTTTGAGACAGAGTCTTTCCCTGAACACAGAGCTCACCAAGTCCTCTAGACTGGCTGGCTAGTGAGCTCCCCCAGCACTGCGGTTATAGATGCTTGCCACCAAACCCAGCTTTTCCATGGTACAGAGGATGAAAATGCAGGTTCTCATGGATGTGCAGCAGGTACTTTATTCACCAAGCACCCGCACAGTCCCTGGGGATTGATAATATTTAGGACTAGTCAGAAAGTTGCCGATTAGTAATTGAGTACATTTCTTTGAGCCATGCTTTCCATTGCATGTAATCCTGCTTATAAATGCTTATTGGGGATTAGGCTTCCCCTACCCTTGCAATGAAATATTCTGCTGTATTTTGTATAGAAAAGCCACATTAAGCAGAACAGCTTAAATAGTGGCGATCCATAGTAATCCTGCCCCATTCACTGTCTAACTACTCTGCAGGAAAGATGATCCAGCGGGTTTCCTTACAAAGACACAGCCATGCATGCTGCCAAAGCCATGGTGGCTGCATAAAGCACCGGAAGTGACCGTCTGGCTTTGACAGTGACGCCAGTCCAGCTGGACCCACAGGCAGACAACACAGCTCCATCTGTAACCACTCTATCAACCTGCTCACCTGGGAGGCTGTACTCTTACCTAACAGGAAGATGGCAGCCTGAGGCCCACAAGGCTTGGCTGGATGTCAGAAATGCCAAGTCAGTCTCTAGGCGAAGATCATGTCTTCAAAGCCCATCCCAGTAGAGGAGTGTCTTCCTGATTTGCTTGGGCACGCCCCACTGTGTTTTGTTACAGGGGAATGAGAGTGTGACTGTCATTCCTGAGAGTAATTAAAGGATTTGCCCATCATTCTTCATGACCTCTGCAGGAGCTGAGATGACCATGTGGCACTCTGCAGCTGAACTCAGACATCAGATAGTCAGATGCATCTCTTTCATCAAAAAATGAGCAGCTCTGATGCTGAGGAAGGCCGTAGGGATTCATCTACTCTAGGAACTTTACCTTAGCTGCTGTGCAGTGTGACAGCCATGAGATCAAAATGGTAGCAGATGTGTCTTACCCTTCCCCGCTTTAACAGGGACATGGGAGGGGCTGGTATCTGCCTGTCATTCTCCTGGGATTTCTCTTGGAGTTCAGGGTAATAGAAAAGAAGGAGAGACTACTAGCTGGAAGAGACACAACGAGTCACAAGTCTGCAGACACCGCGTCTGCGGATCCACAGCTGCCATTTCCCCCCAAAAGTTGCTCTATTTGAGAGGCAGAGAAAGAAGATCTCCAAGACCAGCTACTCTAGCAATCAGTGAGCTCCAGGCTCAGTGAGAGACCTGTCTCAAAGAATAACTTGGAGAACGATTGAGGAAGACAGCTGACATCAAGTTCTATCCACATGTAGGCACATACATATGAACTCATGCACCAGCATATACAGGAAAACACACACACACACACACACACACACACACACACAATTGCACCTCTAATGAACATGATATTTTCCAACAATATGCCTGAACAGCTGTTTCCGTGGCACCTACCTTGCATTAGACATAGATAATGCAGAGAAGACTTAAAGTATACATTGTACCTTATGCATATTCTATACAGGGCACTCAACTTCTATAGCTGAGTTTTAGGCCCTGCTGCATGCGGGGACTCCAAGAGAGTTCACCAGGACTCAGTTTCTCATCATCTCTTAGGTCTTTACTCCATGCTGACTATGTTTTCATCAGAGTACCTCCTCTGGATAGCAACACAGCAGCCAGAAATGCCTTTCACATGTCCCTAAAACAAGTGTCACATAACAGCCAGCATGTCCTTAGAGAGCCCTTCACTGGCTTTGGGAGCGTCATCCAACACTTTTGGGTTCCAGTACCTCCAGTTCAACAGGGGACGATTCTCCACTCAAATCACTTGGATAAAAGTGGGTTACATTTTTATGCCACATGAGTAAAAGAAGGCCAATGGCATAAGTGCACACACTCATTTTGTGTCCTCTTCCCAGTTCATGGTAGCACAGATGTGACAAGACACCGATGTGCACATGGTTAAGAGTGTTGCATGTGTGTGTCTTAAAGTGACTGCGATTGAAGAGTTGTTTATAAACACAGCATTTCAGAGTTCTCACAGTTCGAGGACACAGTTCACCAGTGGTGGGTGTGCGTGGCAGGGTGGGTGGGAAGGTGGGGGCCTGGGGACTGGGGCCATTAACTGTCCCATTACCTGTACAGCTGCCAAATTTAAAAAACTTCATTTCATAATGAAAATCCAGACCCCAAAGAGTGTCAGCTCCCCTTGGTCTGCTTTCCAGAACACATTTCCTTGTATGGGAATGTGGAGGTCAGGAAAGAGTGATTGGGTTACCTCCTTATCTCCAAGTGACAGCTAAGCCATGAAGGATGAAGAAGGGGCAGCAGAAGTGAGTGTGCACTGTGTGTGCAGGAAGAGCTCTAGGAGCCATCAGGGGCACAGCATCCCACACTACGAGGAAGATGAATATTCTGACATCAGCACACCCCCCACCTCAGCTTTCTGTCTTATTCCTCCTCCCTCTGCTGGGTTATGCCGTCTTCACTTTGTCAGGAGGAAAAGCATGATTGGCAAAAAGACCTACAAACGGGATGTTCTCTTGGCTTTAGGTTCAAAAGTCTAAGCATGAGAGAAATAGAGAAGAAATAGCTCTCTCATCTTCTCCATCCATGAATCAGTGATGAGAATCTTAAGGCTTGGACATGGGGAGACAGAAAGTTTGTGATGATCTCCAGTGGCAAAGAGCAGAGAAGAGAGGGTCTCCATGAAGGAGGTGCCTCACACTTCGGACCACTACACAGCTGCTAAGATAAGTAGGATGAGTACATTGACTCCACCCCAGTTTATTTGGAAGGGCTTCCACCTGGGTTTTCTGCTTTGTGACTCAAGGAAGATATAGAAAAATGAATGCCGCAAGGCTCTTCTCTATAGAACAAATGTTGTCCGTTTCGGTAATTACCATACTTATTTGCATATGTTTATAGAAACATGGGAAAAGATTCTGGAAAGATACACCCTGTGTGTCTGGGGAGAGAAACAGGTGAAAGGCAAGAAAGTTAAAGTACATACAATAAAATATAAATAGTATATAATTGAGATAATGTCATGGCTGCAATGTGATGTATAATGTGACTATATAATGTATAGCACGTCACATCTGTGCATATTACACCCAAATGTTCCCTTCAATTCAAACAGCACAGGCGTGCACAAGAAAAATCACAAAAAAGAACAGTGACATCTGCCTTGCTCACTTTCCTACACTTATGCAAATTATTGAAATTATGTTTCTCAAGGCTCCTACCTTCCCCCACTTTGAAGAAGTCAGTGACAGAACCCACCTCAGCAACACAGAGAAATGCATTGACAACACTAGGCACCTCTGCAATGCTTTAAAGAGAAACAGTAGAATCCGTAAAATCAATAAAGTGCCTGTCATTGTGTAGAGAACTATGCTCAGGATTGAGGTATGCTTCAGCAGTCCAGCACTTGGCATGTACAAGACTTAGCTTCATCACTCAGTACCATAGTACAGGCACAGTCCCCTACATCCCACAAAAAATTATGCTTAGAGAAACAAGGTGAAGAATAAATTCATGCTGTTCTCTGGGACGAAAGCAAAGTAAATGATTTAGGAAGTCTAGAAAAGATATTGTGGAAGAGAGAGGCCCCACCTGGAACTGTACAGCCAGGGTTGTAACTGTCCTTGTTAAAGATGCTGTGATCTTAACATAGAACATGAGCAAAACAAGACGCTAATGGCAGTTATTCCCCCACTCCTTGGCATAGGCAGGGCAGTGGGCTGTAGAAACTGGTGTTGCTGCTATCCTGAGGCCCCGACTGGTGGGAGTCACCCTTCTGATGGTCCTCTGTCTCCCACATACATCAGCAGAGATGAATCCATGAAAGCCACGCAAGCTTCAGTATAGAGTGTAGCATGAAGCATGGGCAGATGCACAGTCCATGCTGGGTGAATGCATGCATGAGGGACTGAGTGAATGAAAGGTTCTGAGTGTGTGAATGGATGTGTGAGACACAGATGAATGATCACAGCCTCTCCAGACTATGATCCATCTGAGAACAATGTCCTTTTGGGTCTCAACATGCTTCCTGCAGCTAGAGAATAGAGAAAAATGATTTAGCCTTCATCAGTGTCCCCATCAAGCTTGGTCACACGGCCAGGGGAGCTAGTACATAGGATGCCAGATCTCTGTCATATGCCCAGTACTCAAGCTGGAGGGAGACTCAAAACACCTGGGTAACTATGAAACGAGTTCTTCCCCCAAGAACATGCAGAGACCTCAATGAGAAGATGTTGCAAACCCTTGACCAGGAGCCACGGCAGATTGAAGGGATTTTGGAACTTTCAGCTCTCAGGGACTTTGAAGAATTACTGAAAGACTACTAGATAGATGCAGAAATAGGTCCTCTTATAAGAGCACATGTAGGGCTGACAAGGTGGCTAAGAGAGTTCAGTCACTTGGCAGAGCCTTGAGAACCTGAGTCCCATGCCATGAACTCACAGTGGACAGAGAGAACGGACTCCTGAAAGCTGTCCTCTGGCCTACTCACATGCTTCCTCACTCACGCACATCATATATGCATCCAGTAAGGATACATAAGATATGTTCTCAAGATCACATCTGTATATAGATACTATCAAGAGTCAGCCCTGCAGGAATGCTAGAAAAGAAAGTGGGGCTGGAGAGTTTCCATTCAAGGCCACCAATGGCTTTCCAAGGCACAAGAGGGCAGCAGTCCGAGGCTGATCTCTGAAGTCAGACAGGCCCCTACAGTGTAGTCCTATCAGATTCCTCACCTCACACAATTCTTTCCTCTCCTTATTTGCAAAAAGGGATAAGGATATTAGTAAATGGTTTTCAATATTGTGCAGATTAAATGAGCAAATGAAGAGCTGCAAGCAGTACTTGTTGCATCTTTATTTGATTGTGTGCTCGTGTTCATGTGTGTATGAAGGTGCACATGAGGAGATGCATGGACCTGGAGGGTAGAAGACAACCTTGGGTACTGTTGCTCAGGCACTTGTCCACTTCTTTTGAGACAGGGTCCCTCACTCTGCTGGCTACCCATGAGCCCTGCTGGCCCACTCAGCTCCTCTCAATGGCACCAGAATTTCAAGTGTTTACCACCATGCTCAGCTTTCTATGTGTGGTCTGGGGTCAAACACAGGACTTTATGCTTGCATGGGAAGTGTTGACCAAGTGAGCTGTCATCTCAACCCCAGCTGTTGAGCTTTGTTTGTTTTAGTTTTTCAAGATAGAACTTCTGTGGGTAGCCCTGGCTGCCCAGGAACTCACTCTGTAGACCAGGCTGCTCTTGAACTCACAGAGATTTGCCTGACTCTGTCTCCTGAGTGCTGGTGTGCCATGGCCACACCACTGTTGAGTATTTTAAGAACAATCCATACAGGCTGGTTCCTTTGTCTTCAGTCTATCCTAGGAAGAGTCTAGAAAGGAGACCAAGGGAATACTAGTTCTGACTGGAGGCTTGGGCTGAAGTTTTGAGCTCAATCATTACAAAAGCACCTGTATGACAACTCCTACCTATATGACCTTGACCTCAGCTCCTTACAGTGTGATAGAATACAACACCAGTTTCATGGAAAACACACATTAACCATGCCATGATAAATAGTCATTACTAAAGAGAACCACAATAAAGTAGATCCCAGAGGGAGGTGAATAAATTAAGCATGACATTTCTTCCTTTCCCCACCTTTCTTCTCTCCCAGATTTGTTCAAGGCTTCATCATTATCGTCTGGTGTTTCTATTTTAATCATGTTATAGGTTTACAGTACCTCCCCCCTGCATCTTTATATGCTATAATTTGGGTACTATTTTTACACAACGAGACCATTTTAACTGAGAACAGATTCAATTGTCTTTCGGCATATATCACTGTTTATCTTAATTAATGCTAAAATATTCTTAGGGGGAAAACACATCCCACAGAGTATTATGCAAGGGAACTTAGCATTCACTTTTGCCTCCCTCTTGTCTGGCATATCAATTTATAAAGGTCTCAGCATCCTGTTACTTCAATGAAGATATTGCTCTTAAGTGTAGACACCCTTCTGTGGGAATTCAGTCACAAGGTGTCAACAGCAGGTGGAGATTAGCACCAGTGAGATACATGTCAGGACTGCATGATTGACATCTGAAAGAAGGTTACTTTTCTGTTGCTGCCACGAACTACCTGACGGAAGCAACTTAAGGGAGAAGGGTTTATTTTGGCTCACAGTGATAGCAGGGCAGATGTGGCAGCAAGAGACTGAGGCAGCTTGTCTCGTCACATAAGCAGCCAGGAAGGAGAGAGCATTGAGTGCTGGTGTTTAGCTCATTTTCTCCTTTTAAAATTCAGCTCAGGGCCCCAGCTCGGGAACGGAGTTGTTCATACTTAGGGTGTGACTTCTCACTTCAATGAACACAATCTAGAAAATCTCTTGCAGATACTCTAGATGTGATAGTTAATAATTTCCAACCTGACAGAATCTGGAATCAACTGGGGCAGATATTCAACACAGCAAAGAAGAAGCAGACAAAGGGTTGACTGGTATTGCCCAGCATCTTGTCTTCTCTCTTCTAACAGATGCTCCACACATCCTTTGGGGAAAGACTGCTTCTACTTTCAGTCCAGATAATTCAACTATAGCCTCTAGCACCAGAATGAACAAATGATGCAAGACTACTAATCAGTACAGACTAATTCTTTTCCTTCAATGATTGGGCAAAGTGTCACCATGTGACCCAGCAAGAGCTAATGAAATTACAGCTGAGCACTTAGCAAAGAACTATGCGAAAGGTCGCTGGTGAGACGAGAGGTGGATCTGTCCTCTCTACTGTGAGAAGGAAGTGCTTGCTTAAGGACAATACTCACACGATGGACCATGGCTGACTTCTCCCAGGCCCTGCAGGACGGATCACTTAGAAACATCCAGCCCAACACCCAGGATCCTTAAAGTTATCTCCCTTTACATAAAGTTGGACTGAGCTGTGTTTCTGACCCTTGTAACCAGGGTTCCGCAGAGGGTGGGGCCTCATGGGGGGAACTGTGAGGAGAGTAGCTTCTGTCAGTGAGAGGAGGAGAGATTTGTGGGGTTGACCATGTCCAGGAAAACACCTCTGAGGGCATCTTCAACAGGGCCCACATGCCTTCTTAACACTGAGCATTTTTTCGGTATCTGAAATTCCAAATAGCCTTTAAATCACACCATCAGCCCAGAGGAGGCCCCCAGAGACTGGGTAACATGGTGGTGTGAAATGGAAAGCTTCACAAGGGCCGAGGTGAGACCTGTGTGCATTAAGAGTGTAAAAGGCTGGGGGGAGCAACTTGCTGAGATGGAGAGAAGATGGATGGAAGAACTGGGGCTGCACCTGACTGAAGATGGTGCTTAAGGATCCTGAGCTGAGCAGGGACACATAAAAAATGTCCACAGGAGTCACTACCTTTTATCAAAAGTACACTGTGAACCATGCACTGTACTAAATACTTTACCACTGTATTGAATCTTCTCTGCAACCTTGTGAGCTATGAGGATTATTCTTTCCATTTTAATAAGGATTTATTATTTTTATTTCTATGTCTCTGTGTGTGTGTGTGTGTGTGTGCACGCGCACATATGGATCCCCAGGCACTACAGTTACAGGTGAGCTGCCCTACATGGGTGCTGGGAACCTAACTCAGGCCCTTTGGAAAAGCAGCAAATACTCTTAACCACTAAGACCTCTCTCCAGTCCCTTATTGTCTCCATTTTACAAGAAAAAGAATGGAAGTATAGGAAGAAGAAGGAACCTGGTCAGCCATCATGTCTGCCTGACTTATTCTGGCAACTTTACCTATGATCCTGCCTCGGTTTCTTCATCTGCTTACCTCATACAGTAAACTGACCTTCATATAGCTTAGACAAAAGACTGGTACACACAACTCAATGTATGTGAGCTCTCATCATGGTTGTCTCGCTTTGCATCACCCTGGCCAGAAGGTCATCTCTCCTTTCTCATGGCTCAACTGCCAAGCTCAGGGAGGCTGGGGAAATGATGTGGGAATTTGCAGAGTGCAGGAGTCTCTTTGGGTCATCCCAAGGCAGGAGATAGAATGAAACTTGCATGAACACAGGATCACGTGAGGGCTCAGCAATGAAGAGTATCAGCTGCTCCTGTAGAGTTAGATTTTCAGCACCCACATTGCAGCTCACAGCCACCAGTAACTGGATCCCATGTCCTCTGGTGGCCTTTGAGGGCATTTGCACGCGCGCGCGCGCGCACACACACACACACACACACACACATCTTTAAATAACAGAAATTTGCTTGCTATCACTTAATAAGGTAATGATTTTCATTTGATCCCCTCAAGGGTTGTGCACATGACCCCTCCATGCACCTAATGCAGACACAGGTATCTAGAGCATCACAGTCATAAAACAATGACCTCTTTCTTACTCTCTTTATCTGCCCATTAGCCAAGGGCCTGTCGGTCTTTTCCACCCTTGGCTACTCAATATTATTCACTAGAATGTCTCCTTATCCCCTCACCAGCCATAACTCAAGGCTGAGCGTCCAAATAATGACATGTAGTAAAATAGAAGAGATTTAAGCAAATTCAACTGGAAATAATGTGAAAAAATATTATTCACCCAGGACAGGAGGCTCTTTTGATCTTCCTTGGCCAGGATGCATTTGTTCAAGACGGTCCTTTAATAGCAAGAAGCAAGCAGGTGCTGAAAGGAGACCTTGTGTCTCTGTTGGGAAATGATGAGTCTGATGGAGTCCCTCGCTTTCTGATGCACAAAGGACTCTGTAAAGAAAATCATTTGTGTGTTCTGAGCCCTGTTGCAGAGCGCAGCTTTCTTTGGTTTGGCCTTTTAGATGAGGGTTTGGGGAATGGAAGATTTCCCTGAATAAGAAATCAGAAAGTTTGACCCCCGTGGCTGCCTCTTTCTTAACATGATAACAATTGCCAATTACTTTCTGATCCAAAGCGTGAGCATGGCTATCGTACGGTGTAGCATGCCCACTCTCCTTTCCTAGCCTGTCCTCCCTGCGTGTTCCTTGAGGTGATTTTCTTTTTGTTCTTTCAGACCCAAAGATTCAGTATAATTTATAGCTGAAAAATACCTCTGGCGGGAGTAGGGAGGCACTTGGCAAATTCATGAATCGGGATGCTATTCTTCTTCCCTAAAGGACAGTCACTGTTCCCATGGGATTAGGGAATCAGGAATAACCTGGCTGCTAGTGTTAGCATGTTGCGCAGTTGCTTGACACTCTGGCTATACAGAAGAAATGTGCCTTTGGGTCTAAAGCTAACGAAGTATCATGAGTGAGTACATTCACGAGTGTGTGGTAAAATAAAAAATGAGGCTCTGAAATCCATCCCTCTTGGCCCAAGACCCTGCTTGTTCTTGGCCACTGTTTAGTCCCTCTGATGCCCAGTGTTCCTACCTGTAAAATGGGCACATTAAAAAGCAGTGTGTTTCAACAACATGGGTTCTCCTCCTTGGTGTTATGAACATCTTGGGCCAGACAGCTTTTTGTTTTGAGATGCTGTCACAGTCATTTCCCCTGTTTAGCAACAAGCCTGGCTTCTACCCAACAGATGCAAATCACATGCAGCTCCTCCCCATCTCCTTAGCTGTGACAATCAGAAATGTTTCCAGATATCACTGATGTTGCACAGAAAGTTTAGCCCTTCCTGCCACCCTCACTGAGATCCCTGTGTCAGAGGCATTGTGGGAACTAGATAAAATGATCCATGTGAAATATCCAGACATTACTCGGTAGATGCTGTGTAGTAGGCTCCCATAAATATCAGTTGTACTGAAACCATTAAACTTAATGCAAGTTTCCAAAGAGTTCTTTTTTCTTTTAAAGGTTATTTCTGTTGAGGAATGAAGTAGGCTATGTGCACGTGAGGTCTGAGGTACTGAACCCCTGGAGCTTGAGTGCTGGGACCCAAACTCAAGTCCTTGGCAAGAGCAGCAAGTACTCTTAACCACTGACCCATTTGTCTAGTCCTATTTGGAATTCCAGTTCCCAAGTTATCACACGGGAATCCTAAGTATTCCTGTCTACCGATGATAACTTATTTAGCCTTATGTCAAAGCTTTCAGCTGCTACCGGACATGGTGTCACATGCCTTTGATACAAATTCTATGGGAGTAGGAACAGGCAGACTTCTGAGAGTTCTAGGCCAGCCAAGGCTACATAGTTAGACCCTGACTCACAGACAATCAATAAACCATCTAACAGCTGCTAGGAAAAGGGAGTTTCCTTGACTGTGAATAGGGTGACTGTGAATAGGTGATGTCACTTGACCTTGGCCCAATGGAAATGGGAAGGTTGTTTAGAAAAGGGTCACTAAAGGGGAAGACAACCCATATCAGCAGTGTGTGAGCTATTGTCTCATCCAGAACAAAATGCTTGGCAGAAACAAAGAAGGACAGAAGGAAGGGAAGGAGGGAGGAGGGAAGGGAGGTGGGGTGACTTTTGTAATCTCAACACTTTCATTTTTCATTTTTACCTTTTTTTTTTTTGAGACAGGGTTTTCTGGACCAGGCTAGCATCAGCCTCACTACATAACTAAAGATGGCTTTGCTCTCCTGCTCCTCCTGCCTCTGCATCCACAGGTCTGGGAATACAGGTGAGTGTGACTACCCCTGGCTTGATATTTGGATTTTCAACACCACAGAAGCAGCCTTTGAGTTTTACTGACTCTAATTTTACTCAGAGAGAGTTGAAGATAATGCCATTTAGTCCCTGAGTTTTCCAGGTGGGGACAACCAGCATGGTCAGGTAGTGGCTACTCCTTTGCTTGCTGGGGGGGACTTCATGTATGCAAATGCAAGTGACTGGTCTCAGCCTGCAGAAGGAGAGAGAGCATCCTTCCTCTTGTCAGAGATGTGCCTTTCTGAAGCTGGGGCTACAAACAACAAAATATGTCTCCTTCTGTCCTTCCCAAGGACGACACACACTAACCAGTCAATGCAGAGGGAAGTGCCTTGACTTTAATGGGGCAAATCTCTAATAAGACTTGAGACTGCTTGATCTTACCTTAGAATCACTGCAGAGTGTAGGTGCTGTCCATTCCAGTGACTAAACTGAGGCAAAGTCAGGAACCCTGGCCTCATATTCATAGTACCTGCATGGGTGGTACCACTGGAGGGGTGGCAGTGCTGTGGCTACTTGGCCAAGGCAGGAAGCCTTGGGGACAAGACCTCTGAGCTCAGGTGTTCATCTTTCACCATTTGTCTGACTTTAAACCTTGTATATAACTTATCTAAAAGGAGGTTCAGCAAAAAAGAAGCTGGAGATGATGTCCTTTGGTATCCTCTATAGTCTGAGGCTTTATGGGAAGCACAGTGTTTGACATGTAGTTTATCCTCAGTGGTTGATTTGTTGGTCTCAGTGGGTTAGAACTTTCTAGAATGTGTATCATCAATATTTAAGGTCAGATATGTATCTAATAACTCTAGGCTCTCTTCAGGTGTGGAGTTCTTGGAAGGACCTTGGAGGTCATTCTTATTTTGACTGGGGGTTAAATCCCTAATATAAGGTGGGTTTTAGATGTTTAAAAGTATTCAATTAGTGGTCACCTGGGTTTGGAGAATTTGAATGGCCAAGAGTCAACAGAGCTCATTGTTTGGGGACCCAGCCCTTGAAGTTAGACTCAAGACCCATTAAACACCATGCAAACACAGATAAGAACCTCCCCGGTTATTTCCAGACTCTAACCGGACAAGGCAAGCAGCATGCTTAGCATGCATGGCACACAATGAGCTGAAGGAGCCGGCTCAGTCTCTGTAAGCATTTCCTCCCTGTGCACGTGCAGGGAATAGCTCTGAAAGTCCTTTAAGTTTCCTTTCTCTGCTTTCTCCTCTGTTCTGCTGGAAGGTGACTACAATACAAGTCTGTGTAGGGCCATGTGTATGCTACGATCCTGCAATCCCAGCACTGGGGGTCTTGTGGTGGGAGGATAGTGAGTTTGGCCACAGCCTAGGTTACATAGAAGGTTCTGCATCAAAATATTAGTCTTTCCTCACTGGAAAGAAAATTTCCACCTGGAAGTAAGTGCCATTCCTCAGCACCCACAGCTCTGGTGGGTAGTAGTGGGTTTTGGATGTTATTTTGCCAGGGGTTGTTGCTGAATGACTCAGAAATGACTAAGCATGCCATCTCTTCAGGTGATGGGAGGCTCGTGGAACCGACTGGGAAGATGATGTCAAAAAACCCAGGTTCCTGGCCAAGTTTGTCTCTTACTATGCATAATTTGGGGCAAGGATGTTCCCTTTGCCCAGACCCTTAACTTTAAACATTCTAGTAGGATTAAAAGACAAAGCAACATCTAAACTACATCCTCATTTGAATATATCATGGTTTGTTTTTCAGAAGTATTGAGAATTGTATATGTGAATGTAATGTCTTTGCTGAATCTACTTGCCCCTCCCTCTCTTATAAGACCCATCCCTCCCTTATAAGACTCTTCCCTCCCCTATAAGACTCCTCCCTCCCCCATAAGGCCTCTCCCTCCCCCAAAAGGTTCCTCTCTCCCCTATAAGGCCCCTCTCTACCATATAAGGCCCCTCCTGTGCTTCTGACCACTTTTCCTGCTCAACTTCATGCACTCTGTTTTAAATCCACTGAGTCCACTTGGTGCTGTTGTTGTGTGCATGTATGTAGGGAAAAATCCCTGGAACATGGGCAGTCTATCAGGGGCTGCATCTAGAAACAAACAAACTAAACCAAACCATACCAAACCAAACCAAACCAACCAACCAACCAACCAACTAACCAAAACCCCAAACAACCTGACTTGCCCTCTTCCAGCACCTGCCAATGGCTTCTCAGCAAGAGGGTGGGTCTTTTTGGGCCCCTCTCAATCCTCAATGGGATTTAGGCTGGCTCAATCTTGTGCTGGTCCCAGCTGTGAGTTCATGACTGCAATGGCACTGTCATGTCCAGAAAACACTGTTAGCAGCAGTCCCCACCACCTCTTATTCTTACAGTCTTTCTTACCTTTCTTCTTTGATGATCCTTGATCCTTAGCAGAAGGGGTTGATACAGATGCCCCATTTAGGGAACAACCCATGGTCTCTTATTCTCTGCACATGAATCTATTGTTTCAAAAACCATTCCTCTAATGACCAAGGCAAACACTGATTAGCCCCATGACCTAAGATGACAAACTTATGCTGCCTCTCATCTCCCATTTTCTTCCTTGTCTGCTCAGCTTGTGCCTTCACTTTTGATCAGAAGGATCTAAGACAAGCACAGATGCATTTCCCCCCAAACTCATGTAACCTGTGTTTAACATAGTGTTGAATGCAGGCTTTAAAGTTTAAATCCTGTTCCTGACACTTCCTAGCTATGAGTGTAATACTTCCTTAGCAGTCACTCGTTTCTTCATCGCCACAAACAACTTCTAAGAGATGACTTTGGTGACGGAAGGGCAGATGCTAGCTCTGTCTTCTTAGAGTACAACCTGTGGGCTTTGAGCACTTGAGCAGGACTCATATGAGGGTGGGAAAAAGCTAATATTAGGAGATCCTACAGTAGAGGGCCTGAGTGTGGTAGGCTGGGAAGGCTGAGGTCAGGGAAGGCTTCCCAGTGGAAGCTATGCAGAAACTGAAATCACCTATCCTTCTCCAGGTTTGAGCCTTGGATCTTGGGTAAATTAAGAAAATAGTCTCCTAGTAAGCTATATCTCCAGGCTCATGCAGAAAGAAAACTCATGCAGGAAATATAAGAAGACAGACACATGCGGGGTGGGAAGATACTCCCTTATAGAAGCTAAGAGGTTAGAAGTAAACAAACAACCTAAGAAAAGTCCAACGGGGGAGAACAGGAAGGGGAGCAGTGAGGGAAGAAAGGGGGAGCAAGGGCCAGGGTGCGAATGGAATGTGTGTTTTCAGTTATGGAGAATAGACTACAGTCCTCGAGGTAGCAGGAGCCTCAAATTGTATAATCAAGTCTCAAAAAATCGCCTACAGGGTGTCTATAGAAAATCACAATGTATGGCATAGCTCAGAAAGCAAGGAGAAAGGATATACATGTTTCTGTCTTAAGGAAGTGATGAATGTTTGAAGAGACAGGTTTTTGTTTTTTTTTAACCCTGGTTTGAACTTATGCAATAGAGAGCTGCATGGTATCTCATTAATGTACATCATATTTTAATGCATCAGTCAAAATGGATTTTTAAAAACTGAGCATATTGTGGAGAACAGTTTGTGTGGGAGGAGTGAGGCAGGAGAATGTGAAGGATGACTCCATGACCCAAACAGATTGCAAGGACAGCTCTCCCCCAGAGCTGGGGTCTTAGGATATTTCTTAGTGTCCCAAGTGCTTGGAATGAATGGAGCTGGCACATGCCAGAAG
This sequence comes from Rhynchomys soricoides, assembly GCA_019843965.1. Taxonomy (NCBI): domain Eukaryota; kingdom Metazoa; phylum Chordata; class Mammalia; order Rodentia; family Muridae; genus Rhynchomys; species Rhynchomys soricoides. The sequence goes on from JADRCH010000042.1 coordinate 8,748,265, forward strand.
ACCAGTCAAGGCTTACTGAACACAGTGTAACACTCCCCACAAAGGCTGCTGAGTGGAGGGGATCACGGAGACTTCAAACCTAAATCTAAAGAATTAATAATTAATCAAATGGGGATGTAGAATAATCCCCCTGGGTTCTGGCTTGAGCCTTTAGCAACTGATGAATCAAGGGTGAGTGTTGTGGTTTGAACATGATGTACCCCCCTACACACACACACAGAGAGAGAGAGAGAGAGAGAGAGAGACAGGCTGGCGTTTTGCTGCAGGCTATGCTATTTTGAAGGCTATGGAACCTTTAGGCAGTAGGGTCTAGCTGGCAGAAAATCGCCATTAGATTTGGGCCTTTGAAGGTTATATTCACCGCTGGTTCTGGCTGTGGTATCAGCCTGATAGAAACAGGCTGCTGCATGTATCTACAGAAAGAGCTGCTCCCACCAGCCCTGGCGTAATGGACTGAAACCTCTCTGAAACAGGGATTCCAAATAATTAAGCTTCCCTGCTTAATTAAACTTGTGTGAGGCTATTTTTGTCCCAGTGCAAAGAGAAGCGATCAATACAGATCTCTGCAGAGAAAAGCCCAAGTCTCAGCTTCCCTACCTGTAAGATGGGACTGACTTTTGGCATCTTATAAGAATGTAAAGGGAGTCACCTGGTGCCTGACACACAGGGGGTGATCAGTGTGCTTGACCCACAGAGATCCCTTCTACAGGGTGCCAAGTCTGTTGTAGGACATGTGTGAAGAGTCTTTCCTATTTCCCCAGAGTCCCTAGGTACAGAATCTCTTTCCCCAGGGATGGTTGTGGCAGCAGAAGTGCCAGCAACACAAGCAGAAAATGTTCAGCCGGGAAAGGAGACAGGCAACTGCAATTGCTAATTTGAGTTTAATTTCTAAAAATGCACCAGATTCTCCATGTGGTGCACTCACCTGCAAACCTGGGCCTTAATGAGCTATTCTGCTGTTGATGGTTTAAGGGCTTTAATGGTCAGAGGGGCAGGTGGGTGATGAAGCTTTCTCCAGCTAAGGAGAATGGCAGAGGGAGGTCAATAAAAACACAAAGAAAGTTAGTTTGCTCTTTAAGCATCTGATCAGCACAACTCCTCAGGGAGGTGACATCAGCCCCATTTTCTAGGAATCATGCTTGGCAATAGGTGGGGGTGCTATCACAGAGACCACAATTTTCTTTGGTGGGGAAAAATACAACCATTTATTGGCCATGGTGGGCATACAGCTGCCATCCCAGCAGTTGGAAGACTGAGGCAGGGGAATTACCAGTTTGAAGTCAGCTTGGGCTACATAGAAAGTTCAAGGCTAACCTAAGAGAGACCCTGTCTCAAAACCAGAAAACAAACAAACTTAAGCTGCCATGCTGCTAGAGACACTCTGGAGGCCCCCTAGGACCACTCTTTCCCTCTGCCTCCCCTGCCAGCTTCTACTTCTTCATGATGGAAATGAACCAGTCATAACCCATGCCTTCAAGAGAAACAGAGGAGTAAGCAGCCACTTCTAACCTACAGCATCTAATTCATTCTTGGTGAGGATGAGGCATCTGACTCTTTCTTGATTGAGTCATGAGTGAATGAAGGGAGGAACAAATGAATGAAATCTGACATCACATGAATGAATTAATGAATGGATAAATGAATGAAGGGAGGAACAAATGAATGAAAGCTGGCACCACAGAAGCCTGAGTCCTTAGAGGGGAAGTTGTTTTTACAGTAGGCTTAAGCACGATAGTTTTAGCTCCTCCTGTTTGAAATGGCTTGTTTGGGATTAGAGAGACAATTTAAGGACTATTAAAGCATGTGAGCAGGAAAATCTAACCGTGCTTATCTCTGGAGGTGTCGGAAGGACTCCGGTAGCTTTTGCCAGGCTTTCATTACAGACTTCAAAAGCAGGACCTGGTGTCATCAGGGGATGGTTTTCACTTTTATGGTTTGAGGGAGCTTCTTTTTCACATAAAAATATTTGTTAAAAATATAAATGAACAAATAAGAGTTTTGGAGGTGAATCTGAATGCCTGCCTGGCTCTGGTGGCGTTTGAAATATCGCTTATGTCTTCTGAATTCGGGATCCTACCTTCGAGAGGAGCCTGGGAGAACTCACCTCTTGGAGCATCATAGGATGAAAAGCCTAGTGTCTGGAGTGGAGGGGGCATCTGATAAATGACAGGTTCTGCTGCTGTTATTAGCAGCAATGATAACAGCGACACACAGGAGCATGACAAATCAGGGTGCACAGAGGTCCCTTATATCTGGGACAGTCCTTGAATCTGATTTTATTTATAACCTGTCTGGTTATGCAGGGTGGCTTAACATATTGATTCCCTGAAGACCATATGGCTTAGCTCTGTAACAAAGGCCTTTTTAATAAACTCCTCTTACTGACTATCTGTGCAGGAGGCAGTGGTGTGGTCTCAGCCATGAAGGGATGCCAAGAGCTTGCAGTACTTGCCGTTACTAAGCTCTTCTGATGCAGCCATTAGTCCATGGGACAATCTCATTGCATCTGATCGTCCCTGATCCACAGAGGAGAAAACAAAGGGGCAGGCCGGGGAAATTCTTTACAGCCAGATGGCTGGTAAGAGAGTCTAACTCAAGCCTTCTGGACTGGGGTTGGACATCTTTTTGTTAGACCTGATGTATCTCTTGCTGCAAGTTATGAGAGATCAGAGCAAGTGGGGGAGGGGAAGGTACAGAAGGATAGTGAGGCTTGGAAGAAAGATAGACAGCATTGTTATTTGATGGCTCCTGTCATAACCTATGGGGTATAGAAGTCCGGATATGGAGTGTGGTTCCCTTTTGCTGCTACAGTGAATGCCAGAGACTCCTGTGAAACATGAAACAGAGTACAGGTTGGGTCAGAGAAAAAGGTTGCCATGGATACCTGAGGATGCTAAATAAGGGACTATTAGTTTTCCCTCTCCACCCAGTTCCCTTTGTCTAGCACATTAGAATTATATTTTTGTCTAAAGTGGAGAATATGGGTTGTAGATTGGAGACAATGCTTCTCAGTTGTCCTTGGAGCAAAGTGTGGGATGTGTCCATGTCTGGGCTGATAGGTATATGTGTCTATCCCTGGTCTACGTGGGATGTGTCCATGCCTGGGTTGATAGGTATATGTGTTCATGCCTGGTATATGCAGGAAATGGCATGTATAACTCTACATAAGGAGCCAGCATGCCTTTTCAGCTTCTGCTTCTGTTGGAATGGCAGCTGTGATGGCTGATGCAAACACCCTGGTAGTGAAGTAACATAGAGAGGTGGCTGTTCACAGTAGTAAAACCAGAAATTCTGTGACTGTGGAGAAGATGCACATTCTGTTATCAAGCTTGAAAGATGAGGACACGACACAAAAGGCTGGTGTTGGGAGGGATGAAGGGGCACAAAGCTCATCTGTGGGCCTGGGATGGTTTACTGGAATCTTTGCCTAAGCTGAGGATGAGCCACGGTAGGGATGGGCCAAGTGAGAGGTAAGGAGGGGACAGCTGGGAGAGTTGGTTGGTGTATGGTGGGTGAGAGCCAAATAGGCTCCACGGGGCAGGTGCCAAGGTGCTTGGAGGACTGTTTGATTCACCAGCAATGAAATCAGACATACCCAGAGACCCTTCTCTGCAATGATATGGAAGAGAAGCTGGGGCCAAGGCTGAAAACCTCACTAGCTAGAGGGGCATTTACGGAAGCATATACTGCACACTTACTCCAGCAGGTGCACATACATACCATAACACACACTGAGGGGAGTGAAGAAAGTCCCGAGTGAGTTCCTGAGTGAATGTGTGCTATTGATACGGGCACAGCCTTGTCAAGGACTCCAAAGCCTCAGACCCATGGGAAATTAGCAAAGCCTTCCTCACATCTAAGTTCAAATGTTGATAGTGTGCACAGAAAATGCTCACCACAGCTCACTCCTCCATGATGTTTACAGCCTGAAGACTTGTCTACAGAGACTGTGCCCACTGAGATTAGCTAAACCTGTCTCTTGATCTGGCACACACCCTAACCTCCCACCTTCTTGTTTATCTGTATGACATCACCTTGTTCTGCTGAATGTAGTAACCCCAACTCTCTGTTCAATTCTATGTAATAAAAATACTGAGCTTATGGGGTATAGCAGTTTCTCTATCCAAGGGCCCATACCACCTGACTCCAGAACCCAGCTACTTCTGTCTGTGTGTCTGTGTTTATCATCCCCAGTTAGGTCTGTCCTCAGAGCCATGCAAGGACTTGCAACATATCACACCATGTATACTACATGTACTCACCACACCATACACAGCATACACACACACACACACACACACATACACATTTGCTACATATCCATCCACACTCACACCCACCTCTACATATCAAAGATTGATTTAAGCACAGAGTGGGCCCTGCAGTGCAGTTGGAAAGTAATGTCTTTAGCCTTTGATGGTTGATTTAGGGTCAAAGTGCAGCGTAAAAAAAATATCTTTTCTGAAACACACACATGAGAATGCCAGAACATAAGAGCCGTGTGGTACCTTGCTCTTCTGGAGAGAGAGAGAGAGAGACAGAGAGAGAGAGAGAGAGAGAGAGAGAGAGAGAGAGACAGAGAGACAGAGAGACAGAGAGACAGAGAGACAGAGAAAAAGACACACAAAACCCACAAACACACACAACACACACACACAGAAACAGAGAGAGACAGAGAGACAGAGAGAGACACAGAGAGAGAGAGATAGAGACAGATAGAGACACACATACAGAGAGAGAGACAGAGAGACACACACAGAGAGAGAGAGACAGAGACAGAGAGAACAGCCACAACTCTCCCCTAGTCTTTCTCAGTTTCTCAGAGTGTAGATGGCCTAAGGTTCACCCCTCCATGGCACCTAAGTTCCAAGAGTGGCTTCTGCCCTTGCCTTTTTCACTAGATCCTGCCCTTCATCTGTAGCATCTAAATCAGTTTTTTAGAGTGTCCTAGAGGAAGGCATTATGGATGGGCATGAACACATAAAGAAAGACAGTTTCAATTTTATATTCCTGCTTAATTTCAAAGTGAAAACTCAGGCAAAGGAACTGGAGCTTTGTCCTTAGATACTCATATTTAAGAATGATAAAGTTAGTGAGGACTCTTCTCAACGGGAAGGAGATCTTTGCACCCAAACAACTTTCTGGTTGGAGCATGTACTAGTTACTTTCTTGTTGCTGTGACAAAAAATACCAGACAAGAAGCAAATTAAGAAAGGTTTATATTGGCTCACAGTTCCAGAGTAGAGTACCTCATTGCAGGGAGTCATAGCAGCAGGAGCTTAGGACAGCTGGACACACAGCATCCAGAGTCACCAAACAGGGAGATAAACTCTAGCGTTCATCCTATGGGATGGTGCTGCTCATGGTCAGAGTGGCTATTTCCTCCTCAGGTAAACATCTCTAAAAACACTTACATGGACATACCCCGAGGTGTGTTTTCTAGTGTTGACAATGAAGATCAACTGCCATGGAAGGTCACTCTTTGGGTGTTGTGTGGGGTACCCATGGGAGGCAGACAAAGTACCCACACCAGTGGGTCCTAGAGCAACGTACTGACTCACCCTGGAAACTGGAAGGCTGAGATCAAAGCATCAACTGGATTGCTTCCTCCTGTCTTTGGCTTCCAGATGGTGTCTTCTCTCTCTGTCTCCACATGGTCACTGTGAATCTGTTTTAAAATTTCCTCTTCTGGGAACACAAGAAACTCAAAAGCTCCTGTTTGAACTACCGCCCCCTTCAAAGACAGATCTCAGATATTGTCACAATCTGAGATCCTGGGGTATGGGATGTAACATGCACATTTTGACAAGGCCACTCCCCTGTTGTCAGTGCTCAACTGTACTATTTGAGTGATGCTTATAAACAATCCCCTATAAAATTCCAACACTATGGCAATTGGCACTGAGGTTGACCCCCAGACTGGGTATGTCTGATCGAATGAGTCTGTGGCCATCTGGTTGTAATAGCCATGTCTGGCCATTCTTTATCTGGGATCTGATGATGCTGCAGAGAAGGGCCAGTCTTCATCTGGGTTGGTCTCTTTTCACCACTTTGCGGACGTTTCCTATGGCAACCACTGGTAGGAAGAGATGACCCAGGGAATGGCAGGGTCAGCTGTACCTCATTTCTCATGACTTCCTGGATGATCTCACTGTGCTCTGGCCACTAGCTTCCTAGAGTATTTATAGATAATGGTTCGCTGTGTTTGTGTATTCTTTGTGTCTGTGTGTCTATTGTGTGTTGGTGTCTGTGTGTATCTGAGTGTGTCTGTGCATCTTTCTGTGTATATGTATATCTGTCAATCTGTCTTTGTGTATGTGTCTGTATGTTTGTAATGCATATGAAGGTATGTCTGTTGTGCATATGCACATGAAGTATGAGGGGCGAGGTTGGGGGTTAAGGGGGGGGGCAAGGCAATTACTTCCAGGATGGCACCAAGTGGCAACAGGATCTTCTTGTATTTTGAGGAGATGGTAACTACATCTGTGACTGGGTCATATCTGTGCCCTCTGTTCCTAGCTGTCCCATATTCTTGTTATCTGTGGTTCAGCTTTAGCAATGCTGGGAGTATTAAACAGGGATCTTCCTGTCTACTCTGCAGCTGGGAAAATGGTCTCCACTCTTCACATTTTTCCAGACTTTCCCCCAATCCTTTGCAAATGGATCTCCCTACTGAGCCTCTTGTGGTTTGGAATATGTTCTGTGACAGTCTCAGCCACTGCTCTGGAGACCTCCATCTGTCAGAAGCAGCAAGTTAGAGATGGGCAGACAAACAGCAGTGGGAAAGGATTCATCAGTCAAGGAGCAGGTGACTCACTGAGTCATCTGCCTGAGAATCTTCTGTAATGTCCCCAGAGCCCTGAGACAGTGTCTGTGTGTGAGAAATACTTGAGCACCTGATGTCCCCAGGGCCCTAAGACGTGGTGAGACAGTCAGTGTGCGAGAAGGGCCTGGAAAACAAGGAGATATGTGGATGTTTCTCCAGTGTAAGGCAGACTGATGCTCTGAGAGGGGCCTGAGGTGGTCGCAGCATTCTGCAGCCTGTGGAGAGCCTGCTATGAGGAACACATACACACACACACACACACACACACACTTTTTTTTTTTGCATGTTTTCCATTTTGTCCCCATGCTGGGGGCCTGCTTTGTGCAAAAAGTGCTTTCTCAGCTCATTTCTCTACTGAAATGTAGAAAGCTCTCTGCTGACAGACATTGCCTGGAGCAGCCTGTGTGGCTTCCCATGGGCCTGTCAGAGGTGAGCTCTCAGCACAAAGTCTGAGGAGGCCTGACTCCTTCTTGATCTTCTCCTTGGGAGCTGGCTATGGCAGTTGCCAAGGACAGGTCTGATCACTGCGCCTGTTCCCACCTCCCCGGTGGCCTCATTTGGATGTTTCTTTGCTCATTCGTTCATTTGTTTTACAAACATTTATCAAGCACCAATGATACATTATTACACATGGCAAAGCCTTACCCTGGGATCATAGAAATTAACAAAGCCCTTGCTATTAGTGCTTGTGTTTTAGAGTAAGTAAATGGTTAAGGGAGGCATAGATCTGAACTCAGCATGCAATCATAAATGTGTATATCACTTTAAATTCCATAATAATTTCTAACTGGAAACCTAATCACTTTCAGACACCCCCTCCATTCTGAATCTCTCCCAGATAGAAAAGGATATGAGAATCAGGGCATATCCTTAAAACAATTTATTTGTAAGTGTACACACACATACCACACACACACACACTCACTCACTCAAGTACAGATGCTCTCAGAGGCTAGAACAGGGCAGATATGCCTGGATTTAGAGTTACATAACCAGGAAGAGCAGTGTGTGTTCCTAACCGCTGAGCCACCTCTGCTATAGATCCCCATTGGGTATTCTGAAATGTATAATATAAAGTACGTAGGGTGGCAGAGAAGACCTGTGATGTCAATGTTATGTGCTTCTCACGCTCTCTAAAGCGTCGCTATCTGATACCGAGTGCTGTCGACTGATGTGTGCAAAGTCACAATTTCACAGTAGCATTATTACAGCTGTGACTCCCAGGTTCTGATGAGTGTCAACGCTATTCTGAAGTACCTGTAACACCTGGAGAAGGATAAGAAAATACCCCTGGTTGTGACTGGTGACAAAGTCTCAGATGGCACAGGCAGCACTTCCCCTTTACTTAGCACAGGCCATTTGTCTGCTGTATCAGTAGCCAGCATCTCTGTAACAAAGCTGCTGACCTAGACTGTGTCCTGCCCTTTAGTTCTGGAGGCCAGAAGTCTGAGATCCAGGTGTGGGCAGGCAACAGGAAATGGTCAGATGATGCAGCTTTTGCGTATACACCCTACAGGCCCATAGAGACGCCTGAGTCATACTCACAAGAAGACACGCTTTCTAGCCCACACTCCCTCATTGGGTGACTACTTGTCCTTCAGTAGCTCACTAGGTGCCTGCCTCACATAGTGCTGTGACAAGCAGCTATAGTGACCTCAAGTGACCTGATCTTCTAACACCTACATAAGTTACTCTAGGAACACAGTGAAGGGTGATATCTCGGTTTTCATCATTTTTCAAAGTAATTTATATTAATTTTGGGGATGCCTGTTATTTATTTGCTTGCCAATTTCATATATGTACCACAGTATACCTTAATCAAATCTGTTCCCACCTTCATGTCTTCTCCTCTTTGTTTCTGTGTAACCAGCAGAGTCCAGTTAGTGTTGCCTGCTGGGACGGTAGTTGATCTTGTCTACTTGATCCTCTGTGAGTCTTGTGCAAGGGAGCACAGCTGTGTGTAAGTTTATGAGTGGAGTGACCATGTCCTGAAAAGAGCATTGCACGGCATATCTCCCCATTCTCCAGCTCTTACATTCTTCTTGGTCCCTCCTCCACAATGTTCCCTGAGCCATGGGTGTGTGTGTATGGGGGTTTCATATAGATGTCTTGTTTAGGCCTGAGCTCAACAGTCATGTGTTCTCAGCACTTTGACCAGTAATGAGTCTCGGCATTAACTGTTGACCACTGCAGAAAGAAGCATCTCTGCAAAGCTGAGAACAGTGGCAATCTATGGCTATCAACATAGGTGTTTAGAAGATGGTTTAACAACATGCCCTTTTAGCAGAATAGGAGCAGCAGGTTCACTGCTAGGGCCCAAAGTCATTGGCTTTTGACCAGGGTAACAATGCCAGTTTGGAATTCCCTCTTGTGGACTAGGACTCAAATCCAATCATAAAGTGGTTGACTTCCCCTATAACTGTGACACTATTGCTTCAGTGGGTACTTCTTGCTTGGTAGATCAAAATTGTCTGGGTAACACCATGGATGGCTTCTCCCCCCAACCCCCAGCATTTTACATAGCAACTCTAGATCTATGAAAGCTAGCCAACAGGGGGGGAAGTTTTCAGGTCAGTTCCAGTTTGCTTTCTCTATGTCTCACAACCAAAGTGTCTTTAGCAACAGGGTCTTATCACCTAGTTTTTATGGGCAAACCAGAGCAATGGTGATAGTCTGTGTTCTGAGTGGAAGGTCTCTGAGACCTTGACCTCTAACCCACAGGAAGGCATCTCATGCCTGGCACAGAGACTTTCATTTAATAACTCATGACTTATATGTTTTTGAGAGAGTCTTGCTTTGTAGTCCATGTTAAACTTGAGCCCACAGTAAACCTCTGTCCCACTACCCTCTGTCAAGTCATGGGACTAAAGGCTTGAGCCACCACACCTAGATGTCCTGACTTTAATCAACAGGTCCAATGTCATCACATCTCTTACCTCACACTCTAGTGACCTTCTTGCTTTCAGTGTCCTTGTGGTGGGGTTCACAGTCTATTATAAGTGGTTCTCCTTCCCTCTGGCTTCTTCCCACTCCCCAGTCACCCCCCAAGAGAGTTTGAACACCTGCCCCCTTTATGGTTAATGAACATACAACTCCTTTCTTCCTCCTGCCTTAGCATGTGGCATTATTCTGTTGGGATTCAGGAAGTTTAAGGATTTCTGGCAGAGCCCAGAGGCATACACCTTTCCTGCCTCTGAATGGGTAAGAGGAAGATGGAGTGAAAACCCAGGAGCTTAGCAACCTGACAAGGGGCTTTCTTCATGAATGGGAATCTCATTAATCTAAAGGCATTTTGGAAAGAAGCAAATGTGTCCCCTACCTACCAACTATTCCTTGCACTTCAATCTTAAATTCTTAGTACGTGTGCCTCTGTGCCTGGGCACATATGAGCCTGCGGATGTGTGCCTATGTGAACATGTGTGTTCGTGCATGTGTCCCTGTGTATATATGTTTTTCTCACAGACTTGGAATAATGAGCTCCCCAGATGTGCAAGCTGTTTGAATAATAATCAACCTGTGCTGTATAAATTGGATTCTGATATGTTACCTGTGGGAACAAGAGCACGCCTGAGAGATGAAACTAGATTTGTTCTGTATCTATCAGATATATATTTGTGTATGTGAAAGAGAGGAGAAAGGGAAGGGAGGAAGGGTGTAGGGAAGAGGGGAGGGGTTTGAATTGGAAATTTCTTAGTCTTTAAAAATATATTCGCCACCTTCCCAGTTTCTGTCCTAGTAAACTAGATCTTCATACTTCCGTGATGCTTTTTATAATGTATACACTTGACTGGAAGAAAAGATGTACCATCAAAACAATGTAGTGAGAACTCATAAAACTTAACAAGAAAGCAGAGAACCAGTGCAGGGATGAAAATGAGTGGTAGAAAGAGCACTTGACTTTACGTCAGGGAAGTCTTGGGCCTCATTTATGAATGAGCAGGAAGAAGGAAGTAAGGAAGGAAGAGGGGAAGGGAGGGAGGGAAGGACTGAGCAACAATTTCACCCTAAGATCCACAGCTGTGTTATATAGTGATTTCTTCTGAATTGAAACCTTCCTCCTGGAGGGAGAAGGAAGGTCCGTAAGACTCAGGAAGTCAACGAAACTTACAAGTCTCATGAAAGGTGTAAGATTCATGGGCCTCTCCATAAAGATATGCAAGCAGCAGCAACCCCAGGGGAGGAGGGACTCTAACCACTGAGATGTCTGCTGGTTGTGCAAGGACTCCATGGTGCCACTTCCATGAAGTCATCATTAGTGGTGGAGCGGGATTCTGCAGTGATGCAGCTACTTTGAGGCCACCCGTATTGCTCTTAGCAACTTCTCCTTGTCTATAGGAAGCCCCAACAACTTCCTGGTTCAGTAACTTGAACTTTGGTGGAGTCCCTCCTTCAGTGTATCATTAGAAGTGTCTGTATTAATTTCTTTTGCTGTGACAGAACACCATGACCAAGGCTTATAAAAGAAAGTGTTTAATTGAGCTATCAGAGGGTTAGAGTCCATGATGGTGGAGCAAACACATGACAGCAAGGTCATCTAAGAGCTCAGATCTTAACGAACTATGAAAATGAGGCAGAGGGTGTGCTGGGGATGGTACGGGTGCTTTGGATGCCTCAAAGCTCACCCCTGGCGACATGCTTCCTTCAACAAGGCCATGTAGAGTAAAAGGTTTGAGCTCACTTCTGAGTTTAAAAACCCACCAAACCCCACCAATCCCCGCTCAAAATTCTACCAATTCCTGAGCTCGAAATCCTGCCAATCCCTGGGCTTGCACCAACCTCAGGACTTGAAATTCCACCAAGCCCACCCTGGAAAACTCTGCCCCTAAGAAAATATATATAACCCTGCCTCCTGCTCAGTTCCCTGTTGCTTTCTTGCCTGAGCAGAGGCAGCCACCTTCTTGTATCTTTCTCGATAAATCTCTTGTGTGAGCTTTGTTGTGTGGTGTAACTTTGTGCTATTCCCTGGCTCCCGACTGCCAGGATACCTTTCTCTTCACATTTGTAACACTTCTATTGGGGAAACCTTTCCCCTCAGACACCTACAGGACATACCTCCTAACCCCCCCAAAGAGTTCCACCAATGGGGGCCAATCATTCAAACACATGAGCCTATGGAGACTTCTCACTTAAGCCACCACATATGCCCTAACTGAAATGAATGGATGTTTGTTCACACATCCCTAGGAAAAGTCACATGAAAAAGGAAAATATATATAATGACCTGATTAACACCATATACCATTAGGGGCCACAAATCAAAATGTCCATGAGACAGCATCCCCTGCCCATATCAGAATGGCTGAAACCTAAAACATTGACAACTGTGAATGCTGAAAGAGATTATAGGACACCATGAGCTCTTATCTGTCTCTGGTGGGAGTACAAAACATGATAGCCACTTTGGAAGTCAGTTGGGCAGTTTCTTGGAAAGCTGAGTCCAGTGTGATTCTTGTCTGTTTCTTATGACCACATGCTAAAAGGTAGATCCACACAACAGCCTCCACCCAGATTTGCAGCAGTTTTTAAAATTACAGAGCTTGCAATCATCCAAGATGTTCTTTTATGGGTGCATGGATTAAAAAAAAAATACATTAGAGAAATAAATATTACTTAATGGTGGAGAAGGCTCCTGGGTGGACAGAGATGTGGAGGAGAAGAGCGGAGATGATTTTGAGGACAGTGGAAATTACTTTATATGACACGCCAGTGGTGGAAACATCTTACACATTTGTTCAAACCCACAAGAAGCACAACACTGAAGGAAAACCAGTTGTGATTCCTTTTTAGTTAAGAGTATTGTATCGATATTGGCCTGTCAGTGTAACACATGTGGCACAATGCACCAAAATGTTAGGAAGTAGGGAGTCTGGAGGGATCCAGAGCAATACCCCCAAACTCTCTGCACTTACCTCTCAGCAAACTGAAACTGGTCCCCAACCAAGCCTGTTACCATCTTTTAAAAACATTTACAATACCTCAGTCCGGTGGGGCTGGAGAGATGGCTCAGGGGTCAAGTTCACACAGGCTCTTGCAGAGGGCCCGAGTTGGGTTCCCAGCACCACACAAGCTGTTCAGAATCATCTATAACTCCAGCTTCAGAATTTAATGCTCTCTTTTGGCTTCTAGATCACTTGCTCACATATGCACATACCCGCATACAGACGGCACAGACACAACTACATACAACCAAGAATATGTATGAGACTCTGAGCTTGTTCCCCAGCATCACACAAAACTGGGTTTCGTGGTACATACTGACATTTCTACCACTTGGGATGAGAAGGTAGGAAGGTCAGAAGTTCAAGGTCATCCTAAAGTACATGAGACTCTCTCTCAATAGCCACAGTAGCTGTCACTTAATATGCTGCCAATAGAAAATGCACTACATGTTTTAAGCTTTAGCCATTTGAAAGGTTTCTTTTTCCTCCTCTCCATCTTTCTCTCTCTTTTTCCCTTTCCTGCCTCCTTTGTGGTGGTTTGAATGAAATTGGTCCCCATAGGCTCATAGGGAGTGGCACTATTAGGAGGTGTGCCCTTGTTGGAGGAAGTGTGTCACTGGGGGTGGGCTTTGAGATTTCAGATGCTCAAGCCAGGGTCAGTGTCATGCTCTTTTTCTTCTGCGCATGAATCTGGATGAAGAACTCTTAGCTCCGCCTCCAGCACCTTGTCTGCCTGCATACCTCCATGCTTCTCACCATCATAGCAATGCACTAAATCTATGAACTATAAGCCAGCCCCAATGAAATGATTTCCCTTATAAGAGTTGCCACAGTAATAGTGTTTCTTCACAGTAGAAACCCTAATTAAGATACACCCTCAACTGGCCCCCTCTCTCTCCCATTTGCTCCTCTCTAAGCTCTGTGCTAAGGGGGGAACTGGGACCACTCAGGACTATCATACGCTAAGGATACCATGTATCTATGGATTTATACACCCAGGCATCTCATCTCCCTCTGCCTAGTGATATCTTTCTTGGCATAAAGATAATCTACTCACAGTTGCTGAGGCTGAGATTAGACAGGAGGTCTCAAGTTCTGAGCTTACTTTCTTCTTTCTTCTTTTCTATGGTTCCTATGACTGCTCCTTTCACGCATAGAACCATGGTGCTCTGAGGAACACAGCCAAGAAAGTGCTGGTCTAAAGGTCATAGGGATAGGCCTCAGTAGGGATGCAGATAATCTGCTTCCTACCAAAGACCCCAGCAAATGTGGATAGCCAATGAGTGTGGACAGGATTCTCAGTTCCTGTGCCATAGGTCTCAGCTGACTGGAAGTGCTCTAGAAATTAGGAGGACAGAAATTTGAGATAGACTACACATCCATGGAAGTCTCCTGACAGTTATTCCAAACTGAAAATTACTCCGGCTGTACTTGTTTAATGTGTACTACTAATGGGAGTGGGAATGGAGATGGCCACTGCAGAGAGAGTTTTAACACTATGGGGTCCAGTCGAAAGAGCAACTAACCCTATGACCCGCTGCTGCTGTACTTGTAGGAGCATGCCCCCAAATTCTTGTACCTGGTCCCAGGAACATGTGCAAAGGCAGTTACAGCAACAGTACTTGTGGATGTGACAAACTAGGAGCACCCCAAATGCCTGTCAGGAGGGATGGGTCAGGAGGCAGATGAAGTCAATGAGTGGCAACCAGGTTGGATTTCTGAGGAATGTTGGACAAAATAAAAACAAATCTCAAAATGATATGTTTGTGATCCTATTTCTTCTTTAGCAATGGAGCCTGTGTTGGTTTTCAACTCACAGTAGTCTCTTGTTACCATCTCCATATGCTGGGATTGCAGGCCTGAACTACCATGTCTATCTCTGTTCATGTCTTTGTAACTGCCAAATATACCAGCCATGCTAAATGCACTCAACAGATACATGTAAGTATAGAGTCATTAAAACTGGCTAGAAGCCTACATTCCAAGCCCATGATAATGGCTGGGGGAGAATCCCCAGAGACTGGGTGGCTTCAACATACTACACTAACACAAATCTGATAAAAATGTAATTTTTCTGAACTTTGTTCAATACATGTTTATTTATATCTAGATCTTTGCGTTTTCATTGAAAGATTTTTGTGACATAAACTGTACAGATTTATGGGGTACTATGAGATATGTCTGTACGTGCATCCATGATGCCATGTTCAAATCAAGGTGAGCATATGTACTCCATGAACTTTTATCACTTCCTTGTGGTGAAAATATTCAAGCACCTTTCTCTGGCTTCTCTGAAGTACACAGTGTGCTACTGTCACCACACTCTACCACATGGCACTAACTCTTCGTGATGATCGAGTTAATTTTTTCCTGGAGTCAAAAGAATTCATCTTGCTACAATTTACTTACCAAACAGCTCCATGGCCTGCACTACATATCAGACCTGGAAAATCATAATAATTCAAACTTCATGTCAACCCCACAAAGCATTAATTTTAGAGGAGAGGAAATGGATACGGAGAGAGGCCAAAGTAAAAGCCACAGGTAAATCTGCGAGAATGGCAGAGTGAAGGCTCTGTCCAGGCCTCAAGCAGCTCATGCTCCCAAGAGCCTGCCACGGGAGGGCTTGGAGGCCCTCATCAGATTCCTCAGGTCTGCCCCATAACCTCCCTCTCACTCCCTACCTGCCTGTCTTCCTCTGCTTTGTTTTAATCTGAGCAGGAGATGGGTTCCCATCTCTCTCATCTACCCTAGGCTGAACTAGCATTAGCCTGGCCCTTGATGCAGGAGAAGGAAAATCAGGTGAGTGCCCTTGGTTTTTTTGGATAGGCCATCTATAAATGGTAAGGAAAAACTCACTGCCTCTCAGATAACCACCACGTCTTATGTCATCCTGGGTGTTGACACTAGCTACACAGAAAAGCAATCCAAAAAAAAGTTGGCTAAAGTAGACACAAAGACATATCACATGCGATCTTTGTTTGCTAAGTGCCACCTCTCTTCCCTGCTGTGGGGACAGGAGATCAGGGAAAGCTGAAGGGTTTTGGAACCTCCAGATCTCAAGGCCAGCTCATTTCTTTCTTTAGTTAATTCTCACTCAACCTTGGTTTGAAATGTAATGACTCATCCTTGAGGAGGCTTCTCTAGTCACCTGCTAGTCTACTGTGGAAATAAATTAAGACAAAGAACAAGCTTGGTGAATCTGAGCAGGCAACACCAGTTAGTCCTCAGAGTAACCCCAGCCACACTTGATTCCTAAACAGAAGCAAAACTCAAGCTATTACTTGCAAATGCCTGTATTAGAAGCAGAATGGCAGTTCGACTAACCAGAGGCATCCAGCACATATAGGATTATGTAACTGGAGACTTTCCAAACAGAGGAGCCAAATGAAGCAACTGTATAATTGTAACCAACTAGATGCTTGCTTTGCATTACTTCTGTTCCATGCTACAGAAGCATTCCCCAGTGCCTGCCCAAAGAATGCCTCCCTTGTGTCCAATCTGTAAAAGCTTCCCCTGTATTCATCCCATGAGAGCTTCTCTGTGTCCATCCTGAGAAAACTTCCCCTGTGTCGTTGCTCTGTGTAGCTCCATTCAGACCTAGAGTTTGGAGCTGCCCAATTCGTGAATCATTGTTCGGTCAGATAAACTCTTTCTTTTTTCTTTCTTTCTTTTTTTTTTTTCAAGACAGGGTTTCTCTGTGTAGCCTTGGCTGTCTGGAACTCACTCTGTAGACCAGGCTGGCCTTGAACTCAGAAATCCACCTGCCTCTGCCTCCCAAGTGCTGGGATTAAAGGCATGCGCCACCACTGCCCGGCTCTCTTACATTTTCTTATGCCCCCCCATTCACCTTTTAAAGACTACCTTTTTGCATTATTAAATCATCATGATTTATGAATTTGTCTGTGGATTCGGGTTTTTTTTATGTTTGTCAGCCCTAAGAAACAAGCTCCAAAGACAAGTTCTCATACCTGCTACACGCTGGTCATTTATTTATGCATTTTGTTGTTGACTATAGTAACTTAGCTGAAAGACATTTTTATCCTAATTTTAGAGGTGGGATTTATAGTTCCATTCATTTATACACACTATTCATAGCGCATGTGCGTGCACGTGCGCATGTGTGGGCACGCACATATATGCACACATTTTGGGTGTCACATTATGCATGTGAAGGTCAGAGAACAACTTACAACAGTCTGTGCTTTCCTTCCATGCTGCGAGTGCCAGGGAGATTGAACTCAGGTCATTAGGCTCTCGGCAAGCTTTTTTTTTTTTTCACACTGCAGAATTCTGTTCATTAAACCAGATTGTTAAGATTTCCTTACATAAACCAACACATTTTCTTGCTTAAATTGGGACAGAGGTGGCATAAGAGGAATTGGCTTGGCTTGCCCCTCCTCACTGTCACTACAGAACTCTGAGGTACCTCACAGACTGCTCCTGGGCAAGCTTTTCTGAGCTCACCTTGAGTGCAGCAGAAGGACCTTTTCAGCAAGGGAGTCTCTCTTTGAAGGTTGAAAGACAGGCAATGTGTCCTCTCCTCTCAATGCCCGAGTCAGCCTCCTGGGGCTCTCTGCTAATAGAGCTATAAATTCTTCCTCTAAATGAGCATCCTGATTTGGTTTGCTCTTCAGATGACCTGGGGGAAATGCTATGCTTTCCCTGAGTTATGGTGGTGACTCCAGTGGGTGGCTGTGTTGTGTCCTGCCTCTGCCATCTGATAGTCTAATTCCTTTCCAATTTACAGGCTCGTTAGCTCCCCAGCCAGTTCCCACTTCAGTGCAGCTGACCCAGTAGCAATATTTGCTTGTGTCATCTTGCTCAGACAAACATGGGCATCCCTGCTGGGGAGGCAGCCATCCAGCCTTGTCATCTTGTTGACTGACCCTGGCTGACTCCTTTGAAAGCCAGGCAAGAAGGACAATTCATCAGACCATGGAACAGGCTCTGTTCCCATAGTCATTAAAGCCCTCACTGTCACCTAGCATGGATGGAAAGTAGAATCCTTGTGTTTACCAAATGCTTCATCACCAGGAAGAACGGGGTAATGTGTGTGGGCCTCTCACAGTGTTAGGACTGCTGTAGGCTCCAGATCCTTTTCCTTGCCCAGTTTCTGGACTTCCCCAGATTCTTTCTCTGGAAGCTTGCTGGCCATGTGCAGAGGACTTCTGAACATCTTTCATTTATGGAGAAGTCTAGGAGAGTTAGATGAGGTATGTGCACTTAAAATCTGAATTACAGTGTCAGAGACTACCGGCACTTGCTGATAGTTCAGTTTACAGTTATTGTTGTGTGTCAGTGTCAGCATCTCTGTCTAGCTCTGTGTCTGAACCTGTCGGCAGTGGCAAGCACTGAGCACAGCTCCACACTGTCACCCATAGCAGCCTAGAGAGTTCCCATAAATGATTAGGGAATTCAACCCAAGTAAAACTGGATCCTTGGCTTTTACATAAAAGCTGAGCTGTATAGAGAAGAATTGGAATTTATTAAAGACATGCTAATATGGATTTTAATGTTTTTTGTTTTTTTTTTTTTGGTTTTTCGAGACAGGGTTTCTCTGTGTAGCCCTGGCTGTCCTGCAGGCTTTAAGAGGAGCCTCAGAAGAAAATAAGAGCATTGGGGTGTGCTTTTCAAGGCTGGCCACTTCACTGTCTTTACAATAATCATGGATACGATTTGGGGAGGGGGGCAATGTTACCAGTGTCAGAGAGGCAACAATGAGAGCCCCTGACAGGATTATAATGGATAAAATAAAAGTCTAGATCAAAAGTATGCAGCAAGGCGGGGTGTCTTCAGGGTAAACAGAGCTAGCAGTATTGTTTATGATTCCTAGAAGATACCTGGGAGAGGAATAAAACCTTATTCAAGGCCACACACATTCAAGGCTTCATCCTCTTTTATTGCTATTTGAATATAAAATATCTGTATAAACCTTTGTAGTGGCCCATGCCTTTAATCTTAATACCCAGAAGGCAGAGACAGGTGGATCTCTATGAATCTGAGGCTAGTCTAATCTGCACAGTAAATTCCAGGACAGCAAGGGCTACATAGTAAGAACCCATCTAAAACAAATAAATAAACAAACAAACAAAAACCAAAGTAAAAACAAAACAAAATGAAAGCAACAAACAAAACAAAAGCTAATAACCCCAAACCCAAACACTATATGTTAAAAGGCCATTACATCTATACTGGAAACCTTCATGGAAGGTGCTGGCTGTACAAGGGTTTTCTCCACAGATAGTGGGAGGTTTCAACCAGACTCTGGGATGATGGGCTATACTTCCCTCCTGTGTGTCTTGGTTACTTTTCTATTGCTGTGTTGAGACACTATAAGTTAACATATAGAAGAAAGAGTTTATTAAGGCTTATGCTTTCAGATAGTTGAGTCCATGACCATTCCTGGGGGGAACATGACAGCAAACAGACAGGCATGGTCCTGGAGCAGTAGCTGAGAGCTCACATCTTGGTCCACAAGTATAATGTCATGAGAGCTAACTGAAAACGGCATGGGATTTTGAAGTATTAGTCTGCCCCCAGTGACACACCTCCTCCCACAAGGCCACACCTCCTAAACCTTCCCAAACAGTTCCACCAACAGGGAACCAAGGATTCAAATATATGAGCCCATGGGGGCCAAACACACCATGTCTCCATAATTTTCCCTTGTCTTTCTATCTTGTCTCATACCTGCACTTAAATCTGTGTCAGTGTTCTGTGGCAGCTGCAACAGAAGACCACAAACCAGTGGCTTAAAAACAGTAAAGCTTGCCAGTCAATGGTGGCACGAACCTTTAATCTCAGCACTCAGGGGGCAGAGGCAGAGGCAGAGGCAGAGGCAGGGGCAGAGGCAGAGGCAGAGGCAGAGGAATATCTGTGAGGCCAGCTTTTACAGATCAAGTTCCAGGATAGTCAGGGCTACACAGAGAAAAACCCTATCTTAGAAAACAAATGAATAAACAAAGAAAGAAAGACAGCAAAGGTTGTGCTCTCAGGGCATGAAAGGCAAAGTCTGGAATTAAGGCATAGGCAGGGCTGCATTCTCTCTGGGATTTCTACAAAGTCCTATCTTGCCTCTGCTGCTTCTGAGGACCGTCAGTGTTGTATGGCTGGGCATGAGGCCATGTTGTTGTACACCCCACCTCTGTCTTCACATCTCCTCCCTTCTTGATTGTATGTCCCCCCTCTGTGTCTCCAGTGAAGAGTCAGCATTAGAGCTAGGATACACTTGGGTAATCCAGGGGTCTCATGGAAATATCATCAACTTTATTCCATTTGTAAAGATCCCTTTCCCCAAAGTCCCTGTACAGGATCCAGGGTTTCAAAATGAACATAACTTCTTTCTTTGCATCAGTTTCTCTCTTCTCTGTTATAGCAACAATAATAAAGTTCAACATAATAACACAATCATAAACATCTGAAGAAGGCTGAGCTTATCACATGCTTGAAGCCTAGTGCCTGCCACACAGTAAAAACTCAAAAAATATGCATAAACATCATCCGAGT
This sequence comes from Rhynchomys soricoides, assembly GCA_019843965.1. Taxonomy (NCBI): domain Eukaryota; kingdom Metazoa; phylum Chordata; class Mammalia; order Rodentia; family Muridae; genus Rhynchomys; species Rhynchomys soricoides. Next base: position 8,768,539 of record JADRCH010000042.1, read on the forward strand.
CAGGTTTTCAATGGCATAATAAAATACTAGGGAATGGCTTGTTTTATAAACAAAAGAGATTTATTTAGCTCATAGCTGTGAAATTTCCAAAGCATGGTGCTGGTGTTGGCTTATATCCAGCAAGGACTTCCTGCTGGCAGTGTCAAGGTTGCATGTGGCTTCTCAAGTTAAGAGACAGGAGTGTGAACATCCCCATGTGCCCTGCTTCTTCTCCATGTTCTCATAGGGCCACCAGAAATCTATCACAGGAGCACAACCTCTACGTCTTGAAGATCTTATCACTTTCCAGGGGTTTTTCCTCTAAATCATGAAGACAATTAAGTTTCCCCATTTTCATGCCACTGGCTAGTGACTTTGGAGACTGAAACAGGGCTCACTTTCAAGGGGATAGACCATATCAAAACTGCAGCAGCCATTGACATCATAATTCATTCTTACCTTGTCACACTTATTAGCAGAGTTGTAGGCCATGCATTTGGGGGCTACTGAAGATTCTTATGCTGAGGTTTGATAGTCAAAGGAAGCAGAATCTAGAAGGATCTCTGCAGCAGGCAGCAGAGGAAACTGTTGCTTGGGAGAAGGAAGGAAGGAGACTCCCCAGTAGACTGTGGTCCTGTTCCAGGCAGCACAAGACAGTCCCCTAAGAAGATGGGAAAAGATAGGTTTGAACTTGGTGAGTGTCATGTGAGGACAGGGTATCAGCTTTGCCAAGATGCTCATAGGTAGCAGCTTGAGAATGACCTATAGGAAGTTATACATTAGCAAGAAAATACATGAGTACATTCAGGAACAAGTCAAGGGGAGCTTCATGGCTGGTATAGCTCCCTAGCGCAGCCTGCGACTTGCAAGGATGGCAGGAGTTTATCTGGAGCATTACATTTGCTCACTGCTCAGTGCTCATGCACATAAAGTGTAAGCCACAGGGGTTGTTCAGAAAGCTGCCGCTTTAAGGTTGTGTGTGGATCAACCGGCTAAGGTGGATTCGGGTTCCCGTTTATTTGTTTCATACGGGGCCTCAAGAAAACCAGGCTGGACTTCAGCTCCCTAGGTAGCTGAAGATGACCTTGAACTTCTGATTCTCTTGCCTTTCCCTCTCATATGCTGGGGTGAAAGGTGTGCACCACAGCACTCAGTTTATTTGATGCTGAGAACGGGCTGAGGATGGAACCCAGGGCTTCAGGGGAGCAGTTCCTCTGGACACAGGACCCTGCATGCTTTAGGAAGATCTTCCAGGAGATGCTCAGATGCACCAAAGAGGGAGAAACATTGGAATTAGTGTCTATGGGGCTCGACAGCGTTCAGCCTAGAAAATACTATCATGGAAGTATGTGAGGGTCAGGATTTGGGAAACTGAAAGCAATAAAAATCAAATGAAAATGAAAAAAAAATCTGAGAGATTACATAATCAAATAAAGAAAGCAAGGCTGTAAATTGTCCCCCTAAATTGGTGAGGAGGTGAACTAACCCCAAAGTCATGGGCATCATTTAAAGGGCATGGGAGACAGAGAAGCAGGAAGAGGACTGACCAGAGCAAGATAGATCATGGCACACAGCATTCCTCAACAGCATCATGGTGCTTGCCATGTGGGATAAAGACGTTGAGAATCTGATGGAATGCACAGCTGAGAATCACACCTCAGTCTTAGGTAGAGTCTCTAGAGAGCTCTCTGGGGCTTGCTCATGGCCCTGAGGTAGGGTCTGTCTTCATATTTCACAGGGAGCCTGGAAAGCTTGGCATTGATTCCTTTTCAGCTTTGGTTGTTGAGTAAAGCCATATTTACTGTAGAAGAAATGCTGGTAATTAAAGGCAGAAGATCAAAGGTAAATGCAAAGTTTCCTCATGAACCACCACCAAATCAGCTTTACCCATTTCCAGCCCATCTTTCCTCTGCTCAGAGAGCATCTCAACAACACATAAAACAAAACAAATAAAAAATAAACTACCCCAGACCATACTAAATCTAATTTTGTAACTTTTAGTTAAATGTAGATTGAAAATGTTTTTTCCATGATAATCTTTTATAAAAGAGCAACCAACCAAATGATGAAAGGAAAAGTGAAATTGACTTTGCCTGCATATGACACAATCTTACACATAAACAATCATCAAAAAATTATTAGGGGTCCTCTTGCAGAGGACCAGGGTTTGGTTCCCAGTACTTTGACAGCCACCTGTAACTTCAGTTCCAGGGGATCCTGAACTCTTTGGATAACAGTACACATATAAATACCATACCCACATACAAATACATAGACACATAATTCAAAATAATAAAAATAAATCTTTGAAAAAAGTTATTGAAACCTATCTTACTTAATTTCTTTCCTTACTTCTGTGATGAGATACCCGGACAAAAGCAACTTAAGGAATAAATGTTTTCTTTGGGTTAGTATTTGAGGGTGCAGTCCATCACAGTGAGGAAGTCATCACAGCAATGGAGTGACACTCTGGTCATGCATCTGTAGAAGAAGCAGAAAGAGAGGTTAGTGCTCATACTCAGCTCAGTCTTTTTTATTCACTGTAGGATCCCAGCCCAGGGAATGGTGCCGCGCATAGTGGATGGGTCATCCCACATCAATAAACTGAATCAAGAAAATCCCTAACAGACATGTCCAAAGACCCAACACTAAGGTGACTCTAGATCTCATTAAGTCGGCAGTTGAGATTGACAGCCACTTTAAATGAAGTCAAGAGTTTTAGGACACAAACCCAACATGCAAAATCAACAGTGTTTCCATCTCATAACAACAAACTATCAAAAAAGAAAAGAATCAAGAAACAATCACATTTCCAGCAGCTTTGGGAATATACTTAACAAATTAAACACAGAGGTGAAATATTTGTGCTCTGGAAGTCATAAAACACTAATCAAAGAAGCTAGAGAAGACAGCAACATGCAAATCAAAATATATACCATGTTGATGGATCAGAAACATCAATACTGTTAAAATGTCAATGCTACCTAAAGTAATCTGATGTTCATAAGGTACTAAAGCCATTCATACTGAACCAAAAAGATTCTGAATAGCCAAGAAATCTTGAGCAAAGAGAACAAAAATATAGACTTCACAGGACCTTGACTTCAAAACACACTACAAAGCTATAGTAACCTAAATAGCACACTACTGGCATACAAACAGATGCAGACCAATGGGATACAGATTGGGAATGCAGAAATAAATTTCCATAGTTACAGCTATTGACTTTAGACAAAGGTGCCAAGAACACATTTTTGAGTGAGGAATTTTTCCTGGGGAGACGCAACTCACATGTCTTTTCAGTCCAGAAGAGAACCCACAACAAGACAAAGTAATGATTGCATCAATGTCTAATAATGATCTGATGACATACTTTTTTATTGGAGTTACTAATAGGAACTTATTGAGAGGTTACCTACAACAAGCAGGGATAACTCAAAAGCAGTTGTATCACTGAAAAGCCCCACCCAAGACAGATGCCAGCTCTTGAAATCTGAGACCTTGAATCTCCCTGCACAGCCTGCAGGCTGGTCAACTATTCAAATATCTCTTCTCTGCTGTTGAGCTGGTCCAGTCTTCTCTCCCAGAAGCTGGTTACTCCTTTTTATACTATGGGCAGGTGCCCTCAAGAATTATCAAAGTTTCTATTCTCCCAGAATATGACCTTTGTTCACCTTCTGAGGCTCATGAGCTCCCCCTCCCTCCTATGGGTGTATTTTAGTTTTGAGGAAACTGTCATTCAACACTTAGAGCAATGGAGATTGGGAGAAGAGATCTGTTCAGTAGAGAGCTGGGGAAAGGTATCTATGTGCAATTAGATACCTTGTGAAGAGTGCAATTAGACAATCTCATATAAATCAACTCTAAATTAAAGATTTAAATGTAAGATGAGAAATTGTAGAACCACTAGAAGAAAACACAGGGCAGAGACTCTGTAATACTGGTCTTGATTATGATTGTGGAGATGACCTCAAAATAGCAAAGGAAAACCAAAAACAGGCCATTAAGATTACCTCCAACTAATAGGTTTCTGCATAGAAAAAGGAAAGGCTAAAGAGACAACCCACGGGAAGGGAGGAAGTGTTTACAGCTACACATCTCTAGTGCTTGATAGACAGGGTATCAAGGGAACTCAGGTAACTTGATGGCAAAAATAAAACAAAGCAAAACAACAACCAAAACATACAAATCAATTGAAATATAGGGAAAGGGCTTGAGTAAACATCTCTCAAAGTACCATTGACATATAATGTAATTTAATGACCTTCTGTCCAATGTTTGATCTTCAGTCTGCTTTCGTTTATACATTATTTCTCTTTTACAAATGGCACAATAACAAGCAGGAGGCATACATAGTCTGAGCCGCTAGCTGTGTGCTAAGTATTGGCAGAGCATGTCTCTCTTGGAGGGAGACCCTTTCCTATTACCTTAGCATTCACATTGGATGTGTTTGTTATCTGCTTGAAAAACATTAATATGTTATAATGTTTTTAGAAAAAGAAGATATACAAATTACTCATGGGTATGCGATAAAATGTCATGCTCCTGTAATCTTCAGGTAAACCCAACTCAAAATGATGGTGAGTCCTCACTCCCTTCTGTCGGAATGGATGCTGTTGGAGAGACAAGAGCTAAAGTTGGCAAGTGTGCAGAGAAAAGAGGTGCGCTAAGGGTTGGGATGAAAATTAATATGGCTGCTTTGAAAACAACGTGGAGGCTATCAAACAGTTAAAAACAGAAGTAGCATGAGCCATGTGAGCCCTGTTACTGAGCATGTAGTCAGAGGAAATTAAATCAGAACGTTGAAGAGGAGTCTGCACTTTGTATTTACCAAAGTTGTAGTCACAGCAGTCAAGATATGGAATCCACCTGTCACATGGTGGATGAATGAATGAAGAAAATATGGTGTATCTACACAATGGAAGGCATTCAGCCTTCACAAAGAAGGAAATCTTGTCAGGCTCACCGATCTTAAGTGAAATAAACGAGACCCACAACCCACCGGTGAATGAGCTCTCTGGTGTGGTTATCTAAAACAAACAAGACAAGACAAAATGAAAGCAACAAACAAACAAAAGCCATGTGATCTGAGCTGGTTGGTTTCTGTCACCTTGACAGAAACCTAGACCTGGGAGGAGGGAATTTCAGTTGAGGAATTGCCCTTGTCAAGTTGGCCCATAGGCAAGTGTATATGGCATTTTCTTTGTGAATGATTGGTGTAGGAAGGCCCAGCCAATTGTGGGTGGTGCCACCCTCAGACAGCTGGTCCTGGAGTATACAGGAAAGCAGGCTGAGTAAGTCATGGAGAGCAAGCCAATGACTCTGCATCAATCCATGCCTCCAGAGTTCCTTCAGTGATGGACTATGATTGGAACATACAGCCATTTCAGGTTGCTTTTGGTCATAGTCATTATCACAGCAATAGAAATCAAAGTTAATGTGAGATTTCAAAGAACTGGAGAATACAATGATAGGCAATAGAACCCACCTATCCTATGGTATCAATAGGCTGTAGTGGGGGATAGGAGAGGTGATGAGATGCTGATTTAAGCATATATAACTGAAAGATTTCAAACCATGTACTGTACAGCAACGGCTGTAATAAATAATAATACACTGAGCCCTCAGGAACATCAGAAAAGTGAATGTTACCACAAAAATGGTTACTTTGTGGAGAGATGAGTATGTTAATTAGTCAAATGTTAGCATTTCATGATACATATGTGCATCAAGGTGGCAAATCGATTATAATCAATATATTTGATTCTGGCCCCATTGCTGAAGACAACACCTACACAAGTCATTGAACATGGGGAAGTCGAGCTAGTGCCAACATAGAGACTTCACCCCTATGGACTAGTGCTCATGGTACAGGAAAGTACTCTGCATGCTACTCAAGGAGAAAAGTAAACACCAACACAGCTACAAACTCTTCTGTCTACAATGGCGACCTGTCTATAACTTATCCGGCTGCATTAGAAGTACAAAGCTCGTGGGAAAAACCAACCAAGATCTGATTTGAATTATAGTCCATTCTATGAGATGGAACCCTTGCCTGACACTGCTCAGGTGGCCAAGAAGCTAAGAGGGCAAGGGAAAACCAAATACTACTGCTCTGCTAAAGGAAAATAGCAATGAAAGACCCTTACCAACATCCTGCTATACTATAGACCAGTGCCTTGCTCAGGATCTTCAGAGCAGCTTCGTCTTGCAGCAGATATAAGAAAATACAGAGACCCACAGCCAGACAATGTGCAGGGACTGAGAGACCTTGGGACACCCAGTACTGAATGGGATGTCTCCATCAAATCCCTGCTCTTAAGGATCAGGGAACTCTGTAGAAGAGGAAAGTGAAAGAGCCAGAGGGGATGGAGGACACAAAGGCAACCAGCAGAAGTAGACACACACCCTCATCCCTAACCCAGAAGCTGTCTCCAATTGATAACCGCTTGCAAATGAAAGATTAGTGTTCTCCAAGGGAGTCTCACTGGGGAAACAAACCCATGCCCAGCTGAAGATGGCCGACACAAAACGAACTCAATGGCATCCTTTGATGCTCTTTGTGTCATAATGTTGTCAGGGATTTTTTTTTTTTTAACCTTAACTGCTCCTTTGTGAATATATGATGTTTTCCAGTTTGGAGGTTTTATAGGATTCTCATGTGTGAATGAATGCGTGTGTTTCTGGATCTGTTTCTTGTGCTTCTTCTTTAGCTCTTTTTCTTCTGTTAGTTTGTTTATTCCTATTCCAGTTTGTTTGTTTTTGCTTTATCTTATTTTATTATTATTTCTTAGATGCCTGATTGTTTTCCAAAGAGAGACAGAAAGGGGTGAATCTGGATGGTGAAGAGGAACTGGGAGAAGCTGAGGAGAAGAGACTGCTATCTGAATATATTTTATGAAAAAGATCTATTTTTAATAAAAGCCCCCAAATAATTTATTTTTCTTTTATTTACATTGGTGTTTAACTGCATGTATGGCTGTGTGAGGGTGTCAGATCCCCTGGAACAGGAGTTACAGACAGTTGGGTCTGGGTCTGCCATGTGGGTGCTGGGAATTGAACTCAGGTCTTCTGGAAGAGCAGAGCATGCTCTTAACCATTGAGCAATCTCTCCAGTCCCCAAAAATAATTTTTGAAAGAACAAGTTCAGGATATTTAAAAATATTATTACAACATTTATTTATTTACTTACATATGTGCCATTCATTACACATATGTGGAGGTCCAAGGATAACCTATGGTAGTTGGGTCTCTCCTGTCATGTGGGTCCCAGAGACAGAACCCAGGTCATTAAACATGGTGGCAAGCATCTTTACCTGATGAGCCATCTCACCAGCCTTAGGCATTAGGTACTTTTAATGGCTGCATACCATTTCACTGTATGAATATTTTAATGCTAGTCACTCTTGAGGTAAGCACAAAAAGCAATATTTGGCTTTTCCTCTACATTCATTATAGATTTGTCACCTTCACACATTTGCCTTTGTGCAGATAGCTGGCCTTCGCTTTAGGATGTGATGCTCTAGGTGGATCAGCTGCAAAGGTGAGCACATTGTTAGGTCTCCTGGTGCACAGCTGGCCGCCACCTGTGATCACCCCCTTACCTCACCCCAAACATCCTATCACGAGAGGAATTGTCCGAAATTAGTAATTGAACCAGCTTTACCTTCTGGTTCAATGAAGTTTGTGTTCCTTGGGGACTATTCCTTTGGGGGTCTGAAATTTCTGCTACAAAGTCACAATTTATCAGAGGAAAAGCCTTCAAATCCTTGTCAACCACACTGCTGTGAGTGGGGTGCAGTAAACCAGATTGGGGACAGCTCTCCCAAACCTCCAGGATCCCACATGTCTGCAGTCCTCTGACAGGGAAGAACCAAGCCTCATCAGCTTCCAGATTTTAGAAATCCCTGAGCTCCATAAAACTGATCTTCAGAAGCCCCGCTCTTATGGAGAGGTTGATTTACATGTGACTTTGGCTTCTAAATACTCAAGAGTTCTATCTAGGGTAGCCCCCTCAGCCTCTGGGTGCTGGGTCTCAGCTCTCATTTCACACTAGACTGACTGGCTTGGAGAGCTTTTGGAATGATGTCTTCTGATGCAGAGACCTCAGCCTGTCCATTTAAATTAGGATCTCCAAGGCTAGTTGGGGCCTGCAGTGCCCAGGTGATTTTAATTGCCCCTAATTGAGTGCTGCAGCCTCAGGGCTTTAAGTGATGAGAGAGAGAGAGAGAGAGAGAGAGAGAGAGAGAGAGAGAGAGAGAGAGAGAGA
>JADRCH010000042.1:8776796-8798760 GCA_019843965.1 Rhynchomys soricoides
AGAGAGAGAGAGAGAGAGAGAGAGAGAGAGAGAGAGAGAGAGAGAGAATTCAATGCAGAGTACTAGAGAAAGTCTGGACAGTTTTAGCACCACCAATTCAAATGACTTGAAGCTTTAAAAATCTTTCTTGCTCTTGGTATCATAGCCCAAGAAGCAAACTCCTACAGATCAAGTAGAAATCCAGCATACTGCTGTCCTACTCTTGTCTGGGCTCAGTACCGTCAGCCAGCAGATGCTGCAGGTCACTGCTCAGCATATCCTGATGACTGATTTCAATCTCCTGCCCACATTAGGAGCGGCACCCACCCTTGCCTCTGTTGAGAACTGCTACTTACTACTTGGTTCCTGCACCTCAAGACTTGGTTATTCCTGCTCAGTCATCTTCCCATTGTGAATCTGTTGACTTAAATCCCTCAGTTTTGAAAAGAGGACCTCTATCTGGCAGCTGTGACTGTCAGCATCATTAGGAACAGTACAATCCCTGTTTAAATGTTACTGGGAAAGTTTCCTTTTTCTGTGAGCCACGATCAAAGCATTTTGCATCTCAAGTGGGAAAAAAATCAATTCAAACTAGTGATAACTTTATTTAGAATTTAGATACAGCGGTGGAATCAGACAGGAACTCCAGGCAGAGAGAAATAAGCAGCATGGGCATATAGGGAGGAGACAGGATCTTCTAGAAAGACATCTGGAAAAAGTACTTTTAATCTAGAGATGTTCTGTTCTGACCTTCCCACCCACACACGAAGGGAAGACATTATTAATCAATCAATGTGTGCCTTCTCATTCAACCTAGTAGAATCCTTCTTAAGACAAGCCTCTGGGCACCCACCAACGATCGATGAGGGGTGGTACAGAAGGTGAGGATTATTTATTAATCTCTCCTTCGTACCCTTTTTGTGCCTTAGGTAAACAATACTACATCCTCAAAAAGAAGAGAAAGCATCCCAAAAGATCAGAACAACTGCTTTGACTTGTTCAGAACCCACAACAAAAGACAGAATCATTCCTGTAGGATGACAACAGGGCCAAGAGGCCCAGGTTATTCTCAGAACCAGGGGCTTAGAATCTAGCTAAGCCCACTGAACAGAAGAAAACCAGAGAGAAAGGGGGAGGGGAGAGAGGGAGAGAGGGATAGAGGGAGGGAGGGAGGAGAGAGGGAAGACAGAGAGAGAGAGAGAGAGGACAAGAAGGAGGAGGAAGAGGAAGAGGGAAGAGGAGGAGGAGCGAGGGAGGGAGGGAGGGAGGGCATTTTGAGTCTGGCCTGAATGGAAATTGCATATTGGTAATTGTTCTATTTCTCATCTGAATACAAAGCATTAGCTTTGTTTTGTGCTTCTCTGATATACATCCCCAACTTTAAGTTGAAGCAGTATCTTTTAAAAAGTCAGCCAACCCCTAGAAGAGATTAGAGAAAAGGGGGGCTAGTGGCCTCAGCAAGGGGCAGTGACAACCACAGTGTGCTCCTATTTTCTCATTGGCAGACCTGTTAGGATGGCTGAGGGAGGTTTTCTCACTTCCTCTGTACAGAAAGCCCCCTTAACAGAACTGTTAGCAACTCCCCTCTCTCTTTAATAGGGCAGATGCCTTGGGACAGCTAAGTCACTTCTCAAGGCCTCACAGGTGGCAAGCTGTGAGGCTGTGGGACTCCAGTGTGGCACTTTTGCTCTTTAAACTGTACACTTCAGACCAACAATGTGGTTTTCTTTTTTTATTTCAGAATTTAATAAACGGTGACTTACTGGCCAGCGAGATAGGCTTGGCAGTAAAGGAGCTTGCAATCAAACACGCTGACCTGAGTTCAATCTCTGAGTTCAATCTGGGACCTGCATGATGGAAGGAGAGAACCATCTTTCCTGTCACCTCATTGAGAGTAAGGGGTTGGACTTTCTTGTGTTTGTCCCTCCTACTTCATGGCAGATTAGAGAGAATCAGTATTGGTCACAAATGGAAGCTTCATATTTGTCTGTGGGCACTGCTCATAGTATACTTATTTCTAATCTCAGGGTTACTAGTATCGTAGATGAAGGAGTGCTCTTCCTATGGCCATGGCACCTGGTTCACTGGCACCTGCAAACATATTTATTGATCACCTATCATATGCCAACACAGTAGCAAGATTGCAATTGGTAGGTAGACAGGGCTCTGCTTTAGGCTTGCAGCCCAGAACCGGGGGCAGGTGTGAGCTGGGAAGGTGGCACCGGCGGTGAAGTGCTGGCTGAACTAGCCTGAGGACCCCAGTTCCATCCTAGTGTTCATGTAGCTGGATGAAAAGCTGACAAGGTGCTATTTGTGGCCCCAGCACTACGGAGGCAGAGACAGAAGGAGCCTGGTGCTCCCTGGCCAGTGCGGCTAGCTGGAATGGCGAGCTAGGTCCTACCTAGTGAGAGACCTTATCTGCAAAAAGCAAAGCAAAACCAAACCAAAGCACAACCACCACCACCACCACCACCAACAACAACAACAACAACAACAACAACAACAACAACAACAACAAATCAAACAAGCAAAAAGTGGTTGGGGATGACTTAAGCAGGAAACCCTAGGTAGACTTCTAGCCTCCACACACATTTGCACGCGTGTATATACACAAAGAACAGGTACCACAGAAACAGCCTTGGACTTCTTCCTCAGCCCTGGCAGCTCACAGAGAACCCCATGAAAGTAACATCATACTATCCAGCTACACAGTGCTGGCCATGGGCAGGCGCTTGCCTACAGTGATGTGTGTTGCACACCAGTTATTAATCCATAAACTTGTCCTCTTCCCATCCTATACAAAGAGATGGTGGACTACTCTCTCAAGGTCAATACAGGAGATGCAGGCACTGAATTCAAAACTTGGCTCTGGCTGTAATTCAACCTCTCCCGATGTACTGTGCTGAAATCTGAAACCAAGTTGGAATACGTTTGGAAAAGGGGGTGAGGCTGTGTAAGAAAGAGGGGTTAGCATCTGACTGGACAGTGGATAAGGTCCACGAGCCAGAACATTCCCTGGGAAGAACTGGATGAGTTAAGTGGGTGCATGATTTGGAAGGCCTCCTTGAATTCTTCAAGAAGGGTGGATTGGTGGCTTTTACTTCAATGCACTCGAGAGCCAGCAGATGGAAATTTTGCCCAGGGTAAGATCAATTTTTATGTTTGAACATGACATGTCACAATAGAGGTTCATTTTTTCCATTAATTTATTTATTCACTTTAAAACAGCCCCCACTTCTCCTGGCCCCTCCTTTCATCCCCCTCCCCATCTCCTCTAATGAGGGGGGACCCCCCTGTGTACCAACCCACCCTGGCCTATCAAGTTACTGCAGAGCTAGACACATTGTCTCCGACTGAAGCAAGACAAGGCAGCCCAGTTAAGGGAACAGGGTGCTCAGGCAGGCAACAGTCAGGTACAGCTCCCTACTCCAGTTGTTGGGAGACCCACATGAAGACCAAACTGCATCTGCTACATATGTTCAGGGAAGGATGGGAGGGGAAGGACTATGTTTAATCCATGTATGCTCTTTGGTTGGTAGTTTAGTCTCTGGGAGCCCTCAAGGGTCCAGGTTAGTTGACTTTGTTGGTCTTCTTGTGGAGTCCCTATACTCTTTGGGGCCCTCTATCTTTCCTCCAACTCTTCCATAAGACTCCCCCAAGCTATGTATGTTTGGATGTAGTTCTCAGCATCTGTTTTGGTCAATTGCTAGGTGGAGCCTCACAGAGGACAGTTATGCTAGGCTCCTGTCTATAAGCATAACAGAATATCATTAATAGCGTCAGGGATTGGTTCTTGCCTGTAGAATGGGTCTCAACTTAGGTCAGTTATTGGTTAGCTATTCCCTCAGTCTCTACTCCATCTTTGTCCCTGCAATTCTTGTAGATAGGACAATTTTGAGATCAAAAGTTTTGTGGGGGGGTTGGTGCCTCATACCTCCACTGGGAGTCCTGCCTGGCTACAAGAGGTGGCTACTTTAGGCTCCATATGCCCAACTGCTAGAGTCTCCTCAGACACTCCCTGGAGCCTCCTCCACCCCAAATATCTGGTGATAAATGATGCTCTCCCTGCCCCCTGCCCTCTTCTGATTTCTATTCACTCTCCCAGATCTTCCCTGTCCCTCTTCCTGCCCCCACCCCTCTCTCACCAAGTTCCTTCCCTCCATCCATATCCCCCATAACTGTTTTATTTCCTCTTCTGAATGAGATTCGAGCATCCTCCCTCGAGCCTTCCTTGTTATTTACCTTCTTTTCATCTGTGAATTGTAGCATGATTTTCCTGTACTATATGGCTAATACCCACCTACATGCCATGCATGTCCTTTTGTGTATTGCATGATGTCTTTGTTTTTAACTGCTGATTAGTATTCTATGTGTAAATGAACCACATTTCTTTATCCATTCTTTGGTTGAGGGACATCTGGGTTGTTTTCAGTTTCTGGATATTATGAAAAAGCTGCTATGAACATAGTTGAACAAATGTCCCTGTGGTATGGTGGAACATCTTTTGGGTATATGCTTAGGAGTAATATAGCTGGGTCTTGAGGTAGAACTATTCCCAATTTTCTGAGAAACTGCCAAATTTCCAAAATGATTGTACAGGTTTGCACTCCCACCAACAATGGAGGAGTGTTCTCCTTGCTCCATAGTCCTGGCAGTGTGTGCTATCACTTCAATTTTTGATCTTAGCCTTATGGAATCTCAGAGTAACTTTTGATTTGCATTTCCCTGATGACTAAGGACACTGAAAAATTCTTCAAGTGTTTCTTGGCCATTAGAGATTACTCTGTTGAGAATTCTCTGTTAAGCTCTGTACCACATTTTTAAATTCAGATATTTGGTTTGTCTAATTTCTTGACTTCTTTATGTATTTTGGATATTAGCCCTCTGTCAGATGTAGGGTTGGTAAAAATCTTTTCCCATTCTGTAAGCTGCCATTTTGTCCTACTGACAGTGCCCTTTGACTTACAAAAGATTTTTCAGTTTCATGTGGTCCCATTTATTGATTGTTGATCTTTGTCTTAGGGCTTTACTGCTGTGAACAGAGACATGACCAAGGCAACTCCTAACAGGACAACATTTAATTGGGGTTGGCTTACAGATTCAGAGGTTCAGTCCATTATCATCAAGGTAGGAACATGGCCATGTCCAGAAAGGCATAGTGCAGGTGGAGCTGAGAGTTCAACATCTTGTTCCAAAGACAAATAGGAGAAGACTGGCCTCCAGGGAGCTAGGATGAGGGTTTTAAAGCCCATGCCCACAGGGGCACACCTACTTCAACAAGGCCACACCTACTCCAACAAGGCCACACTTCCAAATAGTGCCATTCTCTGGCTAGGCATATTCAAACCACCACAATCTTAGTGCCTGTGCTGTTGGTGTTCTGCTTAAGAAGTTGTCCCCTGAACCAATGTGTTCAAGGCTATTTCCCACTTTGTGTTCTATGAGATTTAGTGTATCAAGTTTTACATTGAGGTTTTGATCCACTTGGACTTGAGTTTGGTACAAGGTGATATATATGGATCTATTTGCATTCTTCTACATGTAGACATCCAGTTACTCCAGCATCATTTTTTGAAGATGTTTTCTTGTTTCCATTGTACAATTTTGGCTTCTTTATCAAAAATCAAGTGTCCATAGGTGTGTGGGTTTATTTCTAAGTCTTGGTTTCAATTCCATTGATCAACCTGTCAGTTTCAATAGCAATACAATAGCAGTTTTTTATTATTATTGCTCTGTAGTACAGTTTGAAACCAGGGGTGGTGAAGTTCTTTTATTGCTCAGGATTGTTTTAGGGATCCTGCGTTTTTGTTTTTTCATGTGAAGTTGAGTATTGTTCTTTCAATGTCTGTAAAGAATTGTGTTGGGATTTTGATGGGAATTGCATTGAATCTGTAGATTGCTTTTGGTAAGATGGCCATTTTTACTACATTCATCCTACCAATCAATGAGCATGGGAGATCTTTTCCTCTTCTGAAATCTTCAGTTTCTTTCTTCAGTAATGTGAAGTTCTAGTCCTACAGGCCTTCCACTTGCTTAGTCAGAGCTACACCAAGATATTTTCTATTATTTGTGGCTGAAAGGTATTGCCTCCCTAATTTCTTTCTCTGCCCATTTATTGTTTGTATAAAGGAGGGCTAGTGATTTTTTTGAGTTACTTTTGTATCCAGCCACTTTGCTGAAGGTGTTTATCAGCTGTAGTTCTCTGGTAGAATTTTTTGGGGTCACTTATGCATACCATCATACCATTGACAAATGGTATGATGAAAGTGATACTTTTACTTCTTCCTTCCCAATTTCGATCTCATTGATCACCTTTAGTTGTCTTATTGCTCTAGTTAGAACTTCAAGTACTATGTTGAATAGATAGAAAGAGAGTGAGCAGCATTGTCTTGTCCCTGATTTTAGTGGAATTGCTTTGTTTCTCTCCATTTAATTTGATGTTAGGTATTGGCTTACTGTATATTGCCTTTATTTGTGTTTAGGTACATGCCTTGTATCCCTGATTTCTCCAAGACTTTTGACATGAAGGGTGTTGGATTTTGTCAAAAGGTTTTTCAGTATCTAATGAGATTATCATGTGCTTTTTTTTCAATTTGTTTATATGATGGATTAGTTGATAAATTTTTGTATATTGAATGATTCCCGTATCACTGGGATCAAGCCTATTTGATCATGGTGGGTAATGTTTTTTGATGTGTTCTTTGATTTGGTTGTATTTTATTAAGTATTTTTGAATCAATGTTCATAAGGAAGATCAGTCTGGAATTATTTTTCTTTGTTGAATGTTTATGTGGTTTAAGTATCAGGGTGATTGATTGTGGCCTCATAGAATGAGTTTGGCAATGTTCTTTCTGTTTCTATTTTGAGAAACAGTTGGAGGTGTATTGGTATTAGCTCTTCTTGAAAGTCTGGTAGAATTCTACACTAAAACCAACTGGCCTTAAGGTTTTATTTTGGGGCGGGAGACTTTTAATGACTGCTTTTATTTTCTTAGGGGTTATATAGATTGTTTACATGACCTTGACTTAACTTTGTTAAGTGATATCTATTAAGAAAATCATCCATTTCATTTAGATTTTCCAATTTTATAAAGTAGAGGCTTTTGAAGTATGGCCTAATGATTCTTTGGATTTCCTCAGTGTCTGTTGTTATGTCTTCCTTTTCACTTCTGATTTTGTTAATTTGGATACTGTCTCTGCATTTTAGTTAGTTTGGCTAAGAGTTCGTCCATCTTGGTTGATTTTCTCAAAAAAACAGCTCTTAGTTTCATTGATTCTTTGTATTGTCCTCTTTATTTCTAATTTATTGATTTCAGCCCTGAGTTTGATTATTTCCTACTCTCCTTGAGTCTGTTTGCTTCTTCTTCTTTTTTTTTTTTTTTCTTTAGAGCTTTCAGGTATGCTGTTAAGTTGCTAGTATGAGATCTCTCCAATTTCTTTATGAAGGCATTTAGTGCTATGAACTTTCCTCTTAGCATTGTTTTCATTGTGTCCTATAAGTTTGAGTATGCTGTGTCTTCATTTTCATTATATTCTAGAAAGTCTTTAATTTTTTTCTTTATTTCTTTTTTGATCCAGTGGTTATTGAGTAGAGAGTTGTTCAGTTTCCATGAGTTTGTAGGTTTTCTGTTGTTGTTTAATCCATGGTGGTCTGATAGGATACAAGGGGTTATTTCAATTTTCTTGTATCTGTTGAAGCTTTCTTTGTGACTAAATATATGGTTAGTTGTGGAAAAAGTTCTATGAGGTGCTGAGAAGAAAGCATATTCTTTTGTGTTTGGGTGGAATGTTCAGTAGATATTTGTTAGATTCATTTGATTCATAACATCTGTTAGTTTCATTAGTTCTCTGTTTAGTTTTTGTCATGATGACTTATCAGTGATGAGGTGGGGTGCTGAAGTCTCCCACTATTAATATATTGTGCTCAATGTATGATTTAAGCTTTAGTAGTGTTTCCTTTACAAATGTGTGTGCCCCTTGCATTTGGGACAGAGATAGAACTGAGATGTCATCTTTGTGGGTATTTCCTTTGATGAATATGAAATGTCCTTCCCCACCTCTTTTGTTTAATTTTGATTGAAAGTCTATTTTATTAGTTATTAGAATGGCTACTGTGGCTTGTCTTTTGGGTCTATTTGCTTGAAAAACCTTTTACCAATCCTTTACTCTGAGGTAATACTATCTTTGTTTCTGAGGTGTGTTTCTTGTATGCAGCGGCATACAAGATTCTGTTTTCACATCTAGTCTATTAGCCTATGTCTTTTTATTGGGGAATTGGGTCCACTGATGTTGAGAGATTTTAATGAGCAATGATTGTTAATTCCTGTTATTTTGATGTTAGTGGTGGTTGTGTGTGTGTTCCCTTCCTTTGGGTTTGCTTGTGTGGGATTATTCATTTCCTGTGTTTTCTTGGGTGTAGTTAGCCTCCTTTGGTTGGAATTTTCTTTCTAATATCTTCTGTAGGGCTGGATGTATGGGTAGATATTGTTTAAATTTGGTTTTGTCATAGTATATCTTATGTTCTCCATCTGTGGTCATTGAAAATTTTGGTAGGCTGAAATCTGTGGTCTCTTATGGTCTGTAATACATCTTCCCAGTCCCTTCTGGCTATTAGAGTCTCTGTTGAGAAGTTGTTTTTAGTCTGATAGGTCTGCCTTTGTACATTACTTGGCTTTTTCTCTTGTAGCTTTTAATACTCTTTCTCTGTTATGTACATTTAATGTTTTGATTGTTTTATGGCAGGAAGATTTTTCTTTCTGGTTCAATCTATTTGGTGTTCTGTAAGCTTCTTGTATGTTTATAGGCATGTCTTTCTTTAGATTGGGGAGATTTTCTTCTATGATTTTGTTGAATTTAAATTTTGGAACTTGTAGTTGGGAATCTTCTATTTCTATTATTATTTTTTAATTTTTTTATTTATTTTTTTATTTCTGTTATTCTTAGCTTTGGTCTTTGCACGGTGTCCCTGATTTCTTGGATTTTTGTGCTTTTAAATTTAACATTTTCTTTGAATGATATATTGATTTCTTCAATTGTATCTTCTGTACCTGAGAGTCTCTCTTCCATCTTTTGTATTCTGCTGGTGATGCTTGCATCTGTAGTTCCTGTTCTCTTCCCTAGGTTTTCCATCTTCAGGATTCCCTCACTTTGTGTTTTCTTTATTGCTTCGATTTCCATTTTCAGATCTTAAACAGTTTTATTTATTTCCTTTACCTGTTTGATTGTATTTTCCTATATTTCTTTAAGGATGTATTCAATTACTCTTTAAAAGCCTCTATCATCTATATAATAGTGGATTTAAGGCCATCTTTTTGTGCTTCAGCTATGTTAGGATATCTAGGGCTTGTAGGATAACTGGGCTCTGGTGGTGTCATATTGCCCTGACTCTTGTTAATTGCAGTTTTGCACTGGTCTTTAGCCATCTGGTTATCCCTGGTGCTGGCTGGCCATCTGGATGCTCCTGCTACTGACAGGACTCCTCCAGAAGGCAGGCAGAACAGTTAGACAGACAATGGATCTCAGGGGATAGAGCTCAGTTCACTGATTCTGGCTGTGCCCCAGAGGGACATGGTAAGCTGGAGATTGGGAGGGAGGGGTTTAACTTGTATATTCCTGGGGCAGGAAGGCTTACTTGGGAAGGCAGGCAGAACAGCTGATGTAGCTCAGGGTACAGAGTATAGTTCAATGATACTGGCTGTTGAGGTCCATGTTTTGAAGGCTTGTTCTCCATCCAGATGGTGACATTACTTCAGAGGCCATGGAGCTTTAAAAATCTAGTTGGAAGAAGCAGGTTACTAGAGGTGACCTTTTCAGGTTATAGTCACTGCTAGCTATCTTACTCTTTCTGTATCCTGGTCCATCCTGATGCCAAAACTATGATGGTCCCACTGCCACAAGCCCAACTGTTCCACTATGTCCCTTCCCTGCCATTGTAGGAGGAATGAGTCAGTATGTTCTGACTGGTGGCTTCAGTGTCCAAGCATGCGCAATAGTTGCTTCTGCATTTACTAATCCTGAACCCTGCCTGACACCCAGAGATGAATGACAATATAGCACATGATCAGCACAATCAATCAGATGGTGCTAGCAACAAGGGGCAGATGTCATACACCAATGGGGGCACAGGTAGAGGTTATAAAGGCACTCCTTGATCCTACAATAAATGAGTCTGCTTTCATTTCTCACCTGACTCTGGGAGTCTGTGTAGTTTATTCTGTGCCTTCTTATCCCCCTCTACCCCCAAGGACCATCTTGAGGGGCTGAGGGCTAGGGCAACATGCCATGATGAAGGAACACCTCTCCAATTGTGAGCCAAATGTCTTTCTATTTATAAAATGCTGCTGCCAGATATTTTGTCATAGTAGTAAACAAAGCAGCTGAAAAATCTTGCCCTTTAAAATGATCTGTGGAACTATGATGGCTCCTGAGGGCTTGGGGGGATGTGCCAAGGATGGGGGAGGGGCTGTTGGTCAGAGCTGGATCTAAATGGCAGAATGAAATGTCTTAGGACAGCCACTGTTCTCAAAGTAAGGGTCTCCCCAAATCTTGTGCTCTAGATACTTGGTCTCCTCATCTTAGTCCTGACCCTGACATGTAGGTAGAAGTTTCAGGCACAGGTAACACTAGCCAAGCTCACAGGGAATGTCAGAAAGCCCCAGACACATAGTTGTGGAACCTCGTTGTCCCAGGATTGTGCTGATCTCAGTTTTTGCAGCCGGAGAATGGAAAGTTTTATCGGGTAAAAATGTCTTTTAGACTTGTGTTCATTAAAAATCTTATAAGGACAGCCGGGAGGAAAGAGCCTTCCGGTTTCCATCTGTGGTGGAAGACCTCTGCCTGGGCCACCAGGGCTCCATAGACAAACAGTGCCAGGAGAAAGCTAGCCATCCAGAAGTGTAGAAAAACCATTGAGAGGAGATTCTGTGACACTGGGCTCCAGACACAGGGACTGAGGAACAGCAGGGAGGAAAGAGCCTTCTGGTTTACATCTGTGGTGGGAGACCTCTGCCTGGGCCACCAGGGCTCCACAGCCAAATAGCCCTGGGAGAAATCTAGCCTCCCAGGAGTGGAAGCAAGCCTGTCTGCTCAGAGGGTCCCACCTGGAATCCCCAGGATACAGAGACTGAGGAATGGGGTTCTGGTTTCTTTCGGTGGCTGGGGAGCAGATCCTGTGAAACAGGGCTCCATACTCAAATAGTGCCAGGAGAGAACGGGTATACCAGGAATGCCGACAAACCTTTAAGCACAAGCAAGACCACCACTTCTTTTCAAATTCACTGGACCAAGAGGGACCCTTGCAGAGCCATCAGGACACAGGAAACAAGGGTCAGCTGGGGATTAGATCCTTTTTGTTTCTGTCTGCACTCCAGAGCTGACCCTGCACCACAACTCTCCAAACCCAAATTCCTCTCAGAGAGAACTGGTCTTCAAGGAGTATTGACACCTAGGCTTGCAGGAAAGACAAACCACAGTCAGAGAGAGTAAGACCAGCTAACACCAGAGATAATCAGACGGCGAAAGGCAAGGGCAAGAACACAAGGAACAGAAACCAAGACTACTTGGCTTCATCAGAACCCAGCTCTCCCACCACAGCCAGCCCTGGATACCCCAACACACCAGAAAAGTAAGACTCAGACTTAAAATCCCATCTCAAGAGGATGATAGAAGATTTTAAGAAGGAAATAAATAACTCTCTTAAAGAAATACAAGAGAACACGGGTAAACAACTGGAAGCCCTTAAAGAGGACACACAAAAATCCCTTAAAGAATTACAGGAAAACACAATCAAACAAATGAACAAAACCATTCAGGAATTAAAAACAGAAATAGAAACAATAAAGAAATCACAAAGGGAGACAACCCTGGAGTTAGAGAACCTAGGAAAGAAATCAGGAGTCATAGATGCAATCATCACCAACAGAATACAAGAGATGGAAGAGAGAATCTCAGGTGTGGAAGATACCATAGAAAACATGGACACAACAGTCAAAGAAAACACAAAATGCAAAAAGCTCCTAACCTAAAATATCCAGGATATCCAGGATACAATGAGAAGACAGAACCTGAGGATAATAGGTAAAGAAGAGAGTGAAGATTCCCAACTTAAAGGACCAGTAAATATCTTCAACAAAATTATAGAAGAAAACTTCCCTAACCTAAAGAAAGAGATGAACATAAATATACAAGAAGCCTACAGAACTCCAAATAGACTGGACCAGAAAGAAATTCCTTCTGTCACATTATAGTCAAAACACCAAATACACAAAATAAGGAAATAATATTAAAAGCAGTCAGGGGAAAGGGGCAAGTAACATATAAAGGCAGAACTATCAGAATTATACCAGACTTCTCACCAGAGACTATGAAAGCTAGAAGATCCTGGGAAGATCTTATACAGACTCTAAGAGAACACAAATGCCAGCCCAGGCTGCTATACCCAGGAAAACTCTCAATAATCGTAGATGGTGAAATCAAAATATTCTATGACAAATCCAACTTTGCACAGTATGTTTCCACAAACCCAGCCCTACAGAGGATAATAGATAGAAAACGCCAACTCAAGGAGGGAAACTACACCCAAGAAAAAGGAAGAAAGTAATCTTTCAACAAACTCAAAAGAAGATAGCCACACAAACATATAAACAACATTGAAAATAACAGGAAGCAACAATCACTATTTTTTAATACCTCTTAACATCAATAGTCCCAATTCCCCAATAAAAAAACATAGACTGACAGACTGGATCCATAAACACAACCCAGCATTTTGCTGCATCCAGGAAACGCACCTCCATATTAAAGACAAATACTACCTCAGAGTAAAGGGCTGGAAAACAATTTTCCAGGCAAATGGCCCTAAGAAACAGGATGGAGTAGTCATTCTAATATCAGATAAAATCAACTTTCAACCAAAAGTCATCAAAAAAGATAGGAAAGACACTTCATACTCATCAAAGGAAAAAATCTACCAAGAAAAACTCTCAATTCTGAACATCTATGCCCCGAATGCAAGAGCTCCCACTTTCATAAAAGAAACTCTACTAAAGCTCAAAGCACACATTGCACCTCACACAATAATCGTGGGAGACTTCAACACCCCACTATCATCAATGGACAGATCTTGGAAACACAAATGAAACAGAGACACAGTGAAATGAACAGATGTTATGAACCAAGTAGATTTAACAGATATCTATAGAACATTTCATCCTGCATCAAAAGAATATACCTTCTTCTCAGCACCTCATGGTACCTTCTCCAAAATTGGTCACAAAACAAACCTCAACAGATATAAGAAGATTGAAATAATCCCATGCTTCCTATCAGATCACTACAGAATAAGGCTGGTCTTCAATGGCAACAACAACAACAGAAAGCCCTCATACACACGGAAGCTGAACAACACTCTACTCAATGATAACTTGGTCAAGGAAAAAATAAAGAAAGAAATTAAAGACTTCTTAGAATTTAATGAAAATGAAAGTACAACATACCCAAATCTATGGGACACAATGAAAGCAGTGTTAAGAGGAAAACTCATAGTTCTGAATGCCTCCAAAAAGAAACTGGAGAGAGCATATACTAGCAGCTTAACAGCACACCTGAAAGTTCTAGAACAAAAAGAAGCTAATACACCCAAGAGAAGTAGAAGGCAGGAAATAATCAAATTAAGGGCTGAAATCAACTAAGTAGAAACTAAAAGAACTATACAAAGAATCAACAAAACCAGGAGCTGGTTCTTTGAGAAAATCAACAAGATAGATAAACCCTTAGCCAGACTAACCGGAGGGCACAGAGACAGTATCCAAATTAACAAAATTAGAAATGAAAAGGGAGATATAACAACAGATTCTGAGGAAATTTTAAAAAATCATCAGATCCTACTACAAAAGCCTATACGCAACAAAATTGGAAAATCTGGAGGAAATGGACAAGTTTCTAGACAGATACCAATTACCAAAGTTAAATCAGGATCAGATAAACCATCTAAACAGTCCCATAACCCCCAAAGAAATAGAAGCAGTCATTAAAAGTCTCCCAACCAAAAAAGCCCAGGACCAGATGGGTTCAGTGAAGAATTCTATCAGACTTTCAAAGAAGACCTAATACCAATACTCTTCAATCTATTCCACAAAATAGAAACAGAAGAAACACTACTCAATTCATTCTATAAGGCCACAGTTACACTGATATCAAAACCCCACAAAGACCCAACAATAAAAGAAAACTTCACACCAATTTCCCTTATGAATATAGATGCAAAAATACTCAATAAAATTCTCTCAAACTGAATCCAAGAACACATCAAAACAATCATTCAACATGATCAAGTAGGCTTCATCCCAGGGATGCAGATATGGTTCAATACCGAGAAATCCGTCAATGTAATCCACTACATAAACAAACTCAAAGAAAAAAACCACATGGTCATTTTGTTAGATGCTGAGAAAGCATTTGACAAAGTTCAACATCCCTTCATGATAAAAGTCTTGCAAAGATCAGGAATTCAAGGAGCATACCTAAACATAGTAAAGCAATATACAGTAACCAGTGGCCAACATCAAACTAAATGGAGAGAAATTCGAAGCAATCTCACTAAAATCAGGGACTAGGCAAGGCTCCCCTCTCTCCCCTTATCTATTCAATATAGTATTTGAAGTTCTAGCTAGAGCAATTAGAAAACAAAAGGAGGTCAAAGGGATATAAATTGGAAAGGAAGAAATCATAATATCACTATTTGCAGATGATATGATGGTATACTTAAGTGACCTGAAAAACTCCACCAGAGATCTCCTACAGCTGATAAACACCTTCAGCAAAGTGTCCAGATACAAAATTAACTCAAGCAAATCAGTAGCCTTCCTATACTTGAAGGATAAACAGGCTGAGAAAGAAATTAGGGAAATGACACCCTTCACAATAGTCACAAACAATATAAAATATCTTGGTGTGACTCTAACCAAACAAGTGAAAGATCTGTATGACAAGAACTTCAAGTCTCTGAAGAGAGAAATCGAAGAAGACCTCAGAAGATGGAAAGATCTCCCATGCTCATGGATTGGTAGGATTAATATAGTTAAAATGGCCATCCTGCTGAAAGCAATCTACAGATTCAATGCAATTCCCATCCAAATTCCAATTCAATTCTTCATAGACTTAGAAAGAGCAATTCTCAAATTCATATGGAATAACAAAAAAACCCAGGATAGCAAAAACTATTCTCAACAATAAAAGAACTTCTGGGGGAATCAGCCTACCTGATCTCAAGCTGTACTACAGAGCCGTAGTGATAAAAACTGCATGGTATTGGTACAGTGACAGGCAGGTAGATCAATGGAATAGAATCGAAGATCCAGAAATGAACCCACACTCTTATGGTCACTTGATCTTTGACAGAGGAGCTAAAACCATCCAGTGGAAAAAAGACAGCATTTTCAACAAATGGTGCTGGTTCAACTGGCTGTCTTCATGTAGAAGATTGTGAATTGATCCATTCCTATCTCCCTTTACAAAGCTCAAGTCCAAGTGGATCAAGGACCTCCACATAAAACCAGATACACTGAATCTAATAGAAGAGAAAGTGGGGAAAAGTCTCGAACACATGGGCACAGGGGAAAAGTTTCTGAACAGAACACCAATGGCTTGTGCTCTAAGTTCAAGAATCGACAAATGGGACCTCATAAAATTACGAAGCTTCTGTAAGGCAAAGGACACTGTAAATAAGACAAAATGGCAACCTAAAGTTGGGAAAAGATCTTTACCAATCTACACCCGATAGAGGGCTAATATCCAAGGTATACAAAGAACTCAAGAAGCTAGACTCCAGAGATCCAAATAACCCTATCAAAAAATGGGGAAGAGAGCTAAACAAAGTATTCTCAACTGAGGAAACTCGAATAGCTGAGAAGCACCTAAAGAAATGTTCAACATTCTTAGTCATCAGGGAAATGCAAATCAAAACAACCCTGAGATTCCATCTAATACCAGTCAGAATGGCTAAGATCAAAAACTCAGGTGACAGCAGATCCTGGCAAGGATGTGGAGAAAGAGGAACACTCCTCCATTGCTGGTGGGAATGCAAGTGGATACAACCTCTCTGGAAATCAGTTTGGTGGACCCTCAGAAAAATGAACATAATGCTACCTGAGGACCCAGCTATACCACTCCTAGGCATATACCCAGAAGATGCTCCAACATGTAGTAAAGACACATGTTCCACTATGTTCATAGCAGCTGTATTTATAATAGTCAGAAACTGGAAACAACCCAGGTGTCCCTCAACAGAGGAATGGATACAGAAAATGTGGTACATTTACACAATGGAATACTACTCAGCTATTAAAAACAATGACTTTATGAAATTCGCAGGCAAATGGATGGAACTTTAAAATATCCTGAGCAAGGTAACACAGTCACAAAAGAATGAACATGGTATGTACTCACTGATAAGTGGTTATTAACCCAAAAGTTCGCAATACCCAAGAGTCACTTCACAGCTACCATAGGGTTGAGTGTGAGGTCCCAGAGGGAGGAGTTGGAGAAGGGACTGAAGGAGCTTAGGGAGTTTGCAGCCCCAGGGAGGGAGCAATAGTGGCAACTGGCCTGACCCCTCTATGCTCCCTGAGACTGTATCACCAACCAACGAATACACATGGAGGGACCCATGGTGCTGGCCACATGTGTGGCAGAGGAGGGTCTTGTTAACCATCAGGGGGAGCAGAGGCCCTTGGGCCTGAGGGTGTTAGATTCCCCAGTATAGGAGAATGCCAAGAAGGGAAGATGAGAGTGAGTGGGTAGGTGGGTGGGTGGATGGGTGGGGGAATACCCTCATAGAGGCAGGGGCAGGGGGAGGGAATAGGGAGGTCCCAAATGGGAGATCTGGAAAGGGGGAAACATTTGAAATGTAA
The DNA here is from genome assembly GCA_019843965.1 of Rhynchomys soricoides. Classification (NCBI taxonomy): domain Eukaryota; kingdom Metazoa; phylum Chordata; class Mammalia; order Rodentia; family Muridae; genus Rhynchomys; species Rhynchomys soricoides. The sequence continues at coordinate 8,793,682 of JADRCH010000042.1, forward strand.
ATAAAGTATGAAAATAAAAATCTTATAAGAACGTGTTTGTATGTGTATATGTGTACAGATGCATGTGTGTGTGAGATAGTGTCTTTGTATACAGATACTTTTATATATGTGAGTATATGTGTATGTGTACAGTAAGTGTGTGCATGTGTGTGTAAGTGAGTGTGCATGTTTGTGGAGGCCAGAGGGCAATCATGTGTATTGACCCTCAGAAGCCACATACTTTGTTTCTTGAGAAAGATCTCTCACTGATTAGACAGAGAGCCCCAGGAACCCACCCATCTCTCATCCACAGTTCTAGGATTACAAGGGCACACTATCATACCCAGATTTCTCACACAGGTTCTAAGGATGGGCACAGAAGGCAAGCTTTCACACTTCCACAGCAAGCATTTCTTTGATTCAGCCATCTTTCCACTCCCCCTTTTTTAAAATTGGTGGTAGAACAGGGAGGGAGGGAGGACCTGAGGACACAGCAGCAAAGGCGCGGCTTTGAACTACTAGGATGGAGAATTAGATAATAAACTTATTGGTAAGTGTGGAGCCAACGGGCAAGCAAAGCAAGTTCCCGCAGAGTGGGGAGAAAGCAGACACTACCTTGCAAGGAAAAGGTTCATCCTCTGAGGTAAGGGTTCTCAGCATCACTTCCTTGTTCTGAGGCCCTGGGAGAGAAGTTCACAAACCGTGCTTTTAATCTTCCGCAGCAGGAACCTCTGAGATTTGCTAAGACTCAACCAACTTGGATGACTTTCAACAGAAAAGATGTTGGCTACCTTTCAGTGTCAGCCCTGGAAAGTTCCTAAAATCCAGAAAGATTAAAGGGTTTTTGAAGTTGATTCTAAGTGCCTGCAACAGGAGGGTAAGGATTCTGGTAGAGAACATTTAATTAGCTACCCTCTGGAGTCCTGGAGTCCTGTGCTTCTGGGTTTCTGTGCTAGGGAAACTTCGAGATTGAGTTTCTTGGGGAATAAGGTCTGCTTTCATCTTTGTTAATTTGTGGGGTTTTCCCTTGGATACTATGGCTGTATCCTATGGTTGACCCCATACCTGGTTTCATTCAATTCCAGCCTGCTTCCCCCCCCCTCAAGATTACAAGCTGTCTTTGGCTGTCTACACTCTGATGACCTAAAGCCCCACCAAAACAGGATTTGGTTTGTTTTCCTGTTTCTCAAAAAAGGATGTCATGGCTGACCTTGAATTGTGTATATTTGGAAGGAGGTTCTTGAACTGATGCCTGCCTCTCTGGTTTCAGTTTGAGTTCGATGTCTGCCTGTGAGCTTGAACACGCCTCTGGACCTTGATAAGTGTGAAAGGGGGAATGATTGCAGTGTCAGGCTCCACACCTGCTAGATGCTCAAGTCTAATCATGAGACAACACGTGCCAGCTGCTGGCACACGCTAAGCATTTGTCACGTGTTCTTCTTTTAGTGTCATTAACAAGATTTAAAGAAATTATGAGGCTTCACTTTTATAATTGATTAACTACTGCACATTTAAGATATTAACTTTTATTAGTACATTACAAGTGATTCAAATTATTAATTGGTTAATATTCATTAATTTCTGTCAAATAATTAGATTAATTACATTATAAATACATCTCTAATGATTAAAAATCATATAGCCAATAATGAGACAGGTTGAAAGATTAAACCAGTTGACACACAAAAAGCATGTGGAGTAGTACTCAACATGCCTGCCAGCACTCAGCTAATTGTTTTATTATTTTCTATTATTATTGTGGTTGTTTTGAGGCAGGGTCTTGTTATGGAGTCCCAGCAGACTATGAGACGGAGATCATCTTACCTCAGCCTCTAAGTGTTGGGATTATAGGCATGCACCACCTACCATGTCTGGCTACTTAGCTGTAGCTAAAAATTTTGAGCATTGAATCTACTTGCAGTGATTTCTTCAAAGTGACAATCAGCTTGGGGTAAAACAATTGCATTTCTTCTCCTTGATTATATCGTCACATTCTCCTGGCTTCCCTCTAACCCCTCCATTTGACTTCCCTGCTCATATTTCCTTCTATGAGTGTTGGCAGCCTGAGAGAGGGAATGGGCAGGAAAGAGCTGAGGTCTTACCCAGCAGGAGAGGCGTTGTTGAACCTCATTTGTGGCTGAATTTAAATTTTGACCTAATTTCAAATTTTCAGATAATCCCAAGAATAACAAAGATTGTGATCTGATCATTTCCTCCACCCAAGTTCACCTGCTGTCTGCGTTGTCTCCTCTCTCTGTCCTGTCTTCTCCTTCTATGGCCTGCTCTCCCAATGTCCACTCCCAGAAGCTCGTTGCCTGCTGTGGCTGTGTGGAGCCAGATGAAGTAGATCAGGTCACAGAGATGCTGTCTTCTAATGCAAGGGATCCATGCTGGTCCTACAGGTGTTGTAAGGGAAGGTTACGCTCCAACTTTACCTGGTCTGCATGGAACTGGTTCACTTTCTGACACATCACCATGTTGTGAAGCAGTTGGGGGTCCTTGCTGGGCCCCAGTACCATGTTTTTATGTTTTTGAATGTCAAGGTGACCAAACAGGTGAGTGAAGTAAAGTTCTTTTACTGTGATTTATCCAGCGTCTGGTATTATCTTTTCTGTCCATGTCATGTGACTTTTCTTGGGGACATGTGAACAAGTGTCTGTTCACCCCAGCTAGGGTAATGACAGAGAAATAATTTTACCTATTTAGCTTGAGCTAATGAGCTTGCTGGGATTGCTTGCAGGCAAATGGATGGGGATTTTCTTTGAGAAACATGGGTGAGTCAAAAGCAACTGTACCACCCCAAAGTTCCCCCGCCCAAGCATGAATGATTATTCACAAAAGCTGCATCCCTGGAACTGCCTGCCCAACTTGTAGGCAGTTCTACTGAAGAAGCTCCTGTCCCAGGCAACTGTTACTGTTTATCTGGATCTGGGACTGGGTCATGGAACCTGTCTGTCTGAGCTTTGTGAACCTGTACATTTCACTTCCTTCCCATGTCTTCTAAACCTCTGTCCTTTCTCTAGGAAAGAGTGCTGCAGTTTAGAGAGAATCTCTCCTCTCTCTCTAGAAGAGAGTGTTTTTAGTTTAGAGAAAATAGCTGCACAATTGTTCATCAAGAATTGATCAACATGAACATATAAATGTATATGTACATGCAAAGACATATACACATGAACATATGCACACATATATCACACACAAACATATACCCACATGCATATACCCCACATAAACACATATCTATATGTATCCTTATTCCCACAAACACATACTCACACATGTATATCCATATACACATACACCACACACAAGCATGTTTATGCATATATACAGACACACACATGTACATGCACATACCCGACACACACATACACACAAAGAGCACATTTATTTTAATTTATTTTTAATATTGAAGAGTGTCTTTGTGTTAATGCCCATAATATTCCTTGTTCCCAAGAACAACGGTGTTCTTTCACACGTAACTGTAGCTCAGGGAACTTAACATTGAAATTTCAGTAGATGTTAGTGTGTTTTTTTCCCCATGTCCAGAATCCAGTTTAGGCTCCTCAGTCATCCCCACATCCTTTGTCATTTTGGTCTCCATGAGTCTGGAGCAGAGCCTGTGTTTTGTAAGCATGACATATCTGGGGAACACAGGTCGTCATTTTAATGGCTGTTTCAATGTGGGTGTACTGGGTGTGGGTGTATTATGTGCATGGGCTGCAATGTCCTGGTGACTTTGTCATTTGCTTTTCTGAAGGATTTTTGGAGCTTATGTCAGTCAGCATGCTCTTGGCTGCAAGTAGAAGAGGATTCAGCTAACCGTAGCTCCTGGGGAGTCTGGCAGAAGCCATCCAGGCTGGACTCTTTCTGTGTATATACTCTGCACACAGATGTGTATGATAGTAAGTTAAATGACTTAAACAAGAATGGGGAGAACAAATAATTCATTTCCTAGGATCCTTCACAGAGCCAACTTGAGCATTAGAATGGGAACGAAGCATACTTAATGTCTCCACACTACCTCATGTGCACATGTGCTGATGGCTTTGAGAGAATGCTTTCCTAGAAGAAGTTGGAACAGGATGAGGGTTCAAGGGATTTATGGGATGGATCCCAGGAAGTACCAGTCAGGGAATGTGGAGCAAAGCAAGGGCAGATGTGATGCTGGAGCTGGTCACAGGCAACCAGGGCTTGGTCCCCTGGAGACTTCTGAGGCCACTGGGTTATTTCAGGGATAATGAACTAGCAGGCTATATGGCAGACCCTGCTATCTTTAAGAGATGGATCTGCTCCTTATCATGTGCAGACTAAGCATAGTGGGGCAGCTCCCTGGGAGGGGCTTCAGATGCTACTCCTTGCACAGGAGTGAGAGTGATATGGGCTGAGTCTGGCAGCCGCTGCACTTCCTGCAGCTGAAGTGGGTATTCCCTCAAGTGAACACCAGGCCCCTCACTTGCCACTTTGCACATATCTGTCATGCCGTGGAGACACGTATATTGTTGTTCACCTCAAACCCATGTGGTTTTTTTTTCATTGATTTTTATTCAGATTCTGTTTCAATAACCCAGGGCCCAAAGCCACAGCCTTTCATGTGGGGAAAGGTCTTTGCTTATTTATATTTACCTTGTCTGGGCTTTCTCCATGGAGTTGGTTTGTATAATGACAAGGGTATAGGCTTGGGGGTGAGGTAGGGCTCTGGCTCTGGTCTGTGTGACTGTTGTAGGTGTGGACGCTTTTCTAAGCCTGGGTTTCCTCGTGGTAAGCTGGAGATTAAATATCCATTGCAGAGGAGCAGAAGAGATTTAATAAGACTTTAAACATCAGCATCCAACTCATATGTAATGGCAGCTCAAAGCAATAATGTGTATGAATTAGTTTGCATAGTGCCTAGCACAGCATCTCCTTCATAAATGGTAACTGTAATTTAGAGGTAGCGTGCTTGCTCCTTCTCTCTCTCCCTCCCTCCCTTCTTAAATCACATTTAAAATACTCTTCTACAATTTCGTACATATATACTGAACTTCAGTCATTTCCAGGCACTATTACTGTTTCTCTTCCCCTCTCCTTCTCGTCCCTTTTCCTCCCTCCTTCTATGGT
>JADRCH010000042.1:8798770-8884384 GCA_019843965.1 Rhynchomys soricoides
GAGAGACAGAGAGAGTGTGTGTGTAACCTATTGAGTTTAGAGTTGCCAGCAGGAGCATGGGTGGGAGGCAGTTTACTAGGGCCTGGGCAACTCATCAGTGACTGCACCATGGAAGAAAGTGGCACCCCTGTCCCAGCCATGTCCACTGTCAAACATCTTTCAGGGAGTGGTGATGCCTCATGAGCTCCTCCATCATTTGTGATGCTTTATTGTGAGGCAACATCTTCCAAAAGGTGCTCAACAGGCCCTTGAACTCACTGTGTGGCCCTGATAGCCAGTGAACTTGGACTCCTCCTGCAGGAGGAGTCCCTTACTGCACTTAAGAATATTAGGAGCACTTTAGCATTGTGCTTGGAGGTGAGACATGGGTGGGGACAAAACCAGTTCAAGAAGGCAACTCTACCCAAAGAAAAGAAAGCACAAAAAATGTGAAATCGGGGCATTAATCAGACAGTGGGAGCTACAGCAAGAAACTGGATGGCTGGCTCAACCTGAGCTGGAAATGTGTGCATGAGTGACGTGTGTGTGTGTGTGTGTGTGTGTGTGTGTGTGTGTGTGTGTGTGTGTGCAGGTGGGTGTATGCATGTGTGTGTGGGTGTTGGGGGGGTGTGGGTGGGTAGGTGTGTGTGTGCACGTGTATATGTGCGTGTGTGTGTGTGTCTGTTTTGCATAACATCTGTGAATGATGTCAGAAGGGCTGCAATATTGATCCTGATGTTACATATACATTTTAGCATGTAGGCAAATTTACAAATATGGGCTCTGCGAACAAGGAGAATCAGTTGCATTTCCTAAACTCAGGTCAGTAAATCAAATATTGAATGAGTGTTTGCTATGGGATATGAACATGTAAGGCTAACCCCATAGGCTTTGTGTGGTAGAGCTGTCTTTGTTCTTATCTGAGTGTTTTCTAGTTAACTCTTTAATTGTTCAGCTGTAAGTAGACACTGACTATAAAAACATTAAAATGACACAGATATAAATAGCAATGAGCAATTCCTTTGTCTTGGGTTTGTCTTTCTCTAGAGGTAACCAGAGAATCGTTCTTGGGGTTCACTGAGATTTAAACAAATGCATGTTTATGCCTGTGTTAGTCTGAATAAAAGTGGCCCCCATTGGTCCACAGGGAGTGGCACTATTAGGAGGTATGGCCTTGTTGAAGAAGTGTGTCACTGGAAGTGGGCTTTGAGGTTTCAGAAGCTTAAGGCAGGACTAGTGGCTCACTGTCTCTTCCTGCTGCCTGTGGACCCAGCTGTAGAACTCTGAGCTACTTCTCCAGCACCGTGTCAGCCTGCGAGCTGCCATCCTTCCCGTCATGATGATAATGGATTAAACCTCTGAACTGTAAGGCCCACAACTCAATGTTTTTCTTTATAAGAGTTGCCTTGGTTATGGTGTCTCATCTCATCAATAGAACCCTAAGACAACGCCTGTGACGACTATTTTAAAAGACCAAATGGGTAACACACTAAAACTTGTATGCAGAGTTTTATAGTGGCTTTATTCAAAATAGTACAAATTTGGAAGCAATAAAGTTTGTATCTTTATTCAGTGGGATAAATGGCCACAGTGGGGTAAATGAATTGTGATGTGCGATGACACCGGAATATTATTCAGCTCTAAAAAGAGATGAGCTAATAAGCCATGATGAATTGTGGAGGAAACAGAATGGTCAGTGTTGGTCAGGGATTGGGGCAAGGTGGATTGACTAGGTGAAGCACAGATGGTTTTTATGACAATGAGACTTGATTCTCATGATACTTACAAGTACAGGAACATTAATGCAAACTAGGAGTTTAGAGACTACTATATAATGTGGCCATATAGGTGTTATGTACAATGGTGATGATGATGATGATGATGATGATGATGATGATGATGATGATGATACTGTAATGGTTGGTCTAGGAAAGGGGAGCTGGCACATCACTTTTTTCAAAAATGTAAGATTTGTTAGAAGGAGTGGCCTTGAGAGTATAATCAGGCCTTAAGGTGACAAGTATTAGAAAGAAATATAATATATTAAAGCAGCATAACAAGATGTGAATATAAGCTTCAGAGATAGGAGAGAGAGAGAGAGAGGACACTTCAGAAAAATTTCCCAGATCATTACCGGAACTCTTGGGATGCCCTTCCTTCACACTGAAGGTGTGTCCCTGTATTTTCAACTGTTAATTGCTATGCCAGCAGAGAGCTAAGTGCTGCCAGGAGTTTGGCATTGTCATTTCTATGGCCCATTGCCAGTTTTCTGTGTTTCTGGCTTGTCCTTCCTCACCTGTGTGCAAGATGATTCTCTGAGATTATTATATTAAAAACAAGGTGTTCTGGTGAAGGTCAAGGGAGACAGATGCAGCTGGAAGCAGGTAGTGAGAGTCACGTGGAGAGACGAGGCTGGAGATGGTGGAGGAGTCAGGATAAGTTTAGACAGTTAGCCCGAGCAAAAGGCCAACAGCTTTAAACTATATAGAAGTGTCCATGTCTTAATTAAACCTCAAGTAGGATCCTCAAAATCTCGGCAATGCAGAGCAAAGGAACCAGCCTTTTTAAAAGTTTAGGGTATTGGTGGGATGTTTCCCATCACGTGATTTAGTTCAGTATGGTGTGGTGACAAAGAGCATGGTGGACAGCCAGGTACCATAAACTAAGAGTAGTCAAGTCACAGCACAGACTGTTACTTGAGTCTGTCCCAGGGAGATGCAGGTGGGTGTGCCTAATCTCTTCAGGCTGAGATCTGACCTTGTAAGAGTGACTGCTGTCTTAAAGGATCATGCTCATATTACGATCACAGCCCTGTGAATAAAATGATCACAGAACACTTCCTTTGTCCTAGGAGCATATTGCTCTCCAAGGAAACCCAGTTGCCCTCCTTTCGTACTGTAATAAATTGCTGTCAGTTCTTTAAGCATTTTGCCGTGCCTGCCTGCCATGCCATACCTCTGAAACCACGAGCTAAAATAAAACCTTGCTTCCTTACGTTGCTCCTGGCCATGGTATGTTATCCTGCCCACAGAGCAGGGCTTAACATCTAGTTTGGTGAGATGTTCTTATGAAGAACATGACAATGTTGGGTTCTTTTGAAGACATAAGGAGGACTATGGGAATTTTCATTAGGGAAGCTGTTGAATGCTTCAGGTAGAGCTTACAGGACCACTTGTCAAAAGCCAGTTTAGACATCCAGGGTAAACTGAGGGAAGTCATAATTCTCCAGGTATCTCACTTGCCCATTACAGCTCTTCCTGCATGGCATCCACCAACCACTCAAGCAGGAGCCAGGAAGACAGTAGCGTTGAGAGCAGTACATGTCTAGAGGCCTAGCTAAGGGGTTTCATAGATGAGCAAGAACTCTATTAGTAACCGGAAAAGAGGCCATTCATGTGCTATTTGGTCAAAGAATCTGGCTACCTTCTGCCTGTGTCTCAAGAACCTGCCTGAGGCTAAATTAAAGCATAATGGAAATTTTAAGACAGTTCAACAATGGGTCTGTGGAATGGCTGTTGCTGCAAAACAGCAACAAGAGCGATAGAAGGAAATAAAAACAATGTACATTTTGGAGGGGAGAAGGACACTGGGAAGCTCAAGGTTGCTTTCGAGTCACGTGCTAAAAATGAGGCTGTGATTGTTAAAGATCTTGTTGACATTACAGAGCCTCTTGCTTTGCGTTAGAGAGAGTTGAAAAGTTCTCTGAGGGCAAGGACTTCACCCTCAAAGACACACACAGGCACGGGCATGCATGCATGTATACACACACACACACACACACACACACACACGCACACACACACAGAGAGAGAGAGAGAGAGAGAGAGAGAGAGAAAACCCCAGACAAATACTCAATTTGTGAAAGGAAAAAACCTGAAGGGTTTTCTGCTTCATAGACAGTAAATGCCTAGGGAAGGTTTGCACCAGATTTATTATCAAAAGCTGCTGGAACTGTGGTTTAAGAGCCCAAACTTCATCTCAATCTGGCAGTTCAACTTGCCAAAGTCATCCATGTAGGGCTGGTTTGGGAAGCAAAACAAATACGTGAAATTGAGAGAGTCCTGGATTCTTCCTCTTTAAGAGAGCTTCTGAGGCCAGGCAACGTGTGGTGGTGTCAGAGTCCTGGCAAGGAGGCTCTGAGATGCCATTGAGACAAGCTATGAAGGCAAAGTCTGTGGTGGAGACCCCAAGACGTTGGAGATACCCAGCTGTGAGACATCTTCTAATGAGGGCACAGGGAGTGGATGGAAGCAGCCAAGAGGCAGATGTATGTTGGAATTTTAAGTTTTGAGACTGTGAAAGACTACGGGAACTTTTGAAGTTAAACTAAATATTATTTTTCATTAAATGTAATTAGTCCTGAGTCTATCGATCCAGGGAGTAGAACGTGGTAGTTTAAATGAGAAATGTCCCCAATAGGCTCAGGTATTTGAACACTTGGTCCCCAGGTGATGACATTGTTTGGGGAGGTTATGGAACCTTTCGGAGGTGGAGCCTCACTGGAGGAAGTACAACAGTGGGAATGAGCTTTGGGGGCTTAGAGTTCCACCATAATTGCTATTCTCTCTGCTTCCTACATGGAGATGGAATCCATTCTATCTGCACCTGATCCTGCTGCCATGCCTTTCACTCTGTTATGGACTGTCTCTCTAGAACTGAAAGCTAAAATAAATTCTTATTTCTTAAGTTGCTTTTGGTCATGGTATTTTATCACAGCAACAGAAAAGTAACTAATGCAAGAACCTGTACATATTAATAAAGGAAAACACATGCTGCCTCAGGCATATTGTGAGCATGATTAGTTTGAGGACACAGTAAAGAAAGGAATGATGAAGGATGGACTTCTGGGCATGCCCAGTTCGAGGTCATAAGAGCACATGTTCAAAACGGAAAGATGGAAGATGTGAATATTATTGGATACTCTCTGCTAAATATTATAATGTATCAAGTTTTGCACTAGGTCACCTACGAGTTAGAGTGAACCAATGACTCTAACTGCTTCCTTCTAAGTTTCTCCGAAGAATTTCAGCCAAAATAAAAAGGAAAAAGGAGTGTTTCTGTGAGACTATTCCCCAAAAGATACCTGCCTTCCTTAGTAGCCAAAAATTGTACCAATTTATACTTTTCAAGAGTCATATACAAGAGTTTCAGATAATTCACTCTCTTATAAAATTATTATCTCAGGGCCAGATGGTGGCAGCACACGCCTTTAATGCCAGCACTCAGTAGGCAAAGGCAGGCATATCTCTGAGTTCAAGGCCAGCCTGGTCTACATAGCAAGTTCCAGGACAGCCAGGGCTACACACAGAGAAACCTGGTCTCAAAAGATCAAAAAAGAAAATTCAAAATTTTATTATCTTTTATGTGTAAAAAGAAAGTAAATGTACATGTTATAGAATAGCATGATGTCAGTGTGCAATGTAATATTATATATATTAAAGAATAGCAATATCTATGAGATTGAATACATTGTAACAAAAAGGGAACAATTGGAGTGTATAAAAGATAAAGGCTTAAAAACATACAGTATGACCCAGCTGAAGAAAAATAAATGTGCATAAACATTTAATATACCTTAATGTGATTCTTCTATTGGAGAAATAAAAATAAACAATATAATTGAAGTTTCAACACAGTTTTAAAGAAAGAAAGATGTCTCAATAGAGAATGTAATTAAAGATTTGTGGAAACTAGCACTCCACAGACTGGGGACACACAAATGAAGAACTATGGCCTTTTTAGGATGAAACAAAGAAGAAAAAGGGGTTTGTTTTATTGCATTTGAAAATACACAAAGATATAACTCTTCTACCCTAATATGTTTTTAATCATAAGGAAATATACAACTCTCAAAGACAATAAATGTCTGCCTCACAGCTGATACATTCATCTTGTCCTCAATAAACATAACGTCCATGGCTCTGTTCTCACTATAAGTTCCTCTCTTCTGACCATCATTTTGGTGATGTGTTGACACAGGGTGGCTACTCATGACTAAGGTCCTCTGGAAGACAGAGGCACTGGGCCCTTGTTTTCCCTCAGGTGTTTCCTCTGTTGGCCCAGGTCATGCGGTTGGTCACATGATTTGTCTCATTCACTCACAGTGTTGTCTCCTAACCATGGCAAAGTTGAACCTGCCTCCTTCCAAAGAGGAATTCTGAGATTCTGCTTCATTCCAGGTCCCAGGAACATTCAGAGACCTGGGTGGGCCGGACCTTGTTGGAAAGACTCTGGCTGCCTGAATGGTCATGATAAAGAAGTCTGGTACGGTGTTACATAGATCCTCCAGGGATGCCTCCACATGAGCAAGGACTGCATGTCCTGAGCGTGCACCTGCACTGCAGTCTTGACCTTAATTTGCCTCAGACACAGTCCACACAGAGGAGAGTAGACTTCTAGAACTTAGTGGTGTGATGTGTCCTGATCACCCACATCTAGGTTACATGCCGCTCTCACCCCTGGCACACAAGGCTCTTCTTGGGCGGGCATAATGGTTTCCTCAATCTCCTTCCCTTTGTCCACTATGAGGAGCCTTGTGTCTTTTTCCCTAACTGGATCTATGTTCATTTCCTGGGCAGTCCCTTCTTCTGACTCCACCAGTGTCTTTTGAACTGTTTCTCAGAGATTTCTCTCATCTGAGATGACTTTGATTTTTATGCGAACGCAGCTCTTGCTAGAATGTGAAAAGACTTTGTTACATTTTTCTCTGAATTGATTCTCCTAATTTGGCCTCCTGTTTTTGAAAGGGTGGCACTGAAATTCAGGTCCCATGTTAGTGTTCACAGTATCGTGAAGTACTTTCTCCCTGCTGTGGCCCCGTTTACACTGATTTTCAATTATTAAAATTGATAAGTCATAGGATGTTAAAAGATGTATCCCTGGTCCAATTCTTCGTTTCCATACAAAATAGCCCAGAAACCTCAGCGGGTCATCTCTGGACTCCAACCACACGGTTTCCATTGTTCCTAGGTATTCTAGGCACATAGTTACTGTGCCACAAAGGCATGTATACTTTTTACTCCGGGTGTTCATTGCTAACACTTATCTGTTCTTCAGGACACCCACATGAAATGTTCTCCCAGTCTCCAGTCCTAGAAACAGCCATTGAGACTGCCAGCCTTCCCACATTCTTGCCAGGACTGGCTACTATCAGTTTCATTCTGCCAATTTGATGGGCTCATTTTTATTTACAACTGAAACTCTTACAACTAGATCCTATCATGAAATCCATGCCTACAGATTCCCTAGAAGGCAGGATGGGGGTGGGGGTGGGGCCGGCAGACAGAAGCCGGCCATTGCTCCACCTCTCTGATTTGCTACATACACATTTAGGCTCTTTGGAAGATTAACAAATATCTACAGGGGCAATTCTGAAAAGAAATGAGGGCAGAGATTCTCAAACAGAACTTAATGGTTTCTGAGTAGGGGCTTGGTATGATTGGCTACAAGACCCCCTTTGCCAGATGTCAGCAAATCAAAGACATTCATCCAGCTGAAAGCAAGTCATTCAGGCGTGTGGGCAACACATGCAGCCAGAACCTTGTGTGCTTGGCTCAGGGTAGTGAAGTAAATAGGACTTAATTTATATTTTAAAGTCTTTTATCTCTCTTTAAGCCCCTGTGCTTCACTGAAATGGAATTTGATGGAGGTGGGAGGAAGCAGAGAATGGGGATTAATAATACATGGTGTCATGTCTCAGCGTTGCCCTTTTTCTTAAGGTGATCGTTCCCTCTGCTTCCCCTTTCCGGACTCTTGAGTCTTGTGCCTCCTAAGCCATATTGCCTCTGCTAGTTTCAAGTGAGACCAGAAGGGTTGGCACCCACTTTGACCAATGAGGGCCTTCTTGGGCAAGCTGGGTCCTTTACCCTTCTCTCCATGAACCACTGTCTGCCAGTCAGCTGCCATATTGGTGAGATTAGCTAGTAATTACCAGCCCAGCCCAGCCAAGCGGAGGAGAGGACTCAATTAACAAAATGTCACCGCATCTAATTTACTTTGCTTATCAGAGATTTAGTCTCTAATGACTACAGGAAAGAGAGCAGGGCACCTTCAGTACAAGTGATCTGAAGGGTTTAAAGGCTTAAATGTGGTCTCACCTCATTGTCTGCTGGCTTGTCTGGCAAGGAGGAGGTTGATAATGCCAATTTGGGGGAACTACTGGGCTGATATATGGATCTCAAGCCTGAGGGGAAAAAGAGTAAATGTTTTTTGCTATTTGAATCCCTCACTGTCCACTTATAAGTTGACATAAGTGTGTTTATTGTATTTGTTTGGTGAGGAAGCTCCTCCCATGAACTATCCAAATAAAGGCAAATACAGGGTTGGCAAACTATTTCCTACAAGGCCACATAGGGGAAAAAAAGTTGTCTGTTTTGTCTGTTTGTTTAGCTTTGGGGATGAAGGAGTGTCTGTTTTAATTGTCCAACTTTGCCATTGAATCAAGAAAGTAGTCATATGTGAATAACTAGGTGTGATGGTTTATATATGCTGGGCCCAAGGAGTGGCACTATTAGAAGGTGTGGTCCTGTTCAAGTAGGTGTGGCCTTGTTGGAGCAGGCATGGCACTATGGGTGTGGGCTTTAAGACCCTTATCCTAGCTGCCTGGAAATCAGTATTCTGCTAGCAGCTTCCGGATGAAGATGTAGAGCTCTCAGCTCCTCCTGCACCATGCCTGCCTAGGCGCTGCCATGTTCCCGCCCTGATGATAATGGACTGAACCTCTGAATCTGTAAGCCTGCCTGAATTAAATGTCCTTATAAGAGTTGCCTTAGTCATGGTGTCTGTTCACAGCAGTAAAACCCTAACTAAGACACTAGGTATAACTGCTTCAATAAGACTGTATTTACAAAAATGGTCACCCAAGACCAACCAATACCTGCTCTGTGATCCACCATCGAATCAATGAAGGTTGCAAAGAAAATCAATTTTGTTGTTGTTTTTGGTTTTTTCAACATAATATTTTTATTATTTGAGAGTTTCACTCATGCACCCCAATCATATTCACTTCCCCTATCCTTGTGAGCTCCCCAAAAAACAGAAGAAGAAAAGAAAAAAAATGCCAAGTCCGATTCGTGTTGCCCATATTTTCACTGGAGCATGGTCAAACTCCCAGTGGACAGCCCCTTAAAGAAAATCAAGCCTTTCCCTCTCCCACCCCCTCCAGAAGCCATCAATCATGAAGAGCTACACTTTAGGACCCCTATCATGATTTTTAAGAGTTCTTTTTAATGGCTTTCTGTTTAGACTGTTTCTTTGGGGGCGGGGGTTAGGGGTCAGGGAGAGAGATTGTCACAGAAACCTTTCCCTTTCATGTCTCTCATTCTCAACTGTGAGTCTGCCATCATTGACACCACTGATATTACTCTATAAGAAGCTTCTTTGCCCTTTACATTTAGTGGCATCACAGATAACAGAATTCCACATGGACTCTGCCACAGCACAGACCATGAACCTTCAGCAAGGTCTCTGGAGGCAGCGTAGACCATGGACACCATCATGATACTCAAGGCAATACAAGTTACAGGTATAGGCATGGCCTCAGGCAGCAACACCGGTCAAGGACACCAACATGACCTCAGGAAGCAGCCCAGACCATGGACAGCTACATGGCCTTTGGTGGTAACATGGACCACAAACGTCAACATGGTCTCCTGTGAGAGCAGAGACCACAAACATCCACATGGCGACTGGCAGCAGCACAGACCATGCACATAAATATGGCCTTTGGTGGTAATATGGATCACAGACACCATCATGGCCTCCTGCGGAAGCACAGATCACTGACAGCCACATGACCCCAGCCCAGCAGGACCATGACAGCATCATGGCACTCTGTAGCCACACTGGCTATGGACATCAGCTTGACTTCAGGTGGCAGCACAGACCACAGACATACACATACATGGCCTTTGGTGGTTGCAGAGACCATCGATATCAACATGCCCCCCAGCTGCAACAGGACCATGGACACCAACATGGCCTCAGGTGGCAGCACAGGCCACATACATCAACATGGCCCCTAGTGGCAACATGGGCCATGGACATCAATGTGGATTACACAGGCACCCACCTGACCTTCAGCATCAACAAGGCCTATAGCAGTGGCAGCACTGACTATGAACAAGATATCAACCTCAGGCATCAGTACAGCAGAAGGCAGCAGCAAGGACCTTGAGTACCAAGGTGGCCTCTTGGGGGAAGCACGGACCCCGGAGGTCCTTTGAGGAGTACCAATTAAGAAAAAGAACCATTCTTTATCTCAGACATCCTGTTGTTCAGAGCTGGAGTTAAGTCTGCAGCTGAGCAGCAAAGTTCCGGGCAGAGCCCTCGGGAGCTCCAGGATGCTGCACACAACCTTGCTAGCCCTGCTCGGCAATGACATGCTCCCCTATCGGCTGCAACCTTCTCAGACACTTGTCACCTCCAGTTCTGCCTCTCTCCACTGCACATGCTCATTCCTCCATCTTTCTCACCTTGCCACTGCATATTTGTTTGTTGAAACGACATTGCTAACTGCAATGTGTCACACGGTATATATTTGTTTTGTTTTCCGCAAAGCAGCTTTATGTGCAAATACTCATTGCAAGGAGTCATTGGTCTGGTTCAAGGTTTCTGGTTTCTGAAGCACCGTAAATACTGGACCATCTTCGAGACTGGCCTTGGATATCCTGCTGTTGTGTAGAGACAAGCTGTTCTTGCGAGTAGTCAGAGAGGCACCTGAAAGCAGGGTCCAAGAGAGCTCCAGGCTGCTGTACACCTCCCTGTTTTTGGATCTGACACAACCATTGTGCTTTCATCCTGTAGGCAGTGCCTCTACCCTGAGTTCCTCTCCTCCAGGTAGGACGAACTGCCTGGGCTGCAGTGGAGGCAGGTGTGCTGAGGGCTGGCTGTCAAGCTGAGGGCCAGCTTTATTCACCTGGTGTGTTTTGGTCAGCTACAGCCAAGCTCTCTCTCCCATATTGCTCTGGTACCCTTTGTTGACAGGTCTCTAGTTTCTTCGTTCTCTGCCATGTATGCTTTGCCATGTTTCCTTTCAATTTTGTGAAACCACTTTTTAAAAGCATCTTCCTTTCAGACATGACTTTGATGTTGTTTTGGAGATACCATGGTTCGGGATTAGGTTCCAGCCACCATGGCTCCTCAATGGTGGGTGCAGGGCTGACCTCAAGGGCTGGGAGGGGGGGCTACCAGCTTCTTAGCAGCTCTCATCCACGCGCTGAGCCCCATAGGGCTGCTATGTAAAGCAAATCAATTTTAAAGACACAATTAAACCCAGGTAGGATTAAAACCATGTCAGTATATCACATTTAACACAGAAAATGAGTGTTTTGTGAACTTTTGGCTTCTGGTGTGTGCATGGATATGCACTCGGATATGCCGACGTATGCGTTTATGCCCCCTGTGTATGTGTGCGCTGGGTTTGGATATATAGTGTATATCTTACTGTGGATTATGATCATAAAAGTTTGAAGAAATACTGCTCTTAGATGCCCTCCTGTCCCCCCAAAAGACCAAGTCCTGTTATTCCTTACATTTTACAGGTAAGAAAACAGAGATATTAAATAATTTGCTAAAAACTACATAGCTGGATCCCAAATGCCTCACCACTCAGAGCAGGCCCCCAAAGGTGGAGGGCAGAGTCTGAGACAAGTGGCTGAACATGTAGGCATTTTACCCACAACACAGGAAACCTTTAAGGTACAGCTTTCTCCCTTGCCCACTTTGCAAATGTTCACCAGGGGTGTAAGGGTTAAATTCTTCACTGGGAGAGGAAGATACAGGCGCACAGGTGACAGGGTCTTTTCCAAACTGAACTGGATGTCTCTCTGCAGAAGCTAGCTAGCGGCTTCCTTCCTTTCTGTGTTTTCATTACAATTGTTATTTATCACAGTGTATTTTCCCCTCAACACATTTTCAGAAAGTCAGTTGGAATTGATTTGAGACTCTAAACAGTCTCCTGAATGAAAAAGCAAAGTGCAACCTATGCAAACAGTCCCTTCCT
The DNA here is from genome assembly GCA_019843965.1 of Rhynchomys soricoides. Taxonomy (NCBI): domain Eukaryota; kingdom Metazoa; phylum Chordata; class Mammalia; order Rodentia; family Muridae; genus Rhynchomys; species Rhynchomys soricoides. The sequence continues at coordinate 8,810,751 of JADRCH010000042.1, forward strand.
TAATCTAGTAACACAGGAGATGCAATTTAAATGATAATGTTAACAAAATTCAAGAATGCAAGGCTGATCTAGTAGTATTTTTTATTTTTTTAAACCCTCACAGAAAGACAAATGGCCAAGACATTTATATCTGCAGCAGTTATTAAGGGGGAAATGTTCAACCCATTAATTCTGCCGCTGTGGTGCTGACTACGAACAAGAATGAGTACTGAATGCTGAGGACTCCAGCAGTTCCATCAAGATGGCGGCCAGGAGAGCCGATTAGCTAGCCACACCCCGAAGCTTCAATCTTCCACACCACAGCCTCCGCCCAAGCTTTGCGGAACTCTTGGTTTCATGAGTTGGATTCTTCCAAACTTGTCCTTTTAAATTCAGGCTTTGAGTCACTTGGTAAGTTTGTGTTTTTATATCCAACCCTCAATAAGGTGTTTGTTGATCATTAAAAGACAGGTCTCCTTGGCAACCACATTTTACACGGGGTATGGATCGTGCATACAGAGCACAGAAGGTGGAATCATCAGTAATATGGTGTGTACATGTTCAGTTTCACTGAAAAATAGTTAAAAATGAAAGAAAGCACATCTAAATCAAAAATACGTATCTCAGAACTGAGGAAGAAAATAGAGTAAGTGTGGTCCTGGAATTTGACTTTTAGGGTAAAAGCCTAGGGAGCCCCAACAGGCTGACTTCAGATACCCGTTTTCATATGCCAATCAGGATGGAGCAATGGTGAAAAACAGATGGAAGATTTAACCAGTGATGTGACCATGCTGGGAAGAACAGAACAGGTCAGCGCCCTCCACCCCGGCGCCCTGTGCGCCAAGCCTGTCTTAGGGTACTTAGGTACACAAGCTTTAAGTTTAAACAGAGAAAGACTGGCTAAGGGCCAAGAGGCAGGCACAATGAAGCTGCCCTGGGCAGGTGTGGTCTGATCTTCATTGTCTGCTGCTTCTGCAGGAGGTGGGGGTGGGAGTGAGAAGAGTCCTTACAGCGTGAGGCCAGTGCGTCTCAGTAGATGACCTCTGCTCCAGCTAGCCACCTCAACCTAATGTAAAACTGTGTTCATCCAGGAGGTAGTCTGTCCCATTGGACTTGGCTGCCCTGAAACCCAAGGTAAATGCACTTTCCCACAATGGCTGAGACCCATAGGAACCTTGGGAGCGTCTGGCACAGAAAGATGCCGCTGTTATTTTGATCTTTGTGTTTTCAAGCCTTGATAGGTGGAGTGGACAGACACCCCTGAGCTCTTAATGCCTATGCAGAATCAAGTGGCAATCTGACACAAGGTTAAGGAGATAGATACAGAAGGAGAAAGAGGTGGAGATGCCAGGCTTCCATAGGGCTCTCCGTCACCCTGTGGTCTCAAGGGAAGCAACATTGCCTTTTATCAGGAGCGGCTTCTGACCACCTGTTACTGTCCCGCTACTTAACAAGACGCCTGTCACTATGTTGTTGTTTTTCTTCTATGTGCTTTTAAAAGAAGCCTTACAGCTCTCCCTGATTAAATCTTAGACAGGAAAGCAGAAATACAAGATGGGAAATGTACCTGTCAGCATCTTAGGGCTCGGAAGTCTGGGACTTATGTTCACCATCAGCCAGAAATGCCTAGAGAAGGTGTCCAAATGAACAGCTTCTTGGCTTCTTGCCCTTCCTCCAGAGCATGGAGAGAATTGAATCCATTCAGGAAACACAGGGCATGGGACTTAGGGAGTCCTGCATACCAAGGCTTTGATGTCAAGCGATCTAGGGAGCAGATGCTCCTAGTTGGTCTACGCAACAACAACGCCCCGAAGTGCCAGAGTGCATTAACAACTTCTCATTACCCAAGTAGAATCAGTCTTCCAGCAGCACCTCCTGCCATTAAATATGGTTCAGGGAAGTTCAACAGTGGCTCATCAGTTGGTAGTTTCATAAGTCTAGTCTGATGATTTCTTTCAAGAAGCTATCAATTTTGCCTGCCAGAAGTTGAAAGATCTGGGAGAGAGCATAACCCTTCCTTTCTTTCTTCCAAGCTAGGAAAGCCAGCTCTTGTGTTAGTGTGTTAGGTATACAGATAGCTTGGTTTTACACACACACACATACATTCTAGCCCCCAAAGAAAAACAATTCAATTCTTTTTTTTTTTTTTTTTTTTGAGACAGGGTTTCTCTGTGTAGCCCTGGCTGGCCTCAAACTCAGAAATCCAGTTCTTAAAGTTGCAGATACTTTGTGCTTCACCAGCTCATGTCTGTCTGATCCCCACTTTACCCTCCAGGAACCCTCCTTGCCCATGGTCACACATGGAGTCCGTGGTAGGATCAGATGAAAATGCAGGGCTTTTGTCTATCTTTGCTTCTACTGCACTCTGTGGTTGAAGTCCCAGGCAAATGATCTCGACTCTCTTGGCATGACCAGGAAGAAGGGAAATGCTGGGCCTGCCTTCAGAGTCCTTTTGAGCAAAGGCGCACTGTGGTTAAGCTGAGGAAAGTACCATGCTGGGAACCAGCAGGTCAGAAATCCATCATTCTTCAGCCGGAGCAGACATTTGCAGAACATCGGCCCTTTGTGCAGGTATAGGGCAGACCCCTGGAGGACTGGGTACACTTGTTGTGCAGTCTGGAGCACGGGGACATTTCTGCTTCCTTTGTTGTGGCCTTTGCTGAGTTCTCCCTCCCTGTCTGTCTTTTTAAAATACATTAAGTTGTCAATAGTATCTGAAGAAGGCTGGTCTGAAGAAGTATCTGGTCTTGTTTCACCAAGACCAGAAAGCACCAGGATGACCTCGAATCCCACGGTTAGAAGGCATTGTTCTAAGAGAACAAGGGTCAGGTCTTTCCACTTCAGAGTCAGAGCAATCCTGTGACTAATTTTCCCCAGTTTCTTCCTTGTCAGTACAAAAAGCATTAAAAAAAAAAAGTAATCAAGAAAAATCAAATTGTCTTAAGTGCTTGAAGTGATAATGGCAGTAGCAATCAGCAACAACAACAGCCTGGGCTGTGTTTGAGGGATGCGTTTTCTAAGCATGCGGCAGACTCTGCAAGAGCTGGGTTTCCTTTCAGTTTAGGAAGCACAGTGAGGGGAGCTGTGATTTTCACAGCTTTGTGAGTGACTCCAGCAGACCGCTCTATAGAACTTTACTAGACCTCTGTGTGAGTTTGGAGGACAGAGGCCAGTGTCCAATGTCCACCCTACTCTTTGAGACAGGCTTTCCTGCTGATCCTGGAGCTCACTCGCTAATTTGACCAGCCTGGTTAGCTAGCGCATCCCAGGCATTCCCCTGTCTCCTTGATGCCAATGATGATATTCTAGGCACATACTCCTGTACCTGGCTTTTGAGCTTCTATACAAGGCTGAGGATCCAGACTCAGAGCCTTATTATCCCTGTCCAAAAGCCCAGATTTATGCAGGTAGTGGAACTGGGATTTGAACTCAGTCATCTGAATTGCAATGCTATATTGCTTCTTTATTTTTATTTTGGCTGATTGAATCACTGGTAGTTTGATTTTGAGATAGAGACTCATGTATCTCAAGCTGACCTCAAACTCACCAAGTAGCAGAGGATAACCTGCCTTTCCTGCCTCTACCTCCCCAGTGCTGGGAATGCAGGCATATGTTATGGATTTGGTTTATTGCTTATATGTTAATTGGGTTCCCAAATTAACAAGAATTCCCATGTCTGCATGTAAGATGCTGCCCATCCCTGCTCCCAGTTAACTTTATTGGTAAATAAAGTTGCCAGCAGCCAATGACTGAGCAGGGAGACAGAGGCGGGACTTGAGATTTCCTGGGCAAGGGAACCCAGAGAATAAGAAGGCTGTGGGACTGCCATGCTGGGGAAGCAGAAGGACCAGGCTTGAGGACAGAAATAGAGAGACTATCAATGTGTAAGAGTTGGCTATCATGGCCCAGGAAGGCTGCAGGCCTGGGTCTGGGGTAGCCATGTTGGAATATAGGTTTTAGTAAGTAATAATTCAGGAATATCAGAGGGGAATGTGTAGCCCCATGGAGGATTAGAAGTGTCAAGCCATTGAGCTGTTTAAGGCATATTAAAATAAAAGGCTGTGTGTGTGTGTGTGTGTGTGTGTGTGTGTGTGTGTGTGTCACTTGAGAATCCAGAGCATTTTGTTGGGTGGTGAGCAACTAGCAGCACAGGTGCTGGCGGGGTGATTTGAGTAGTGTTAACATGTGAGGCAACTGGCATGTGAACCCATACCCTGTTTATAGCATGCTGGGCTCGAAACTTGTACAGTTATCACATTATCTACGTCTAGCTTCCAGAAATCGAGGTAAACACCCAGCAACAGGGCCACACCCCAAGGCCCTCTTACCTCTTCTTTACTGTCAGCTGTCACATTGGCTGTGAAGCAGGGTGTAGGCTTTCTTTTCTTGCCATTGGGAAACAGGATCTTGCTATGGAGCCCAGGTGGGTCTTGGACTTGTGGTCCCAGTGCCTCAGCTAGGATGAGAAGTGACTCCACCATGCCACACTTGGGCTAAATGCCATCTTGAGAATGGCGGGTGGCATTAGATGTATTCGAATGCTGTACGGTGATCATAGTTCCCATTTCTGGAGTTTGTCTCCGTCCTCCTAAACAGAAACTCTATTCTTAGTAAACAATAACTCTCCTTTATTCTCCTACCTCATCCTCTGGTAACTTCTAGTGTCTTCCTGTCTCTACGAATCCTGCTCTGGGGACCTCAAATAAGTAGAGCCATGTTCTCTTTATCCTTCTGTGTCTGACTTCTCTCAGTTGACATCATCTGCTCTGTCACTTGTATTGGAGCCCCAACCTTTTAAAAGATGAATGAGATTCCATTTTATATCACATCACATTTTGTTTAATCACCAGTCTGTGCATGACATGTTTGCATTGTTTCTCCCTTTAAGCAGTTGACAATAACGTTTCTATGAGCACTGACTTGCAAGTGCCGTTCTGAGCCTCTGCATCCATCATCATTATCACCTTTATCATCACCATCATCATCTTCATTACTACCATCACCATCAAAACCATCGTCATCTTCTGAACACTGATGTACAACTGTTTGTCTGAGCCTCTGAATCCACCATCATCATCACCACTGCTACTACCACCCCCATCATCTGAATACTGATGTGCAAGTATCTGTCAGCCTCTGACTTCATCATCATCATCATCATCATCATCATCATCATCATCATCATCATCACCATCATTATTTAGTGTATACTTACAAACAGACTTGATGGAACATACAGAAATTCTGTTTAAATTTTGTGGAAGTGCTTACCTGTTTTTCACAGTAGCTCTACAATTTACAACACCATCAGCAACATACAGATATGATTTCTGTGCTATTCACCACACATTTTCATGTTTGTATGAAATTATGATGTCTGTGAAGTGTCTCATTGTGGTTTTAATTTGCTTTTGTCAAATAACCAACAGTGTTCGGCACCATTTTCTGCTCCGTTGTTTTTCTGTGGCTCTTCTGAGAGATGTCTTCTCAGATCCCTTCCACATGTTTAACTGGGCTGTTCCCTTTCTGCTGCTGTGTGGTAACAGCTCTTTGCATATCCTATGTATCTGTCCCTTATTAAATACATGATTTCTAACTAAGCTTATTATCCTGGGGGTGTCTTTTCACCTTTGATAGTGGCCTTTGATGAGGTCTAGTCCACATATTTTCCTGTTGTTACCTGTGATTTTGATGTTATATGTACATACCATTGCCAAAGTAATGTAGAGATTTCCTTCATAAGAGGTTGATAGTTTTAATCTCTTACATTTTGACCATTTTTTTTTTAAATGCTTGGGATAGGACCTAGGGCCTAGCATATTCTTGGGGACCTTTCTGATACTCAGCTATACCTTCAGCCTTCATTTTCATCCATTTGATTTAATTTTCATATGTAATTTAAATAGATACCTAACTTTGTGTTTCAGTATGTATCTGATTTTCTAGAAATCTCCAGAGAGAACTTCCCTTTCCCACTGGATGGAGTTGAAACTATATGCATTAGCTTTCTCACAGCTGTGACCAAACACCTGGCAAGAAGCTCTTTAGAGGAGGAAGGGCTTTATTTGGCTCCTGGTTTAAGACAGAATGCTGTCCATCATGGTAGGGAAGGCTTTGGTGGGAGCGTGAGGTCATTGGTTATCTGGCGACTGTAATCAGGAAGCAGAGAGTGGCTAAGGAATGGGATTAGGCTATAAAGCCTCAAAGCGTACTTCTAGTGGCCCTCTTCTTTGGTGAGGTTCCTTCTTCAAAAAGGACACCAACTGGGGTCCAAGTGTTGAGACACATGAACCCTTGGGGAACACTTCTCATTCACGTCACAGCAGCACCCTGGTCAGAAAGCTCTTGGCGTTGGATTTTTCCTGGGTACACTGCGCTGCTGCAGTGGTACACACATTTGACCTTATGACATCACTGCATGGCTATGGTTACTGTACCTCAGCAGGCAACTATGAAATCAGGAAATGCAAGGAAAACTCATTCTACTCCATGCAATGAAGATTAAGTGTAGGTTAGACCAACAACAGCTGATGCAAGGGCGGCAGCAGGAAGCTATTTTGAAAATCAAAACTTCTCTTATGTTCACCTCCCAAACTTCCTCAGAGTTTGTGCCCTAGCCCCTTTTTGTTTAGTCTTACAAGTAGAGGAAGGGCAAGGATGAAGACCAAAGCCAGTGCTGGTTGATCGGGAGTTGGTCTGTTGTTTTGGGAGGATGTTTTGAAATAAGAATCATAACCACAAGATGGGCCACCATTTGACCTAGGACCAGACAGAACAGGAACAAACAGACTTGTACAAAAATTTTCTTCCAACGTTGTTCCATCCAGCATGACTATGTTACCATAGCAATAAACAACAAAAAGACTTTGAGTGGCGTTGGTAAATTATAGTGAAACTGTTCACGGGGATACCAGGTGGCTATTTGAAATGAGTTGTTGGAGAATATTTGTAGACATGAAAAGATGGTAATGATAAGTATTTTAAAATTTTAAAAACCTGTGATATGTACTATGCAATTTCATAATTGCCGGATTTGAGCACCAGAAAAGAGATATATGCATGTGCGTGCGTGTGCACACACAAAGTATGGACACCATTATTCATAGCAGTTGTTTCCAAGTCTGCCTCTCCAAGTTGAGTCTGAGACCAGAACTGGTGTAAGAACATTTATTTGAAGGAATTGGAAAGAGACCATGAAAATTGACAGAAACAAGGGCAGGCTGCATCATAGGGCCAGCGGTCCACAGTGCACGGTCTCAGCCTAGTCCCATAGAGAAACTCGTGGGTGTAAATTGCACCTAAGGTTTGTTCTAATCAAAGACAAGAAAGGGAATTGTGCCTTAAAGTCAGCTAAGGTCAGCCTCTGAGGCACCAACGTGGGTAGAGTCAGAGATACAGAAGTGTACTGAGGCTAAGGAAATGTACGAAATGCTGAGAAAGACTAGAGGACTTGGCATAGTGACTCACACTTATGGCTCAGGATCCAGGAGGCAGGGGATAGCCTGAGCTACATAGTGAGTTCAGGCTAGCCTAGACTATGAGATACTATTTCAAAACAAAACAAAACAAGACAAAAGGGGTCTCAAGATATTTGTATAGAGGACCCTGTTTAGTGGTCTATAAAATTTTTATAGACAAGGACTGAATTATTTTGTAATAGCTTGGGATTTAAAATTATATATGGCCACAAATGCCTGTTGAAGCCCTCTTTGATCTCACATTTGTTTTACAGAATTATGCTTAATATTGTGTGGAAAGGAAGCTCTTTTAGTCCACATAGTTTTGCCTCTTCTGCAAATATCTTAATGAAGCGATACGGCTCTGAAGACCTCATTCCAGACAATAATCTTCCATTAATAGCAATAAATACTATGGAGATACTGAAGAAAGCCTCAGCAGGTGTGACCATGCTGTGCATTAATATTAATGATAATCATGGCAGTCACTGGATTTACCTATTACCTAAAGAGATGGGTAGCGCTCAAGTATGTTACTCTATATGACCCTCCCAGGGATCCTGTGAGTTAGGAATGAGGACCAAGTTCATTTCCTGAATAGGTAAACCAAGGCCAAAAGAACCTAAGTCACTCTCTCCAACAAGGCAGTAGAAGGCACAGCTTGGGCTCTGCCAAGTTCTCCCAGTACCATGTTCTCAGGTGTTTCTGCATTGAGAAGATGCCAAGTAATATGCTCTGGCAAGGACATCTTTAGCAGGGAAGTCTTTGATTCTGATGCTGGTGGTGAGCTCCTCCTTCTTGCATGAATATTTCTCTGCCTTGTGTACCAGCCTTGTTGAGCAAACATTTTCAGCTTCATCCTGTCCCCTGCTGTTGGTGTGTGTGTGTGTAATTTCATGAACAAAACTCCATCAGTGTCTCATGAAGAATACCTGCCCTAGTACATGCTGGGGTTGGACACAGAATAATATTCAAACTTCTATCATTCTACTCCCTACATGTGGTAAACGTGAGCAGAGGTCAGGAAGCAGAACGGAGCTAAGACAAGCAGTTTTAAGGCAGGTCAAAGAGGTGATCATATTAGAAATTGCTAAGTGATAACCTCCTTCCAGTTTACCAGTTCCCTCCCGTCATGAGCTTAGTCTAAACTCCTGATGTAGAACATGACACAGGTTGGAATTGTGCTCATGTATGGTTTAACTCATACTGAGAAGATACAGTTGACTTTTATGGGTAGAATTTCAATGCAAAGATTAATTTGTTTACGCCACTTTCAGAAATTTCCAGATTCATTCGCTTATGTATGAGGGCGGCTGGGGAATAGAAACCCAATCAGGCTGAATCTAACGTTAGTTAAGTTACTCAGACATCCACGATCGAAACTCTTCCGTTACTTTTGGACTTGTGGTTGGTTTAGTGCCCTCTGATGATAACTTTCTGGTTGATTGATGACTACTAATTTTGGTAGCATTACGTGAATGTCCATCACAAACAGAAATAAACACACAATTTGCAGGACCCATGATTCCCACTCCCAAATGCGTTGTTTTGAAATACAGTCTTAAAAGGTTTTATTTATGGGAGCGTGTTAGTTTTGAGCTTGCTCTGGTTCTATCACACAAAAGAGGAAAGGGTACTAAAGAGAGTGGAGGAAGCCCAGGGAGCAGAGAGTGGTGGCTCGTGTCCCCCTGACAGGTGCACAGAACATCTGCAAAGGAAGTAAGCAGGCACTTAGAAATGGGGAGGGGTGGGAATTACAGCACCCAGAGGCTGTTAAACTGCTCAAGGAAATCAGCTAGGAAACTGACTGTGGTTGTGTCAATCAAGAGAAGGAGACAAGTCAGAGAGCAGGCGTGGAGTCCCAGACTCCTGTCCTCCTCTTCTTTCAGCCCATTGGCCTTGATTTCTTCTCAAAGCATGGCAGGAAGCCTGGAGGGTGCCAAGCCACATTGTCCTGCTGGGAAAATGAGCACTTAAAAGGTAAACAGTCCCTTCAACTGTGTGTGCTCAAGGCAAATGGATTTGGGAGGCTCACCTCTGTCCTCCTGGGATGGTTGCTCACTGGGGTGTCTTGGAGACCAGGGAGCATTGGGTTCTCTTCCTGCATATTTTTTCCCAGGTAAACAAGCTGAGGCTTAGAGTGGATAAAGATTTTGGGTGATAGTTCAATGTAATCTTTATGCAAATATGATAATTCCGAATTGGCTCCTTGCTCTATTGCTGGTTTGAGCAGATTTCAATTTTCCTTAAGGCTGTATTACTTTTTTAATGAAGGCAAATATTGGTGATGTAACATCAGCTGTTAGGATTAACTAACTGGGATAATGTATGTAAAATACACTTAACAAATAAACTGCCTTGAGCACCCATTATGCCTTGGGTAATGTCTGAAGGGCTTCATAACTTTGCTTTTTTGCTCCTGGGTGACAGCTATAGTGACAGTAGGCTGGTCTTTACTGAGTACTCTGTGTAAATTTACACACATCTTATTTTTTTGGGCAACCCAAAGAGACAGGTGCAACTTCTACTCCCATCATGAAGGAGTAAAGAGAAACTAAGTAATGTGTCCAAACTAACACAACTGGTAGATGGTGGATCCAGATGTGGTCAATTGTTTGTCAATAAATTAAGCGTACTCCGCTAGAGGCAGGAAATGCAATAAGAAAAGAAGTCAGAGTCTCAGTCCTGGAGGGCTGTGTAAATGCTGTTTGGAAGGCAGAGGCAGTAAGAGGAGGATGTGAGAGACCTGGGTTAGCACAGGATGTGAGGAAGTTCCTAAGATGAAGGCCATTCTTACATTAGGTTTGCTGTCCATGTCTGTCTGTCAGTACATTAACAAACAGTGCTGGCTTCAATACTTCTCCTTGGCAATTTTAATCCTGCACTCCGCCAGCTTGTCTGACAGTCCTGCTACCTGACAGATGTGTTTTCTCTAAGGAGGGCATTTGAGATCATTTCCTAGAATGAGTCTTTTCTTTGACCAAAGGGCTTGGTATTGTTCCCATGGCCAACTGCAAAGCAAAGGCCATAGGCAGGTGTGTGTGTGTGTGTGTGTGTGTGTGTGTGTGTGTGTGTGTGTTTGTGTGTGTGGTGTGCACACACATTGAGTCTGGCTGGCCATCTGGCTGGCTGGCTGGTGGCTGTGAGACATGTCACTTTCAATTATATTTCCCAACCCCCTCTCTTCTCATTTTTGGTTCCATGAGAGTGGAGTGGGTTGTTCCAAGAGACCAAAAGTGAAGCTGTTGAGTTTCCGGACTTGAAACATGCTCACCGTCCTCTCTGCTTAACCACAGTCAAAGAAAGCCAATCAACATTAGGGATAAGGGATAACTGAGGGGTCAGGCACATCCAGGAGAATTAACAAGACCCCTCTCAGGAAGTGGAAGGACAAAGCATATCCTCAGACCTGAGGGACTTTGTGTTAACAAAGACAGGTACAGTACTCTTTCCTCATTATCCCGTCTGCTTGGTGTGATTAAACTTTTTGTGACCCTGGGCTAGAACTAGAGACTCAAAAAGCACCTACCTATTCTGGGCTGGAGAGGGTGGGTATGAGCAGTTTCAGTGCAGGCATAAGGACCTGCACTCAAATCTTCAAACACTAATGTGAAAAGATCGCATGGACACAAATGTCTGTAACCCTGCATTAAGAGGCAGAGACAGGAGAATCCTTAGAATGTGTTAGTTAGCAACCAAGACAGTGAGTTTTGGGCTCTGTGAGAGACATTATCTCAAAAGAAAGAAGGCAAAGTGCAATAGAAGAAGATTCCCAACACTGTTCTCTGGCCTCATGTGTATGCACCTGTACACACATGTGCACATACCAAGCACACAGCGATGATATAACAATAACAATAATAGTACATTGGAGCAATCCATTCCACTTTTCTTCTTCCTACCAGGGTTCTTACTGCAGTGTGAGAAAAACATCAGTAGCTTTAGTGTTGAGTAAGCTAATTTACTAGTCTGTACAGTGTCTGTCCTGTGTTAATCAGAGTCCCACAGAGAAGCAGAACAAATCTATCATCTGTCTGTCTATCTATCTATCTATCTATCTATTAACTATCTATCCATCTATTACCTATTTATCACTAATCTACATATCTAGTATGTGCCTATCAATCATCTATCTACCTATTTATGTTTCCATCATCTGCTGGTGCATCTATCACTCCATCATCCATTTATCATCTATTATTTGTCTATCAATCATCTATCTACACATTCATGGATCCATCATCTATGACCTATCCACTCCTATTTGTTCATCAATCTATCATCTAATCAATCCACCTATGTATCATCTATCTATATCGGTCTGTTGGTCATCGGTCAAGGTGTTTATTCAGAAGCATAAGCTCCTGTGGTTACAGAAGCTGAAAAGACCCACAATTGCAATTGGAAAGCTAAAGAACCAAGAAAGGTGCTGGGATGGTTTCAGTTCAATCCCCAAAGCAGGAGACTATTAGCACATATGGGAACTATTAGCACACATCTTAGTCCAGATCAGAAGACCCAAGAACCAGGGGCACTAGTGTCTGAAGGCTGCAGATGTCAGCTGTCCCTGGTCAATGAGTAAGAACAAATCCTCCTCCCCTCATCTTTCTGCTCTACTCAGGTCTTTCATGGACTGAGTGGTGCCTGCTGCACCAAGAGGGTCTTCTTCACTTAGTCCACAGACTCAAATAACAATCTCTTCTAGAAACACCCTTGTAGCTTTAATCAGAACATATATTTTTAATAATTATTATTGCTTATCCAGGTCATGTTGAGATTTGCAATCAAGTCATAAACACTTATAATATGTTGAGGTCATGCATACATGAATGAATGAATGAGCAAATGAATGAACGAATGAATGAATGAATGAGGTCCATGAGAAAGTACAAAGCTCAGATGTGCTTTTGGTGTAGCACGTTGTTAAAAGCTGCACTGATGGTCATGTTCACTATGTGAATCCTACAGATCCATGAGCATGGGAGATCTTTCCATCTTCTGAAATCTTCACTTTCTTTCTTCAGATTCTTAAGTTCTTGTCAAACTTATCTTCTACTTGCTTGGTTAGAGTAATGTCAAGATATTTTATATTATTTGCGGCTATTTTGAAGAGTGTTGCTTCCCTAATTTGTTTTTCTGCCCGTTTATCGTTTGTATAAAGGAGGACTACTGATTTCTTTGAGTTAATTTTATATCCAACCACTTTGCTGATGCTGTTTATCAACTCTCCAAGTTCTCTGATAGATTTTTTGGGGTCTCTTATATATACTATCATATCATCTGTGAATAGTGATACCTTGACTTCTTCCTTTTCAATTCATATCCCTTGATCTTTTGTTGTCTTACTGCTCTAGCTGGAAATTCAAATACTATATTGAATAGATATGAAGAGAGGGGGCATTCTTGTCTTGTCCCTGATTTTAGTGGGATTGCTTCAAGTTTCTCTTCATTTAATTTGATGTTGGCTATTGGCTTGCTGTATATTGCTTTTATTATGTTTAGGTATGGGCCTTGAATCCCTGATCTCTCCAAGACTTTTAATATGAAGTGGTGTTGGATTTTGTCAAAGGCTTCTTTTAAAGCAATCTACAGATTCAATGCAATCTCCATCAAAATTCCAACACATTTATTTAATAGACCTTGAAAGAGCAATTCTCAATTTCACATGGAAAACACACACACACACACACACACACACACACACAACAAAACCAAAACCTAAAACAAAACAGGATAATCAAAAGAATCCTGAACAATAAAAGAACCTCTGGAAGAATCACCATCCCTGACCTCAAGTTGTACTACAGAGCAATTGCAATTAAAAACTGCACGGTATTTGTACAGAGACATACTGGTTGATCAATGGAATAGAACTGAAGGCCCAGAAATAAACCCACACACCTAGAGACACTTGATTTTTCACAAAGAATTCAAAACCATGTAATGGAAAAAAGAAAACATCTTCAACAAATGGTGCTGGTCTAGCTGGATGTCTGAATGTAGAAGAATGCAAACATATCCATATCTATCACCCTCCACAAAACTCAAGCCCAAGTGGATCAAGGACCTCAACATAAAGTCAGATACACTAAATCTAATACAAGAGAAAGTGGGAAATAGCCTTGAACAAATTGGTACACTAGACAGTTTCCTGAACAGAACACCAAATGGCTCAAGATTTAAGATCAACAATTGATAAATGGAACCTCATGAAACTGAAAAGCTTCTGGAAAGCAAGGGACATTGTCAATAGGACAATATGGCAGCCTACAGATTGGGAAAAGATCTTCACTAACTCTACATCTGGCAGAAGTCTATAGTTCAAAATATATAAAGAACTCAAGAAGACACCAACAAACCAAATAACCCAATTAAAAATAGGGTACAGAGCTAAGCAGAGAATTATCAACAGAGAAATCTCAAATATCCAAGAAGCACTTAAAGAAATGTTCAATGTCTTTAGTCATCAGGGAAATGCAAATCAAAATGACCCTGAGATTCCACCTTACATCAATCAGAATGGCTAAGATCAAAAACTCAAGTGACAGCACATGCTGGAAAGGATGTGGAGAAAGGAAAATACTTCTTCATGCTGGTGGCACTGTAAACCCACACAACCACTCTGGAAATCAATCTGGTGATTCCTCAGGAAACTGGAAATAGTTCTACCTCAAGACCAAGCTATACAGCTCCTGGGCATACACCCAGAAGATGTCCACCATACCACAGGGACACTTGCTCCACTAGGTATATAGCAGCCATATTTGTAATAGCCAGAAACAGGAAACAACCCAGATGTCCCTCAACTGATGAATGGATACAGAAAATGTGGTTCATTTTTACAAAGGAATACTATTCAGCTATTAAAAACAATGACTTCATGAATTTTGCAGGCAAATTGATGGAACTAGAAAATATCTGCCCGAGTGAGGTAACCAAGACCCAAAAGGACTGCATAGTATGTACTCACTGATAAGTGGATATTAGCCACAAAGTACAGAATACTCTTGATACACATCACAGACCCAAAGAAGTTAAGTAAGAAGGAAGGGCCAATTGAGGATGCTTGAATCCCACTTAGAAGGGGGAGTAAAGTAGTCATAGAAGGCAGATGAAGGGAGGGAACTTCGTGGGAGAGGGGATGTGGGGGGAGGAATGTGGGTTCAGGATCAGGTGTGGTGAGAGACAGGAGAGAGGACCAAGAGAATGAATCTCTGGAGATCTGCAGCTGGCAGGTTGGGGTGTGTGTGTGTGTGGGGGGGAATCTCTAGGAAGTCCCAGAGACCTGGCATGGGGGAGGCCCTCAGGAGTCAACGTGAGTGACTTTAGCCTAGATGTTTAACAGTGGGAACATGAAACTTGAAGAGGTCTCATCCCGTAGCCAGTCAGGTCTCCCAGAGGGGGATAAGGACACGAGTCCACCCACAACACTTTTGACCTCAAATTTGTCCTGTCTAAAAGAAATGCAGGGACAAAGATGTAGCAGACTGAAGGAATGGCCAACCAATAACCAGCAGAACTTGAAACCCATCCTATGGGCAAGCACCAATCCTTGACACTATTACTGATACTCTATTATGCTTATAGACAGAAGCCTAGTATAAGTGTCCTCTGAAAGATTCTACCAGCAGCAAACTGAAACAGATATAGACACCCACAGCTAAACACTGGATGGAGGTCAAGGATTCTTTTGGAAGAGTTGGGGGACATATTGAAGGCCCTAAAGGCGATGGAAACTCTACAGGAAGACCAACAGGGTTAACTAACCTTGACCCCTGGAAGCTCTCAGAGACAGAGCCACCAACCAAAGAACATACACAGACTGAAATGAGGCCCCTTAGCACATATGTAGCAGATGCACAGCTCAGTGTCCATGGCCGCCTTGTCTGGCCTCAGTGGGAGAGGATGTGTCTGAACTGGCAGAGACTTGATGTGTCAGGATAGTGGGATACCTGGGGGTTGGGCACCCTCTCAAAGGAGAAAGGGAGGGGGAAGGGAGGTGGGACTCTGTGAGGAAGGGACCAGGAGGGGGAACAGCATTTGAGATGTAAATAAACAAACAAATGAATAAGCCACACTGAGAATGGGGTGTTGATGTATGTAAATATTTTCTTCTTTATTTTTATTACATTTTATTATTGAGAGAGAGAGAGAGAGAGAGAGAGAGAGAGAGAGAGAGAGAGAGGAGAACTTGTAGGAATCCATTCTCTCTACCATGTGGGTCCTGAGGATTCAACTCAGGTAATCAGGCTTGATGGATGCCAAGTGTCTTTCCCCACGGCGCCATCTTGCCAGATCTCACATTATTACTAATCAGCTCAATTGTTACTGCGATAAAACATTTCCTGTAAACAACTTGAAAGGAGGAAAGATTTGTTTTGCTTGCTTGTGGTTCCAGAGTTCAGTTCATGTAGGAGAGAGTCTGTGGCTGAGAAGCTCACAGCATGGTGGGGTAGAAAGCCATGTGGAACAGTGACAGAAAGGGGCCAGGATAAGGATGTGACCTACTTCCTCTGAGCAGCCCCTACCCTCCTTGGGTCCACTGTCTGCCAATCAGTCTACTCAAATTTGGCCCTGCCTATGGATTAAACCAGGGAGAGGTCAGATCTTTCCTGATGTGAAACAACCCATAATATGGTGGGTTCCACTAATCTCCTTGCAGCATCTAAATCCAATCAAGCTGACAATCAGGTGAACACTCACAGACTAGATTGGGTAATGTAAATGAAAGATAACAAGGAGAGACAAGGAGTCATAGCAATCTCAAAAGATTTGGATTCAGGGACCTGAGCTCAGAATCTAACACTTGCTACCCACGTCAGAGAATTGCAGTAGGGTAGCTTAGGGGATATTACACATCAACTCTCAAGCTTGAGCATGCATTGTAATCATTTGGAAGACTCCTCACAGCCCAGATCAACAGACTCATCCACAGAGTTCCTGACTCAGGAGGTTACAGGGATTTGTACATTTTACTATTCCTCTTGGGATGCTGATGCTTCTGGCCCAGGTACCACATCTGAGGGCCATTGCTTAAAACATGGACTCTGACTTCAAGCCGTTGGAGTATTTTAGCTGCCAGATAAAAATGATCCAACTTGAATGTCACATAAAACATATTTATTTATGTATTCTTATAATTTTCATATGTATCTGCTCTCACCTGCTGTATCTGGCAATGCTATTGGTGTTACCTTTCAGCACTGGCCAATCTGGAGCCCTGGCATTTAAAGCAAGCCATGTGAGCTCAGTGGACCTCAGTAGCCCTGTGTACAAATGGAGGTTGTAACAAGCACACTCATCTCAAGTCACCTCACTGAGGAGATAAGCCTACAAAGAACCGAGCATGGACTGTGGTGGGCACTCGGTAAATGTCAACCATTAATTCACCATTGATAGCAGGTGAGTAAGATTTTTGGGGAAAAAAAAAACATTATGCAGAGAGTGTTTTGTGAAAAAAAGTTATGATCCAGGCTTTTAAATTTTAAACTAGGAAATATTTCTCGCATTTGAAAAGGTCCTTTCAGCTGCCCTCTCTTCCTATTTATTTAATAGTTGATGATGGGAGGAAATAGATTGGCTGATTGCATTGAAACTTTAAACAGATCTCACCCAGACCCAAGGCAGGATCAAACTGTCCTCTCTGTGGAGTGTCTGAGTGGTCCTTTGCTGAGAAACTGTCAAAGGTGCTCCCCCAGGAGGAGTGCTGAAACCCGCCAGCAGGAAGCAGGCCCAGTTCCTCTCTACCAACTGCTGGCTATGGATAGCATCAGGGAATTTGATAGGCAATGCTGAGCCTGTGTAAGAGTTGGAGAAAGGGAGGCAGGGGAGAGAAGACAGAAGAGGCAGAGTGGGATGTGAGCGAGTCTTTGTAATAGCTGGGATCCACTGCAGCTGTTGGAATTAAGCTTGTCCCTCATAATTTCAAACCAACATCCACCTTGATATTTGAGCATGGTTTCCTGTGCACCATAGACCCATCTGGGACTGGGGAGGCAATCAGGACCAGAGTGCACCAGGAGGCGGGTTGCTGTGAGAAAGTATTAGACTGAAATGTCAGCTCATTTCTTTGCCCTTTGATAAAACAAAGCCGACTAAATCAGTATTTTTCAACCTGAAGGTTGTGACCTCTGAGTGGGTCATGAAATCAATTTAAAGGGTCATAATCAGGTTATTTTGCTTCTTTCAGAAAAGAAATAGGAAGTAAAATGAATTAAATGCACAGAGCATAGCACCTCACACATAGCGAGGATGAATGCTCTGTCATGAAGCTTTGGGTATATTTTATGTGCATGATAAAGATGAAATGTGCACACATTTACATATGCAAGGCCTCATGGGGGCATGGTCAAAGGAATTTGAAAGTCATGTGATCTCAAGCAATAGATAAGACCTTCTTAGCATTGTGATGTGGCATGGCTGAGACTGAGTTCTAACCACAGAGAATATTATCCCACAAGGGAGATTTGGCAATGTCTGGAGACCTTCTGATGGCATCTAACAGGTGGAATCCAACGTTCTCACTCATCCTTCCACTTGCTGTGATAAAATGCTCTGGCAAAAGCAACTTAAGGAAGGAGGAACTTGTTTCAGCTCACAGTCCAGGTCGCCGCCCATCACAGCACAAGAAGTCACAGAGTTGGGAGCTTCAGGCAGTCACATCGTACCCAGTCAAGAAGTGAGAACCACAGATTCTTGTGTTCAGCTCCTTTTTGTACAATTCAGAATCCTATCCCAGGGAATGGTGCTACCCTCAGGGTATATCTTCCCCTTCAATTAACTTCATCAAAATAATGTCCCACAGGCCCTTTTCCTAGGTGACTATAGATCTCACCAAATTGAAAACTCAAGTGAACCGTCACCATAGAGACATCTAAGCATTGACTATAGGATGCCCTGGACAGTAGATAGTTCTTTGGTCCCTGATGTCAATTGCATGGATACTGAGAAGTTGTGTCTGAAGAATATGTGTGGATAGAAGAATAGGTGACTGTAGCCTTGTTAATCCCAGCTAATTACTGAGTACCGCCTAAGGAATGGGAGGTAAATCCCATTCTCCTCCTCCTTCTAGAGATGAGATTGGTCAAGGATATCCCAAGGTCATACAGCTCACAGATCTTGGATTCAAATCCAGGAATTCTAGTTTTAGGTCTCAGCATCTTCTGTTTTCTGTTTATGAATCATAGCTGCACATCCACCGCATTTGCACCTCTGTGCGTCTACCCACACCAATGACCACTACCATCACAGTGCTGTTTTTGAGTATCTTAAGCAGACTTTTCCTCCACTCAGCAGTCATTCCCCATTCTCAGCCCCAGGTGACCTCCGATCTCTTTTCCTGTCTCTGTGAATTTGCTTATTTGAGATACTTCTGTAATGCAATCCTATCTTATCTGCTCTTTTGTGTCTGGCTGCCTTTACTTAGCAGAATGTTTCCGAGCTTCAAATATGTTGTAGGACATGTCAGAATTTCATTTCTTTTTATGGCTGATTAATATTCTGCTGTGTGGATACATCACACTCTGTTTATCCATGTGTCTCTTGATGGCTTCCAGGACTGTTTTCCTCTCTTAGCTGTTGTGAGCAATGCTGATAGGAGACGAAAGCCTCTGTGTACTGAGAGGGAACAGTGATTGTGCCACCAGAAGAGAAGGAAATTAGATTTTGCTTATTGTTCTGGACAGTCACCAGCCACTTCACTTATGCTATGTCACGAGATCTTCACAGCATCTGAACTCCTCTGCTTTTGTGTGTGTGAAGAACAGAGAGGAGGAGTCTCCTGACCAGGGTCACTCCTCTAACGAAGGCACATCATTCTTCATCACATGGGAGAAATGTGCTGCGGAACTCTGCACAGTGGGTGAGAGCAGATCGGGAGCTACACTTACCTCTAATTTGCATGGAGATTTCAGTAGGCAAAGTCCCAATGCAAAGCATGACTTCTGGGTGTTATATTTAGACCTCTGTGAAGACGCATCAGGTGGGAATAAGGATCATGTTCACTGTGCAAAAAGAAAAAGGGTTTTTATTTTTCCTCCTGAGATTCAACACCTGGACTTTCACTCACTCTCTATGTCATGACATTTGTTTCACAGTGCATTCCTTTAGCCTGCACTGGGAGACAAACTACCCTGCCAGTTGCTGCTTTGGGCACCAGTATGGTAATGAGCAGAAAGGAGTGAGTTCATGCGGGGTGGACATTCAACTGGGGCAGTGAGGTGACAAGCTGGTGAATAGGGCATGAGCTATTCAGACAATGGTGACGTGACAGGGTGACCTGACACCTGAATTCCAGCATATCAATGAAAACAAGATACCAATTGCTGGGCACAGAGG
This sequence comes from Rhynchomys soricoides, assembly GCA_019843965.1. Classification (NCBI taxonomy): domain Eukaryota; kingdom Metazoa; phylum Chordata; class Mammalia; order Rodentia; family Muridae; genus Rhynchomys; species Rhynchomys soricoides. The sequence continues at coordinate 8,830,523 of JADRCH010000042.1, forward strand.
GAAACACAGCTCCTGTGCCTTGAGTATCATGAATGAGGGTAACATCCTCTTCTTTTGAGCCTTGATGGTTCCATGTTGAGTAGGGTACATCCCATCTTCACAGTCTGCTTCCCTCACTGGAACATCTCAAAGGAGAGCTAAGATAGCTGATCACCACTGTCGGAAGTGTGACTGTGTTTGAAACCATCATGGGAGAGTCACCAGGCATGTAGGGAGGGGATTTCCAAAGAGTTGAATCTGAGAAGAGAAAACCCTCCTGGAACATGGGTGGCACCATCCCAGGGCTGAGTCCTGGGATGACTGGAAAGGAGAGAGAAGAAAGAGAACTGAGTCCCTGCATCAGATCTCTCTGCTTCTGGTGAATGCAATGAGACCAGACTCCTCACACCCTGCTGCTGCAGCTAGAGACAATCTCACCACCCCACCTTCCTCACCTGTGGCTGAATCCTCAAACTGGGAGTCTGAAGAAAACTTCCCTCCCTTAAGGTACTTCTTATCAAGGTTTGGTCACAGCAACATGATAGTAAGGAGCAGAGTGGCCTGTGAGGAAGACACCTTCAGGGGTCTAGTCTGGCTTCTTTAGTGGAAACCAGCAGACTTCCTCTATAGAGGCAGATAGAGCCACTTAGCTTTTAAGTACATATGTTATTATGTGTTTATATATAATATTTTATATGTGTTATACTTACAAGCGAGCCACCTGATACGAGCACTGAGTCCAAACTCTGGTCTGCTGGAAGAACACTGTGCTCTCTTAGCTTCCAGGTGACATTTCCAGCCCAATTGTTTAGTGTCGTGTTATTGAGTCTCTGTGGCAACATCTCAGCTCTGTGATCATCACACACAACTTACTTCACATGATATGTGAATGTCCTCATGGGGTAGAGTTCTAGCCAATCACCACTCATGGTCTTGGACATTAAATTTCATTGAGTTTTCAAGTGAGAAAACAGTATTTTTTTCAATGATTTAAAAATGTAAAACTAAATGAGCTGGGAGGATGGTTGGCTCAGTGGGTAAGGACCCCTGTTAGACAAGCCTGAGGGCCTAAGTTTGAATACCCAGAACCCACCAGACCAAGTAGCATGTAATCCCAGCCTTCCTACAGTGAGATGGGAGACAGAGATAGGAGAATCTCTGGAAGCCTGTAGGCTAGCTAGTCTGGAGTATGCAGTCATAAACAAGAAACCCTGTATCAAACAAAGTAGAAGATAAGGATGACATACAAGGTTGCCCTCTGACCTCTACATAGGCATTACATGGTACATGTGCATGTGCTCACATCCAAGAGTATACACACAGCAGTCTGGGTTAGGAATGTGGCTCAGAGGCAGAATAATGCTTACCTGGCCTATTCAGTTCCCTGACTCCCATCCCCAGCACCATAAAAACAAAACAATATGACATGTGCTGTACATAAGTTGGTGAGATTACTATCTGGCTTCTATGGGACTGGCACCTGGCTCTGGCTATGGTTGGCATCCCTCCCAGCATGGGTCCCATTTTGATAATGTGTGTGTGTGTGTGTGTGTTTGTGTGCGTGTGTGTGTGTGTGTGTATTTCATGAGTGTATTGCCTTCCTGAGTGTGAGTGTCGTGTACACATACATAAAGGTCAGAGGACAACCTTTAAGTCTATCATTGCTTTTCACCTTGCCTGAGACAGGGTCCTCCTTGTTCTCTGCCACATACACTGGCTAGCTGGCCCATGGGCTTTTGGAAAATCTGCTGTCTTCACTTTCCATCTCTGTGTTGGAGCAGAGATTACAGGTCCATGCTAATGCCTCCAGCTTTTATATAGGTTCTGGGGTGAACTCAAGTCCTCTCACTTAAGTGGCAAGCATTTTAGCCACTGGGCCATCTCCTCAACCCCAATGCATTAATTCTTTTAGAGCATATCTACAGCATCATATCTATCAGCTCATGCTTCAGTACTCATTTCCGAGAGAGAAAGTCTGAAAATCTCTACCCTGATTCTATGATTAAAGGATTAACAGGGGTTCCTTAATCTCATTAACAACCAGCCATTGCTCAAATTTCTTTTACTTTCTTTCAGAGTTGATTTCCTTAAATCTAGGTCAAATAAGATCCACAAATGACATTATTATTGTTCTTAAATATCAGGCATATTTAAGTATAATTGTAATTCAACAAATTGTACATATTTAAGTTGTACATTTGACCATATGTATGCAACCTTGAAACCACTATTCTCCATCCCAAACATGTCTCTGTAGCCTTTAGTAGTTCCTTTCCTCCTGGGCGGAGCCTACAATTTCTGTCACCCCAGATCACTTTGCCTTTTGCAGAGTGTACATAGATGAATCATACAGCAGGAGAGATTATTTTTTAAACTGGCCTTCTTTTACAGTCATAATTATTTTGAGGCTAATTCTTGTTAGGTGTATAAATGGCTTATTCTTCTAGTTGTTGAGAAGATTCTGTTGGATAGGTACATCACAACTTGTTCGTCTATTCAGCTATTGTTGACTGTTTGTTGACTGTTTGTTGACTGTTTGCTCACCACATTGGGCTGTTATAAGTAACACTATTAAAGAATAAAAATAGTAAGCTGTGACCTGGGAGAGAATACTTGCAAAGCATGGTGCAACCAAAGACAAATTCAGAGTACAGAAAGAGACGCTCAAATGTCAATAATAAGAAAACTAACAACCTGATTAAAATGGCCACCCAAAGATTTAAGTAGATACTGTCTTAATTACTGTACTGGCTGGTTTTGTGTGTCAACTTGACAAGCTGGAGTTATCACAGAGAAAGCTTCCCTTGAGGAAATGCCTCCATGAGATCCAGGTGTAAGGCATTTTCTCAATTAGTGATCAAGGGAGGAAGGCCCAGCCCATTGTGGGTGGTGCCATCCCTGGACTGGTAGTCCTGGGTTCTATAAAAAAGCAAGCTGAGCAAGCCAGGGGAAGCAAGCCAATAAGTAATATCCCTCCATGTCCTCTGCATCAGTTCTTGCCTCCAAGTTCCTACCCTGTGTGAGTTCCAGTCCTGACTCCCTTTGGTGATGAACAGCAACATGGAAGTGAAAGCTGAATAAACCCTTTCCTCTCCAAGTTGCTCCTCGGCCATGATATTTTGTGCAGGAATAGAAACTATGACTAAGACAAATTGGTACCAGCATAGTGGGGCATTCCTATGACAACCTGACCATGTTTCGGGTAGGACTGTGGAAGGACTTTGGAACTTTGGGCTAGAAGATCCATTCAATGTTAAGAGCTCTGTGGGATGTTGTGTAGGAGCTTGAAAGATAATGTTGAGAACAGTGCAGAAGATGGAGACCTGGCTTGTGAAATTTCAGAGGGAATATTAAAGACTCTTATCAGGGCCATTGCTATGTTAATTTAAGATTCTGTGGTTTTGGTTATCTGGGGCCGAAGAAATCAGCTGTGATTAACAAGATACCAGAACTACTAAAGTAAAACCTTTGCATTACTAGGACAATTGATGCTGGTTAGCTAGAGCTAAGAAATTAGCGGTGATTGAGAAGAGACCAGCATCACTAAGGTGAAATCTTCTGGGAAGTGTTTCCTTAAGAGCACAGAAAAGCTGTATTCCAGAGGCAGCCATGGTTGTACCTCATGTTGACAGCCAGACTTGGTAATGTATAAGAGTCACCCAGGTGGTACTAGTTTTGAAACAAGAAGAAGTAGCAGCTGATGCTTGGCACTGTGAGAAGTCAGGAGAGGCCACTGGTGAAGATGCAGCCTCAGTGGCAGTTGAAGGCCCAGGACAAAAGGGGTCATGCAGAGAAGTTGAGACTTAGCACCATAAAAAGAACCTGTGAGAGGCTGTTTGTGAAAGTGAAATCCAGCTTCAGCAGAAGACAGCAGTGTTTTGGAGATGTCAGTACCATGAGATGACCACCAAGGACAACAGCAGCAGTGGAGTAAAGGCAGCTGGAGCCTAGAAGATCGTGATTGGATCCCAGACATTGGATGATTAGAGTTTGATTTTGATTTTGATTATGACTGTGCCCTGATATTTTTCCCTCTTAAAGTAAGAAAGTATTTTAGTGGAGTCCACAGTTAAACAACTTTGAATTTCAAGAGAGACTGGATATTTTAAAGAAATTTAAAATTGAATATGTAAGAATATGTAAAGACTGTGGGACTTTTAAAGTTATTAAGATCTTGGGGATGATAAGAAAGTAAGAGTTGAGCCTTAATAGTGATGTGTTTGTGTGTCAAGTTGGCAAAGGGTCAGTTGTACTGGCTGGTTGTGTGTATCAACTTGACACAATCTGGAGTTATCACAGAGAAAGCAGCCTTCTTTGGAGAAATGCTTACATATGAAAGTATTCTAAGTGGTTCTAGGTCTTCATCAATACTCAGTTTGGTAGACCCTATTTCAGTTTTATGCTATCTTATTTTTTTTAAGATTTATTTATGTATTTTATGTATATAGGTACTTTGTCTGCCTGTACATCTGCACACCAGAAGGTAGCATCAGACAGGTGGGAGCTGCCATGGAAGATGGTATAGCCACTTTGGAAAACAGTTTGGTACATTTTCAAAAAATTAAACACAATAGTTGGTAGAATAATGCTGCACCTCTAAGGACCTAAATGTGGGTCCTTTGATTACAAAGTATTACTTTATTTTTTTCTGTGACAAGATACATGACAAAAGCCATTTAAGGAAGAAGGGCATTGGGATTCATGGTCTAAGGTATACATGCCACTATAGCACACACTAGTCATGTCTATGGGAGCATGAGACAGCTGGCCATAGTGCATCCACAGTCAGGAAGCAAAGAGTACTCAGTCTGGGACCCAGCCCACAGGACGATGCAGTCCACCTTCTGGGTACAGCTTCCCTCTCAGTTAAACCTACTTGGAGAAACCTTTTTGGACATACCCAGATGTACGTCTTCTAGATGAATCTTCTAAGTTCAGTCAAGCTAACAATAAAGATAACACACAGCAAGAGACACAGCCCATGTCCAGTTTTTGAGACAGTAGAAGCTATCATGGCTCCTTCTTACAGTTCTATGTAATTACAAGAACCCTTGTAAGAAGGAGATGGGCCATATGTGGCCCATCACATTTCCCAGCACTTGGGAAATGGAAGCAGGTGGATCTCCATGAAGTTGAAGCTACAGTTGTCTGCAGAATAAGTTCCAGGGCAGCCAGGGCTAGGTAGCAAATCCATGCCTCAAGGAAAGAGAAGGACAAAGACAGAGAGACAGAGAGTGGGGGGGTTAGAGAGGAGATATTACACTGTTGGCTTTGAGGAAGTCAAGAATATATGGTAACAGCATATGGAAGCTTCCAGATGCTTGGAAGTAAAGAGTGTATATTCTTCCCTGGAATCTCCACTGTGAATGTGGGTCTGCCAATACCTTGATTTTTTCTAAACTTCTCACCTCAAAAATTGGACGGTAAAAACTTCGTGTTGTTAGTTCATATGCCTACAGTGTTACCTTTCTTATTACTATGGACCAATTGACAGAAGCAATTTAAAGGATGAAGGATTTCTAGTGGTTCATAATTTGAGAAAGTACAGTCCCTTGTGGTGGAGAAGGCATGATGGCATCTGGAACTTCTCAGCTTTTCACTGGGAAATAAGCAGAGAGAGCTTCGGACAAAAGCAGGATGGGGTTATACCCTTCAGTGCCCAACCTCCATGTAGAGAGTGTTGCTTTCAATCAATGATCTACATGTGTGTGTGTTGGGGGAGTGTGCATCATTTTGCCAACAATTGTGTTTAACTTTCTGAAAATGTGCCAAACTGTTTTCCAAAGTGGCTATACTACCTTTCATCCCTACTCAGATGTGTGAATATTCTAGATCTAGAAAAGCTAAAAGCTAGTTCCACAACCTTTCCACAGCTGAGAACCAAGTGTTCAAACTCATGTGCTTATGGGAGACATTTTAAATTCAGAGAGTCCCATTGCCCCACAGGAACTGATCAATGGAAACTGTGAGGTGATAATGTTGATTCCAGCCATTGTATTTTGATGTAATTTGTTACACAGCAATAGGTAACTAGTACACACTCCCAAAATGCTACCAAGTTGAGTAAAGGTTTGCTTTCCTTTCCTGATGGAGGAGGGAGACAGAAACTATTGTATGACATAACCATCCCATTTCTGGCTATTTATCCCAAAGAAAAAGAGAACACGCATACACGTGTATACAAATATCACCAAATCTCTTTTAATCTGCAGGAATTTCCCTTCCTGGATTTCTGCCATTTATAACAAATCTTTATTGATTTTCCACATATCCCTGATTCTCCTCTTAGAGATGTGCAGTAAATGTTAGTATTTATCTTGCTTTATGAGATGTATGCTTACATACCCTGGCATTCCTTGCTTCCAGATTAAAGAAGCTGGGCTCTTCCAAGCAATTTTTATGTGCATGTAAAAATACTACTTTAAGGGATTGTGTCTAGAATCCTTCAAAATCCTTGGGCAAAGATGTCCCTATTTTAATGCAGGGCACCAATCCCAACTCACTGCTTGTCTTCCATACGGAGAGTGGTTGACATTCATTTGATAAATACTGTGTATTGGGGACTTGGATCCTGCCTTCAGAGAGGTTGCAGTATGGTGGGTGGGAAGGTGGAGAAAGAAAATGAGAATATGTCAGACACATCCATATCAATGTAGCCTCCCCCGAAGAGGCTGTTTTGAAAGAATGGCATTTGTATAGACACTGAACTAGATTGCTTTCTCTGCTTCTTCTTGTATGCTTTTGGTGGTCTGTACTAAGATTCTGGGCAGTGGGATTTCTAATTCTTTTCTGTACATTTGTCAGGTTCCCTCTCATTAGCCTGATAGCAGTGGATCCAGCAATTGTTCTCCATTTTTCTCAACAGTTATCTCAGGGGCACCTACTATGTCCCCTCGTGATTTTCCATATTGGGTCATAATTCATAATTGTGCATTTAGGGGGACATCTCTATTACAAGAATGTACATCCAGAAGACCACCTTGATTTGTGTGTGTGTGTGTGTGTGTGTGTGTGTATGTGTGTGTGTGTGTGCGTGCACATATGTGAGCTTGTTTACTCATGTGTGGTAAGCACATATGGTCATGCCTGGCTTGAGGGTGCAGGGGTTCTGAACTCTGGTCTTCATGGTTGTAGAGCAAGCACTTTGCCCATTGAGCCATCGACCTAGCACCTGCTTGTGGCTCTTGATTAATGGACTTGGGGACTGGATCTCTACTGCTATTCTGCTTTCAGTGTCTCTTAACTCTTTATATGATGCTTCTTGTCAACATCTTACAAGTGTGTTGGGCTGCCTATGGATAATCTTAAAGCATTTCTTTCCCTTTCCACCCTCTTCTTTCTTTTTCCAAGCTTCTCACAGAAGGTTGATCTTTCCTTTTTCATATCTTAAGACAATGTTCTTACCGGGCATATCCACATGTGACTTGTAAGCCAAGCTCCTCATGGTCAAAGGTTCTGTACAGTTATCAGTTCAAAGGATTATGTCACAACCAATTTCTCTTTAAACAAATAAGAGAAAATCTCACCACAAAAATTTTAAAGTTCAATATTTTATCTGAGAATCTCCAGGGGTCTCCGTGGCCCAGGGTTACTGCGAGGAGGCATTTCAAACACAAGTTCATATCACTTTTGTGGCAGAAGCCCAGGCTTCTGTGCCGTAGATAAGGATGGTCGCATTTCTTTTAATGCAGTGTAAAATTTTCTGCCCCCACCCCACAACCGTTTTCATTTGGATTGAGATGCAAAAGAGAAGCTAGGAACAAAACTGCCAGTAAAATTTCCTTTGACTCATTCTCCCATAATGCCATCCAAGCCTGATGTGGCCTTGATGCATTCAACACTTTAAAGGGTATGTCAACACAATAAATTTTATGCCCTTCATAAAACTTGTGAGTGAGCTCAGTGAGAAATTCCAAGGTCTGGGAAGGCAATTAACGTTTGAAATATATATTGAGTTGTTTACTGCGACATTTTATGTGGTCATAGAGCTGTACCCTGGGATGTCACTGGGGAAGAATTTCCCTAGGAAATGCAACGTTTGCTTTTCAAACCACATTGACATGTTGAATTTCTCCCCTACAACAGAGGAACCAAGGAAAAGCCAAAGAAGATTTTTTTTTCCACATTGAGATGACCTTCTTTGGTTTCTGTTGTGACTAGCAATGACCCGAGAGAATCTTTATGGTGTGATTTTCCCTGACCATTTATAGCAATGTACTTTGTAGTTCTAAATGTAGAAGACACTTTAATATTTCTTTTGAGGCAAGTTTTAACCCTCAGTGCTGTCTTCTAGTCAATATGGAACTTCTATCAGTTATGTTATGTCTCTGGTCTTCCTTCCTTCCTTCTTTCCTTTTAAAAAGCTTTTTATTAATCTTTATGAATTCACATCATGTACTCCAATCCCACTCATCTCCCTGTCCTTCTCTATCTGCTCTCCACTTTTGCAACCTCCCCTCAAAAGAAAACAAGCAAATGGGGGTACATCATGGTGTGTCACGCCATATACCCTTTTGCCCAAACAGGTTTTCTCACCAATGTTCATTGCAATGAGTCATTGGTCTGGTTCAAGGCCTCTGACTTCTGCTACAGTGTCATTACTGGATCCTCACCAGAACTCCTATGGGATTTCCTCTTGTTGCTCTGCATTGTGGAGATCCTACAGCTTTGGATCTGTAGGACTGACCCCTTCACACACTCCAGAAATTCATAGATTGGGTAGATGTTGGGGTGGGCCAACTCAAAGCCCTGGATCTGGGCTTGGGTGATAGCTGAACTTAAGTTAGTCTGACAGCTCTCCCATACTCACAGCATTTGGGCCAGCTCTCTTTCCTTTATACCCTGGAGCCAGTTATCCTATGTCTAGACCATCAGAGCCAGCTTCTATTGTGCTGCCCAGGTGAGGTGCAGGGTCCACTCTCCACAATACTGCAGCTCAGTTCTTTTAAGTGCCACAGCTGGTGAGGGATGGTGGCAGCTCTGCACAGCCCTCAGATATCAATATGGCCTCAGGTGGCTGCCTAGGCCATGCACGTCCACTTGGTCTTTGGTGTAACATGGTCCATGGACATTGACACTGGCCCCTACAGCTTCAGGACCACAGGGGCAGACATGACCCTTAGGGATAGTTTGGATCAGGACCTTACCATGGCCTCAGGTGACATCACAGACTACTCACATTAGGCTTTCCCTCACTACCTTTGAGTCTCTAGTTCTGCCTCTCTTCATTGTGCACATATCCTTCTGCTTCTCTTTCTCTTCCATCTCTCCACCATTTATTTGTTCATCTTAGTGGTACCCAGGGCCTCTGGGTATCTTCTACATGGTGCTGGTGGGAGTCATACCTGGTGTGCTCCTGGTCTTTATTTCTTATACTGATAATTGATCAACATAGCAAACTATGTGATGTTCCATTTCTTATGATGTATTTATAGTTTAATACATCATTATTGATCCTTGTGAGGCATGAGGAGTCTCTGAGGAACATGCTGATACGTAGAATGTGAGCAGATCCTGGTGCATCTTTATGTATTAGTCAGCTGTTCTGTGTCAGTGGTGTGTAACAAACAGTGCCAGCATCTTATTTATTTTTACAACTGTGTCTTAATTCTGTAATACAAATTTACTTCTGTGTTTATTTTTGGGTCATGCATCTATAAGTTGAATCCACTTCAGGCTGTAGCTGGATTTAGATATCTTCTCTTAATCTCCGAAGGCATGGCATTTCATAGACACTGATGGCAATGTGAGATGCCTCTTCCTTCAAAGCTCCAAACATACAGTCACATTTGCTCATAGTCTGTTGGACAAAGCCAGTCATATTTCTAAACTCAGTGTTCCGGGGCTGGTAAGTATATTTCATTAACAGGGATTAATGACAAAATGAAACTTTGGGAAAGCAACATTGTATGCCAAACCCTGTCTGTATAAGTAAAAGAAAATCAGGGGCCACTGTATTATACAAACAAAGGCCCCTGTCTTAGTTAGGGTTTCTATCACTATGAAGAGACACCATGACCAAGGCAACCATGACCAAGGTTCATTTTATAATGAACTATTTAATTGGGGCTGCCTTACTGTCTCAGAGGTTTAGTCCATTGTCATCATGGCAGGAAGCATGGTGGCATCCAAGCAGATGTGATGATAGCAAAGGAACAGAGTATTCAACCTGTGCATCAGCAAGCAGCAGGTAGAGGAAATGACACCAGGCCTGGCTTGAGCTTCCAAAACCTGAAAGCCTGCCCTCAGAGACACACTTCCTCTGACAAGGCCACACCTCCTAATAGTGCCACTCCCTATGAACGTTCAGGGGGCCATTTTCATTCAAATCACAGTAGTCTCTATGAAGTGAATGGTTTTCTCCAGCATTCAAATCAATCTCCAAATAAAATGTGAGTTCTTTCTTTTCCTTGTATTTGATCAATCATGGTTCTGTTCTATCAGTGACTTATTTCCTCCTAACAGAGGTGTGTGCTTAGTCTTCAGGGTGCCCAGAAAGTCCTGAGCTGACCTCAGGAAGTCTACTCCATAGAATTGTCAAAGACTCAAGTGTTTATTCATCTGATCAAATTGAGGAAGACAGTGGTGAGGGTGCCAGTGGGCTGCAGGAAGAAACCTAAAGTTCTAGCTCATATTCCATCACTAAATGTGCTTGGATGAGGAACATTCTCTGGAAGTAACCATGAGAATGGAGCTGGGGATGCTCTGGGGGGAAGTCATTTGACAATAACAACCATTCATCCTTCATCATTTCTCTGTGCAGAAGTCATTGTCTAAATAAGCATTCCTTTCCAACTGCAATCTAGTGATTTTGTCTCAAAGTTGGCAGATGTGGCTGGCCCCAGGGTGAAGAACAATTTACAGAAGATGCTTCAAAAGTAGTGTTTAAAAAAAAACCTAAAACAATTATGTGGGTTTTTTATATTAAGTTTGTATGTCAATTTCAATGGATTTTGCTCATTACATGCTTGTTTTCCTCATTGTTTATCTGATAATTTTTCTTCTGAGAAAATAATCAGAGACAAGGAAATAGTTTATGTACAGGATGTTTGCCGTGGCATTCTTGAAGAAAAATTAAGATTAAAAAAATTTGGACAGAACTTAAATGTTCAATAATAAGGGACCAATTGGGTAAATTATTCTAACACTCCTTAATGAACAATCACACAGATGTTAAAATAATGTTGATGGTTTTTAATAATTATGATGACTTGAGAATGTTTTCATGGTCTAATATTAGATGAAATATGTTAAAACTAGAAAACTGCACTGCTTTATAATCATTGGTTCTAAAAAGCAAGAAGATTGGAGTAAAAGTCAAGAGTGTGAACATCTAAAGATAATTCAGGATATGAATTATTATAATCTCTTTGTATTTCTTTCTTCACATTTTTTGTGTTTTTTTTTTATCTCTGATTGTATATTATTACATTTGATTGTATAGTAAAATAATATATGTTTGAACCTAAAATTTAAAAAATCTTTACCAGCTATGGTGAAGTAGATCTGCCTGGAGTCCAGAAGCCTCTGCCCACCTCTTGCTCTCCAGACTGGACTCTTCGTATTTATTTCCTCAGCCATTACTTTGGCTATTACTTTCCACACACCTCTAATACACTTAGACACTTATTATCTTTTTCTTGTTTTGAAAGTTACCTATTAGCTTTTGATTAGTAAAGCAAAGGTCTTATGTCTTTTGATCAACTCAAAGGAGTTCTTTCAACTCTTCTCAAATTATCTTTCCTAGTTTATCTTCCAATCCTTTATTGCCTCAATTCAGTATGTCTTATTTAACTATGTCAAAATTCTTGATTAAGTCAATGATCATTTTTGTTACTATGAATATACCTAATGGCCATCTCTGAACTGTGTGCTTAGATTTTTCTGTATGCATTTGTTTTTAATTTCTTTAACACTGTATTCTTGGGGACAGAGGTATGACATTAAAAAGCCCTGGATAAACAAGTTCACTTCTGTACATTTTCATCTTCTTTAAACAATGCTTTCAATAGTTTTCTAAATGTATGGACATAACTCCAAACATCATTCAGATTCTTTTTTTTTTTTTATGTAATAGCAACTCCCTGACCACTTTTACTGGTGGTCAGTCTAAGCTCAATATTGTTCTGAGACTTAACACTGCTGGTCTGCCATATTAGAGTTCTCAGAAACTGTGTGTTCCTCTTTTTTTTCTCTCCCTTATTTTTGGTGGCATCCATTCATTCATTTACCTGTCCATTCATACATCTATCTATCAATTCATTCACATGCCCATCCACACAGCCATCCATCTGTTTATTCACCCATCTATTCACACACCCATCCACCTACCTACCCTCCCACCCATCTATCCATCTAGTCATCCATCATCCATCCATCCACCCACCCACCTACCCATCCATCCATCCATCCATCCATCCACACATCTACCTACACATCCAGTAATTTCCAAAAAAATTAATTCATGAGAGTAAAATATTTCACATTATTGTGTGCTTTTAAATGTCTTGACGGTACATCTTGTTGCTGTTCTTAGTTATAAGCAATGGGTTCTTATCATCACACAGATTTTATTTTTATTTAAATAAAAATAAAAATAAGGAGCTTGGACCATAGTCAAGATAGAAGGGAGAGAATAGGGGATTTTGGAGGAACATAAAGGAGCCACAGAGGTCAATTCCAGTTGGTTGTAGGGATAGAAGAATCAGGCAGGGAGTGCTGTGGAACAAGCTTTGCAAGAGAGCTCAGGAAGTCAGCTCTGAGGTGCCTCACAGTTTCTGCAAGCTGGATTCCTGTGTGAGAGGAGCAAGGGTGCCAGAGGACAGGGCACTAGAGACGGCCTCTCTTCTGAACAGGGGCCTGGGCTACTTATCTGCTTCCAGCTGGACATAGGTTTACACTGTGCAGCCTGGGGATGCTCCCGGAGGCTGTAAGAAGCTTTGGTGGAGCTGCTGAGCTTCTGATTGAGACAGACAGGCAGAGCTCCAGAGACCCAAATGCAGGCCCAGAATCTAGGTGTTAAAAATCACTACGTTCCTCACTCTTCCCAGCCCTGGCCTCCTGAGCTCTACTTGGAGACAGACAAAACAAAATCACTATCTGCAGACTCTAGCTTCTTCTGTTCCTTTCCTTTCCTCCTCTCTTCTCCTCTCCTCTCCTCTCCTCTTCCTACCCCCCCTCCCCCTTCATTCCACATTCCCTTTAGACAGAATTTCTCACTATTTGAGAACTCACCAAGGAGACTAAGCTGGCTGGCCTGGCTGCTGAGCTTCAAGGATCTGCCTGTCTCTGCCTTCCCAGTACTGGGATTGCACGTGTGCCCACCTCACACCACTGCTACTCACATAGGGCCTTGGGGATGAATTCATGTCCTACATGCCTATGTGACATTTGCTAACTCTCCAACCCTGGCCCAAGAGTATAACTCATACACTGCTATGCGTGCTATTGGGGTTCATTCAGTGGGCTGTTTACCATTCCCTGGTGGCAAAGATTATACACTTCTTGAAGTCACCATTTCCATACCCACCAATGCAATTGTGTCCTCAGGACCTGTAAACCAGCCCAGTATGCAGTGACACAGGAGAGAAGAATAGGCTTGGGTTTGAGGCCATGGTGATTTTCTTACTGAAAGGAGAGTGATTTGGGTGGAAAAGAAACAACTTAACCCCCACCTCTGTTGTCTTCATGTCTTCAAAGGACTTCAACAGAGCATGCAGGAAGTATAAGGCCCCCTTTCAAACACTGACCTGCTTTCAAATTAGCTTCCCCAGAAGTTTGAACAAGGAATCAATGGGAAAAGAAAATGATTCCGGAGCGCAGCTGAAAGGCTAGCAAGTCTCCAGTGTTTTATTGTCTTGAAGAGTAGCTACGCTTGGCTGGAGTCAGCAGCTGTCTGCAGCCAGGACCTCAAGTGCGGGAAGTGAGCACTTCTGTCTTGCTGGGGCTTGTTTTATTCCATCACTCATAGTGTTGCCAAGGTCGCGGTCACCATTTGGAGAATGATGAGGTGGTAGAGTGCTAAAGGCTCCCCTGTATATAAGTAACCACGGAGGAATTGTTTTCACTGTCCAGCTTCAACCAGCTTTGCAGATAAACCCAGGCCCTTGTGCATTGAGAGAGGTACTTTAAGGTCACACAATTCAATTCCAAGTCCCTGTTGTGTACTAATTACCTAGCAGGTCTGTGGTTCCTGCGATGGCCTTGATACACAGCGATGGCTCACTTCCCGGTGCACATAGAAGCCAATACTGCCATTTAAATTACACTTATTTGCTTGTGATGTAGGGCTGGATGCATGCTGTAGCATGCATATGGGGATCAGAGGACAGTTTGTGGGAGTCAGTTCTCTCCTTTCCTGTGTGGGTCCTGTGGATTAAGCTTAGGTTGTCAGGACTAGCAGCAAATGCCTTTACCTGCAGAGCCATCTTACTGGTCCCAATACTGGGTTTTATTGTGAGTTCATTGATAAGGAGGCCAAGAGCCATAGGCTCAGATCTGTTCCCAGGACGGGTCTATAGCAAGAGTATCATCAGTTCTCCTGGGTGGGGAATGGCAGTGGTAGGCAGTGATAAGACAGGGTGTCAGAGTTTGTTTGTGCAGGGTGGACAGTTACTGTTCTTCCTCAATAGTCCCATGTTTCTTTGAGGGAGGAATTATCACATTCAATATAAGTCACATGAAGCTTGTGTTATGAGCAGGTCACACATGACCTGGCTCCTCCCATGTATGTTAGTTTTAAAAGCAATCCACGTGTGTTAATTGCTGTTACTAATGCATGCATGTTCTGAATTACCATTCTGCATTCCACTTAGATAAGTTATTTGTCAATTAAAATAACATTTATAATAGAGAGATAGTTTCAGTCCATGCATTCTGAAGGTTTCCCAGAAAATAGGGTTCGTATTTTGTTAACTAAGGAATTCATGTTTTGCTGTGTCCAGGGTGTGTGAGTTGCCTCATAGATGTTAGAAGTTGGCCTATTAGAGCACAAAACTCGAGTAAGGTACTGGGAAATGTTGCTGGGGCTGTCACCATCACTGTAGCTGTTACTGTTGAGTTCTTCCTTGTGCTACTGAGAATGGAATATAACTAAGTAGTGTGACTTAGGACTGGAGTGCATCTCAGTGGCAGAGCTCTTGCTTAGTGTGTAGAGACCCCACTAGCACACTGACTGCCAATGGGAAATAGTGATGGCTACAGAGAGTTGGGGAGCATCCCCACGTCCATCCTTAATGTGTAAAGAACCACATGAAAGGTTGCCCGGAGATCTGAGAAAAGGGGAAAGCAGGTTTTGTGGAGGCCCATTAAGGGAATGCATTTCCTCCTGGTAAAGCATGGACATTTTTATAACTTCATTGTTTTTCTCTCTTACTTCAATTCTTTTAATCTGTTCTGTTACATGTTAACTGATCCAAGGAATAGGATGCAAGTTGAAGCTCTGGCCCTGGGTGGAGACATGACATTCTGAACGGTCCAAAAGATCACAAGATTGCTGTCAAGCAGGAGGCTTTGTAGTGAAGAACAAAGACATTCCATTTTTCTCTCCTGTGAAAGTCAACCCAATGGGACTATCAATCACTGGACAGGAAAATGCATCTCAGGAAGGCTGTGTGTTTCAGGACTTTAGAAATAGCATAAGCCCTACATGAACATGTAAGGTAACACGGTGGTCACTCTGGCCACTGAGCATGCTCTCCACAATGGACCTTTGGCTACGCTCTGCTCTTACCCTTAAGAGTACTTTGCTTTACCTCTAAGATACTGTCTGTCTCTATACTGTGCTCTGTGTCTCCTTTGAACCCTTTTGATGAAGATCACAGGGCCTGGGGAGCTCACGGGAGATGAGAGTTGAGTCCTGGCAACATTCTTCCCAAACGTTCCTCATGGTACTGGCTTTTGTCTGTTCAATTTGAGTGC
This sequence comes from Rhynchomys soricoides, assembly GCA_019843965.1. Taxonomy (NCBI): domain Eukaryota; kingdom Metazoa; phylum Chordata; class Mammalia; order Rodentia; family Muridae; genus Rhynchomys; species Rhynchomys soricoides. The sequence continues at coordinate 8,846,420 of JADRCH010000042.1, forward strand.
CTTGAGGCACTACCCACTGTGAGTACACAGTGCCCCTCAATACATCATGGGAAATCTTGACTCCATTCTGTAGATGAGAGCACTGAGGATAACAGAGATTAGGGGATCCTGTCTACAGTCACTCAGAATGAGTAGCAGAAGCAAGAAGTCACATTCCTTTGACTGTGTTTCTTCACCAGAAGCCTGGGTTCAACACACACACACACACACACACACACACACGAACATGTGTACCTACAAACACATACACACAAATACACATGTACAGACAGACGTGTATACACATTTGAATGACACACACAAAGTCACCTACACATACACACATGTACACATATACATACACACATATACATATGCACATAGACACAGCTCACACATACACAGACACACACACATGCATATATAAATACAAAAATACATACATACAAAAATACACATGTACAAACACACTCCTAGACACACAATACACACATGTACACACACATACACACATGTGCACATACACACACTAAGACCCACATACATACACACACATATACATGCATACACATGTAAACACAGACTCCTCCACATACACACACACAGCAGAAGACTCATCTTCCTAATGACTACATGAGAAGACATGAAGAGTGAACTTCTCTCACGTTCCCTTCTCTCTCTCTCTCTCTCTCTCTCTCTCTTTCCCCCTTCTCTCTCTCCCACAACCCCCTTCCTGTGTCTCTCTTTCCCTCCCCCATTCTTTCTGTTCTGTCTCTCTTTCTCTCCCTTTCCTTCTCCCTTCTCCCCTCTTTCCTCCTCTCTGTGACCCCCTATCTCTGATACACTCATAAGGCAGGAAGCCTTTGATTGAGCACACAGCTACACTTACCTGACCCATTTCATTTTAAAAGGGACACAAGCTCATGCCCTAGATTTGGGGGAAGACAGAAAAGCCCCCATTTATCTTTCTGTACATTGTTCTTATTCTAAACCCCAAAGTCAAGCTGACAATTTTTCTTTGTAATGGCCGCGGCAAAGGAAACCCGCAGGCTTCCATCTGCCTCTCGCCCTTCCCCCTGTCCTCTCAGCACTTTCACATAATCCGTTTACTGCCAAGCAGTGCCCATAAAAGGATGCCTGCTAATGATTCTGTTTGATAAATATACCAAATGTGTGTCTAATAATACTGGCTGAGAGTATGCTGTACATCAGACTAGACTTTCCACACTCAGAATGCCACCCGTCCCTGCTGCCACCTAACATGACAGCATTGCTATCATGCTAGAGAAGCCAGATCCTGAAACCTCAGGGTCTAGTCAAGTCACCAGTTAAGTCAGTTAAGTCTAGTTTGGGGTCATGAACACTGAAGCATCAGAATTAGGACATGGCTGTATTTTTCAGAAAGACAAGGATGATTTGCAGGGCATAGATTTGTGTGTGCACAGAGAGAACATATAAGTGAATGAGATTCGGTATGTGGCCCAAAGATACTCAACATGGGAACCAAACATGACAAGAAGGGCCAAGGTACAGATAGAAGAGAGAATAAGCAGGGAGTGTGGCATGATCGGAGACTAATAAGCTTTGGGGACACTGGGCTGTTTGGGGACAGACAAACTAGCTAACTCACTATACTGTCTGCCAACTCCAGGTCTGGCCTGGAAGCCAACTCCATCCATATGAAGAAACTGTTCCTTGTACCCTATAAATAAAGATGTTCTAAGAAAATGGGTCCCTATCCTTGTCAAAGGGTCTCAACCATGAGAAGAGACAGTTCTTGGTGGGGAGATGGCGTAAATCATCTTTCTGTCACCACAGTCAACTACCTGAGGTGATAAATATGAAGAGGCAAAAGGGTCCTATTAGCTCATGGCTCTCGAGGTTCCACTCCAAAACGGAAATGCTTTCAACCGCTAGCACGATGGTACGTCACGAAAGAACGAGGAAGCAGAAAGGAAGAGGACAGACAGGCTCTCCACAATCCTCACAGACATATTTCCGATGACCTAACTTCTTCCCACCTGGCTCTACCTCCCAAGTATCCTACTGCCTCTCAATTATGCCACCCCAGTAATGAACTGCCACATAAGAACTTTTGGGGGACAGAAGACACCCACATACAGACCCACTTTGCCATGTCTGTGTGTATGTCTGTCTGGGTGTACGTGTGTATACATCTGACTTTCAGGTTTCATAACTGCTAACTAAGCTGAGAGAGAAAGTTGCATCTGATAGAAGCATAGATAATGATTCCAGGTCCCTCAGTTCCTCTGTGTGTGGGATTTGAGGAAGTGCGTCTTCTGATTCCTCTGTCCTATACCTGCCTGTCCTGTGACCCTCTTGACTGCCCACCCCATTCTTCACTGCTTTCTGAGAAGACACACTAATTGCTGGTAACTGGTCTATCAGAGCAGAAGCCATTGACATTAGAAGAAAGTGGGGATAATCCCAGGGCTGGAGCCATGTCTAGGGAACAAGTGGCTCCTAGATCTGTGCCCTGAGCCACAGACATTACCTCAGGGTTGTAAGGGTCCCTTACATACTGTGCTCCTCACAGTTGGTGAGATGTAAGAAAACCTCTGTTCTGATTTGAGGCCTGAAAGCATGGGAAGGATCCAGAGAGAGAAGAGAAAGCTCGGGAATTGGGTGTGGGCTTCTAATGCAAGGTTTCTTACTGGACTGGGGCTTTTTGAGTAGACTGGAATGCTGGCCAGTATCCCCAGGGATCCTTCTTTCTCTGCTTCCCTCCTAGTGAGATTCTAAGCACGTGCTGATTTTTTTCAAGGGTACTGGCACTCAAACCCATGCTTACATGGCCATCCCTTTACTGACTGAGCATCTCTTCAGCTTCTAGAACTTCTTTAAAGTTTCACGTTGCTAATAGTGAGAGTTATGCCTCCTCCACTCATTTATTCACTCAATACTGTGTGCTAGTCCCTAACAAACAAATCATGCAAGATTTCAGTACTGTTTGAGCTAAGAGTAAAGAGAAGAACGCAGCCAGTAGTATCAGCTGGAGGGTATTTTTAAGAACTCTGTTTTCTTGAATTCTTTGTCTCTGTGTGGGTACACGCACGCGAGCACAGATGCCTGTGCAGGCCAGGTACCTGACTGCAGGGAGTTGGTGTGAGCTGATCTACAGAGGTACGGGGAACCAAAACGGAGTTCTCTGTAACAGCAGTACACACCCTTAACCTCAGACTATGTTCCCAGCAACATCCGGTGAGATTTTAAATAGAACGTCATTTATACCTTAAGCCCCTGGGCAATGAGCAATAGCTGCTAGTTCAGATTCAGGTTATTTGTTTATTTACTTATTTGTTAAAGTAGAGGTTCTCCCCCTTTAAAACAGTCTTACCATGAGCTCAGGCTGGTATCAAACTTGCAATTCTCCTGTCTCAGTGTCTTTAGTATTGAGAAGACAGATAAGTACTACCATGCACACCCTGAGCTGGGATTTGTGTACTTTGGTGGCAACAGATACCAGTGTGAGTGGGTACTCTGAACTGAGATCCAGCAGAAAGATGGTGGACTTTCTATTCGGGTGATTCTTTGTTGTACTGTATCTAATAATGCATTCTGGGATATCACTCTCCTCCAGGAGTCTTTGTTCCTTTCAGGATTTTCATGGACTATTGCCTCTTCTAAGAGACAAAACTGAGACTTTTTTCTTTTAAAAATTAAATCTGAAGAGATTTCCTGTTTGCCCTTAGAGATAACACCATCCATTTGTATGACTCTGCCTTAGGTCCCATCCATACACATATGGGGATACTGTGAGACCTCTAATGTGCATTTGTTCTGTACAAGCCAAGTGTGACATGGTGGTGGGTGTGAAATCTGACAATTCTAAAGTCTAGCAGAAGCCATCAGAGTGGAAAGACTGGCTGCCCAGGCTGTCACACCCTGCCACTCTTGCTGCTGAGATTTTGTGACTGCACCTTGTTCAAGATTGACTAAAGCTGATGAAAACTCTTCACAGAGCTCTTGTTCCAAGATGTGCTGTAGAACATTTTAATGACTAAACAAAATTATGGTGCCATTTCACTTGATTAAAGATAAAACTAAAGAACCTGTGCAATTTCCAGTGTGCCTGTTAAGACAAAGGCTTAAAAACATCTTAAAGAATACAGAATCTGAATCCTGCCGGAGAGAAGCATCAACAATGGGTGTGGGGCACGGTTCATGGCATTAGCTTTCTGTCGCTGTAACCAAACTCCTGAGATAGCCAGGCAGTGGTAGCACACACCTTTAATTCCAGCACTTGGGAGACAGAGGCAGTCGGATTTTTGAGTTCGAGGTCAGCCTGGTCTACAGAGTGAGTTCCAGGACAGCCAGGGCTACACAGAGAAACCCTGTCTCAAAAAACCAAACCAAACCAAACCAACCAACCTAACAAACAAACAAACAAACAAACAAACAAAAAAACTCCTGAGATAAACAATTTGGAAGGAGGAAAGGCTTTGTGGGTGTGACTGTGCACTCAGGAGATCCCAGCTGGTAAGAGGAGAGTGAGTTAAGGCCAGCTTGAGCTGCAACGTGAGACAGTGAGGGTCTGCCTCAAAGGAGGAAGAAAGGTATATTGAGGCTCATGGGTTCAGATTTCAAACCCTGGTAACCTGGCACATAGTTCTGAGCCTGAAGTAAGGCAGTATATCATGATGGAAGCATGTGACAGACACATGTGTTCACATCATAGCAGCCAGACAGCAGAATAGGAGAGAGGAGAGGGCTAGCAATTGCTCCTTTAAGGGCATGCCTCCTGTCCCTCAAGTGATTAGCTTCCCTCAACTAGCCCCATTTCCACATTTCCACCATATCTCAAGAATGTCATTGACTGGGGACCAGGTCTTCAACACATGATCCAACTATGACCTTTGTAAAGTTTTTACTGCTGACCATGGCTTCCTGTGTTCTTTTACCCCACCCCTACCCCATCACCACCTGAATTTATTCAGTGCTTTTACTTATCTCTAGAGTTGAATGGAAGCACCACAAATCCTAAGGGTTGTAGACAACAGAGCTATATTTCTAGCTACTCTCTGGCCTTCCCTGAGGACAGATTTGTTGCATTTGTCTGCCATTCCCATCACTGGATTCCTCCCAGGGATGCAGGAAAAATGTCCCTCCCAACATCCCAGCACAACTCATGGATAAGTCAATGCTCAATGATTTCTTACACAAGCCTTAGTTCCTTTTCTTGTGCTGTGATAACATACCCAACAAAAGTAACTTAAGGGAGAAAGGGTTTAGGCGGCTCCCAAGTCTTGCTGCTGTCTATCATTGTTGGGAAGTTAAGGTAGCAGGAGCTTGAATCATCTATTCATGTCACATCCACAGTCAAGCTAGAGCGCAATGAATTAATGAATGTGTGCTTGCATTCTGTTCCCTTTCTGTACTCAAGATGCCCTGCCCCACAGTAAGTGAATCTTTCCACCTCAGCTCATGTACTCAAAATAATTCCCCCAAGATGAACCCACAGGCCAATTTAATCTAGAGAATCCCTCACTGAGATTATCCACGGATGATTATAGATCTATCAAGATGATAGTTAAAACTAACTGTGGTGGTCTGAATCAGAATAACCCCCCTAGGCTCATAGATTTGAATGGTTGGTCACCAGGAATAGGCACTATTAGGAGGTGTGGCTTTACTGAAATAGGCATAGCCATGGAGGAGGAAATGTGTCACTTGGAGTGGGATTTGAGAATTCAGTTACTCAAGCCAGGCCCAGTCTCTCTTCCTGCTGCCTGATGATCCAGATGTAGAATTGTTAGCTATCTCCCTAGCACCATGTCTGCCTGTGTGCTGTCATGCCTCCTGCTATGACCATAATAGACTAAACCTCTAAATTTGAGCAGGCACCTACTAAATGCTTTCTTTTCTAAGGGCTGCCATGGTCATGGCATCTCTTTACAGCCATAGAACAGTGACTAAGACACTAATCATCACACCATGTAGAGAACACCAGTTTTCAATAACTCTATCTTGCTCAGTGTTGCCTACTATGAGAAAAGGCAGCTTGATTTAAACTTAATGCAAGCTTCTAAAGATGGATGTTTGATTAGAACTAGACAAGAGTCAAAGTGTAATGGACCAGGACTGGTGACACACAATGGGTGGATTTTGAGGAAAGACTTCAAAAGTTGCATTGTAGACTATATTTTCTATTCAGGAATGGAGGGGTCTTTTGTGAGTTCTGGTGTGAACATTGGCTTACCTGGCCTGCTGATTACTGGACAAAGAAAGCCCTCTAGACAGAGAAGACAAGGGATAACACAAGATCATGATCACAGTTGAGCTTTGGTTCCCAGTGCCCATGATGAAGGTGGAAAGATGATTTCCCTTCTTTACCTGGCTATAGTTTGGATATGATTGCTGTCTCTTATTCTATCTCACCCCCCTCACTCTCAGCTTGCATCCTGCAGTCCAGCTCCACCCCACTGGCCTGTTTTTGTTCATTGCTCCATCACACATCAGGGCCTTTTCACACACGGCATTCTCTGCCTAGATCCCACATCTGCTGTAACTGTCTCATCGATAGTTATTTATGAGGCTCAAATGTCACCTCTTCAGGAAGACCCACTCATTTCTAAGTCTAGTTGCCGTCACCTGCCCTGAGTGTCACACTTAACGTCTTCTTCTGAGCACCGATCTCAATTGTAATGAAATAGGTTTGGAACTAGCTATTTTACTTCTTGCCACGAAGCCTAGAAGAGTGACATGCAGATATTAGAAGACTCAGTGCCTACTGAAGAATAAATGTCAGCAAATGTGGCATGTGTCACCTTCAGTTTGATAGGAATCTTTTGGCTTTATTGAGATTGCTTGTGGACGTGGATGTAGCTCAGCCATAGAGTGCTTGCTAGCCAGGGAAAAAATCTCTGTGCTGTGGAGCCCAACTGTTAGGAGCTGGACATCTCTGTGTGAAAGTCTTAACACTCAAAATGTCAGAATATGGCTGCATTTGGAAACAGTCTTTAGGAGGTAATTAAATTAGGATGAAGTTTTTACAGGTGATGTTGATCCAGTGTGACCAACATTCTTTTGAGAAGACAGAAGGCATCAAGTGAACAGAACCTACTGTGAAAGGAGGGCGCCAGTGGAGGAGCAGCAAAGGAGAAGATAGGGTTAGAGACAAGGAGGGAATGAGTGGCCTGGCTGTTCAACACAGAGGCAAATGCTTTACTGTAGCTCTTCAGCATCTCATCATTTGCTTATGGCTCAAAACACACAGAAACCAGAAGAAGCTATTCCTTGAGTGTGGAGTGCCTTCCTCCTCTCTCTGTGAGCTTCACACTTAGGCTGGTAGTTCCTTTAGCTCAAAGGGTGCTTAGCTGGGGCCTCTGATTCTTGACACTGGAGCACTGGTCCCTGTTCTAAATGGAATGGTGCTCTGACAACCACTCCCCCCTTCATAATATATTTATAGCTGATAATAGAAACCACATTTCAGCAGCCTCTCCTTCATTAAAGTGGTTGGAAAGAGAAGTAGATTTGAATTGGATTTTGTTGCTTTGCCTGTGTACTTTTAGAACCTTTGGTCTGATGAACTAGAATAGCATTGGACACTCGAAAAGCTTACAAAGCCCAGTAGATAAGGAGAGGTAAAACAAGCCAGGAGAAAATGTTGGCTACTGGGGTGAAACAGGACCACAAGATACAAGGGCACCTGCAACAAGTGCAACTAGGATTGCAGAATGCTGGGGTTAGGGGTGGAGGGTCAGTGAAGCAAGACCTTTTGACATTCGATCAAACCAGAATTTTAAGTAAATACATCTCTGTTTTCCCCATTGGTAAGTGTGTGTGTGTGTAACATCACCTATGTGCAAATGCATATGGCAGCCATAGAGCAATTTTGGATGTTGTTCTCAGGCACCATCAGCCTTACTTTTTGAAATGAGGTCTTTCATTCAACCTGGAGTTCAGTGAATCAGTTGGGCTGGCTGGATAGGGAACTCAGGGGTTTGCTTGTCCCCAGTTTCCCCGTTACTGGTATTACATGTGTATATATGTGTATATATTCATATAAGTGCTAGGGACTGAGCTCAGACCTCCATGCTTGCATGACAGGCACTATACCAACTAACCCATCTCTCCTGTCTCTAACTGTATCCACTGTAACATGTGTTTCTCTAAAGCCATTCATGCTCCCTAGATATAGTTTGTGGGTTGTCAGACACTAGTCTCTGTCTCTGGGCTGAATCTGCTTTCTGCACAAACTCATTCAGCACAGCAAACTAGAAGTAGACCTACAAAACTCTGGATAGTTCAGCATTATTAATTCAGATTGCTTAACTGGTAGTTCTGGAGCTTTGAGGACACACATCTTTATTTGTTACTCTGTGGAAATGAACAGAATACCCAACAGAAGCAACTTAAGGGAGAAATCTATCTTGCTTGCTTCGGATTGAACCTGGAACCTTATCCATGTTGGGTAAGTACACTAGCACAGAACTACTTCCCCTAGACCTTTTGCTTGTTTATTTTGTTTTTTGTGTTTGTTTGAGACAGGGTCTTACTATACATCTCAGTGTTCTCTTGAATTTGTGATCCTCCTATGTCTCCTATCATGGAAGGGAAGGCATCATGTTTAGTTCATGGCAGGGGAACATGTTGTGGAAGTGTGGTGGTCTAAATGAAAATGGGCCCCATAGTCTCATAGGGAGTGGCACTATGGGAGGTGTGGCCTTGTTGGAGAAAATGTGTCACTGGGGTGGACTTCGATGTTTCAGATGCTCAAGCCAGGCTCAGTGTTACTCTCTCTTCCTGCTGCCTGCAGATTTGGATATAAAACTCTCAGTTACCTGTCCAGCACCTTGTCTGTTGTGTGCTGCCATGCTTCCCAGCATGATGATAATGAACTGAACCTCTGAATGTAAGCCAGCCCCAATGAAATGTTTTCTTTTATAAGAGTTGCTGTGGTTATGGTGTCTCTTCATGGCAATAGGAATCCTAACTAAGACAGAAGGCTTCACATCATAGTGAATTAGGAAGGAGAGAGAGCAGGGTTTGGACTTAAGGTTAGGTTACAATATTCATAGGCCTGTCCCCAGTGGCTCACTTCTACCAGCAAAGTCCCACCTTCTAATGGCTCTATAATGTTCCCAAATAATACTGCCACCAAGGGAACAAGCATTCAGAACAGGAGCTTGTATATAGGAAATTTCAAATTCAAATCACAGCAGTACCTACATCAGCTCAGTAGAAATCTTATGATAGATTACCAGAATGCATGCAGGGCGGAGGGGTAGCTTCCATGACCAAGAAATGTGAAAGAGAGAGAGTGGGGAGCTACAATCCCTTCCAGAATCCCACGTCCACTGGGCACCACCTCTTAAAGCTCCAAACATTTCCTAACACTGTCACCCTGGGAAGCAAACTTCCAACACAAGAAGCTTTGCAGGACAAACAACATGCCCATGGCAACCAAATTTCCAGTCTCCAAAGAATGAACTCTTCCAGTTCATCTGTGTCACATGGCTGTTAATGTGTAAGGTCCTACAGTATAAAAAATGACTTTGCCTTGTTGTGGAAGAAGGGGATGAAGAAGGGGGTGGAGAGGTAGAGATGGGGGGAGGAAGGGAGAAAAGGAGAGAGAGAGAGACAGAGAGAGACAGAGAGACAGAGAGAGACAGAGAGAGAGACCAGGGTTCCAATATCTTCTTCAAGGCCACATCTCCTCTGATCTACCTAGTCTGTGCCCCTAAAGCTTCCTCTGTCCCCCGGAAGCATCCTCCCAGAGACCACATCTTAGCACAGCAGCACCTGCCTCCCTCTTCTTACCACATCCTCCTCACAGATCAGCCATGCAGCCTTGAATCCCTGCCTCTTAGGAGAACCTAAGCTAAGACCCAAGGGAACCCTAAGTTCTCTGGGAGGGGTTCCCAACTTAGGTTATATTTGATTCCATTTGAAAATGACTGGTGTGGATTGAACCTGGAGCCTTGTCCATGTTGGGTAAGTGCACTACCACGGAGCTTCCTCCCCAGATCTTCTGCCTGTTTATTTTGTTTTGTTTGTTTGTTTGAGACAAGGTCTCACTTACATTCCAGTGTTGCCTTGAATCTGTGATCCTCCTAAGTCTCTCTCCCAACTATTGTGATTATAGGTATGTGCCACCATGCATGGCAGCCCATCTAAACTAATTATACAAAGTTTTCCCTAGTCATTGATTAGACAGAGTGTAAGCAAATTCTGTAGTAGTTCTAACTCATAAAGAAAACATACACATATTCTCTCTTTCTCTCTCTCTTAACACACACATGAGTGCACACACACACACACACACACACACACACACACACGACGGTAGAAATAAAAAAGATAGGGTCAAAGAGAAGCAGCGTATATTCCATCGATTCCTGGGGCTGCTCTGCCTGCTGATGTCGGACCGACTGTGGTGTCAGGTTGCACTGATAGAGGACTTTCCTTTCATCTTCTTGTTTAATTTTCTTCCTAATGACTTTAAAGGAAGAAGTCTTGGCCCTGGAAATTACTTTGGATTGTAACAAGAAAAGATCCAGGACCTTTTTCCTTCTATTTCTTTTAATAGTCATTCAGGGGGACATAGTATAATTGAATTAAGACACTTCCAGGAGGTGAATTATAGGATAATAATTCAGACCTTTCCATTTAATAGGAGCTGCCCCGTGGCCTTGGGTCCACTAGATCTGAAGGGTGAATTACTGCTCCATTACTCACTAGCTTCCATTTAAAAAGACCCTGGCTAAAGTGAATTAACATCAACAACCCAGGCAGGGAGAAACAACCTGGCAGACACCTGAGGATGAGGGACACAGGGGATTGGGGGCATGGGAATGAATGGGGAGGCAGAGATCCTTGCTTCAAAGAAGTCACACATCAGAGAAACGTATCTGTCGCAAAGTCAAAGTCCATCAGTGTTCTGGGTGTTTGTCACCAAATCTCTGATGCACACATGCAAAAGCCTCACCATTCCATCCTTTAGATCTGATGGGTCAGCTAATTACACTGTAAATGCAGACAGGACATAAGCCTAGTATGAATCAGGTGCCTTTACTGCTTGAGTCAGGATGGTTAATGGCATCTGAGGTAGCCAGAGGTCCTCTGGACTGTCACCATTTGAAATCCAATATTGGATTTAACATTCACCTCCTTCTATCTCTTCCTTCCTAAAGAGGAGGAAGCACCATATGTATGCTAAATGCCATGGTCCTGAACTCATAGGCAGACATGAGTGTACATCGAAACTCTCCAGATGTGCAGTCCTGGGGTATTGCTTGTCCTCTCAGGGCTTTATGTTTCTCATATGTAAAATGGGGACCATATAAATACCAACTTCTTGGGGCTTCCATGTATGTTAAGTAGTGTTGTAGTGTTAACATGAGCTGTCTGTTTCTCACAGGCATAGGGGATATTTCATTGCAGCTATTGGCACTATGTCTGGGGGTTCTGGAAGCTTTGAGAGATATAACCTTACTGGGGAAAGTGGGCCACTGAAGGCTGCCTTTCAAGGTTATGCTGGGCTCCATCTGCCTCCTATCTGCTACAAATGGGCAGATCCCTATACCAAGGGCTCCAGCAGCCAGGATGGTCTGGCCTAGTATAAGGAGCCAAGCACACATGGGTTGGACCTGTTTGAAGTGTTGAGCCAGAAGATGTTTCCCTCCTGCAAGCTGGGTTGCCACAATGATGGGGAAAGTAACTAAGACAAACAGCTGTGGAATTTAGTAAAGTGCCTGCTGTAAGTGAGACACCACAAAAGAGTAAACATTATCACTGACAATACCCAGAGAGCCAGTGCTTGCCAGGAACTGCATAGCTGGCTGTGTTCTTTTAGAACGTGAACGTTCCAAGGGGAACAAGATTAATTCAATAGGATTCACACATATCTTTTCCTAATATAGCACTAATAGGTAATTTGTAGCCCCTGGGTAAACTCAGCTTCTGTGGATTTCTGTAATCCTAATTTGACTCTGAATGTACCCATCAAGCTTGGGTCAATGCAGCTGAGGGGAAAGTTCTCATTTTCAATTTCTCTCAGACCTCTTGCCCGTCAGCTGCCAACCTTCTCCTATCTGTGCTAAACTTTCACCTAACGATAAAAAGAAAATACTTTTAATTCATTGCAGTTCATTAAAATGAAAATAAAATTTATTTTGCATCAAAATGGAAAAAAATACAACTCATTTACTATTAGCATATAAATGGCATTTTTTTAATGTCACTGGGCCTCAAAAATCACTTACATTTGCAGTGATCAGAGCACACAGAATTAATTTTTGATAGCCTTTTGTGATTTGCTGAAAATTCTTAATTTCTTTTTGTGTTTTAAACAGCAAACTGTATCCACTGCTATTCATAGCAAATTTTAGATAATGAAGCAATTAAAAATACATAGATTTGAAGATCTTATCTCATTTTTCCTTTGGCCTATTTCTGCTTCATTATTCATGACGGGGTATGTTTAATTCAGAGTGCGTAATTGCAGATATAGCCAGTATAAATTGTGCCTCACACTCTTTACCCATTTCAATTTATTTTAGCAAATAGATCTCTATTTAGGGGGAAAAAATAGTGGAGAGAGAGGAAGGTCTGAGGGAAATGCAGAGGTTGAGGGAAATGTGTGTGTGTGTGTGTGTGTGCGCGTGCACGCGCGTGTGGATACTTACTTGGATTGGAACATCCTAATAAGTCTCAAAAGTATTCATAACTACATTTCCAGAGACTTCTAAGAGAAAGGGACTGGGCTAAGTTTTGTATATGATGCTTCATTTAAGACCTAGAAGGGCAGTGGTTAGTTAGCAGTCTCATCTCAGAGGCTCAGGGAACTTGGAAAGAGGGATGATGTCACATGTTAGAGATGACAGAGACTTATGACTGGAACGTGGCTATCGGCCTCTAGAGCCTGTGTGGAGTCATTCATTCTATGTGTTCCAGGATTGTGCCATCTCAGTACCTCAAGGAGGTTTGTCAGAAGTTGTTGAAACCGTACCATGGTGCCATCCCCACCCAACAGCATCCTGCTTCATAAAGACCTGCTGCAAAGAGCCAGGGATGTAACCGATTCTGTGAACCCTACGTGGATTTTAGGGATGTGTATCTGAGAGAAGTAACAGAAAGAACACAGAGATTCCAGTAGTACCATCGATGGTCTATGTACCAGTAAAGGAGAGCAAAGGAAATTAAAAAGGCATAGGTAAAGAGGCAGCGGAAGAAAAGAAAGAAAGCAAAGTTACTAGCCCTTAAAGAGCCCAGCTGCAGACTGGCTAGGTCCTGATTCCTTTATTCAATATTATGGAGGTGTCAGAATGATGGACGAGAACTGCAGCTTCCTGATATGTGAAAAAAATATCTAAAATAAATTATTTCACAAAATAGCAGGCCTATAAAACAATACGTATAGCCTCTCCCTGTTTTAATAATAACAGCAGCGGCAACAACAATAATAATAGTGTTTGAGAATCCAGAGAAAGCAGATAAGCTTGATTCAATAAAAATATAATACAGACCACAGATCATTTAAAATTTTCTGATAATCAGACTTTAAAATGAAATTAATTTTAATAACATATTTTACTTATCACTATATATCCAAAGATTATCCCCTCACCCTATAGCCAGTCTGAGAATTGATTGGCTGTTCTGCACTGATGCTCAGGAATCTGGTGTCTCTTAGATTCTTACAGTTAGTCACAGTCTCATCAATCCTGTGGTGACCCCGTGCCCACCCTGCACGTAACTAGGGCAGGCCTGGGAAAATACGCACGAGTGTTCTGCCCACAGGCCAGTCTCGGGCTAGCCTAATTTGATGCATTTGTCCTTTCTTCAGCATATTCTTCCACATTTTATGATGGTTTAAAAATAGCTTATCAGTTTTGTGTAAGGCTGTTTCCTAATGGGAGACTGAGTTCTGTGGAGCAGATCAATCACCCGTCCAGGTCACACAGCTAGGAGTAATGAGAAACTGACTTAGGATTGCCATGCTTGTCCTCACCACAAGGCTGGGACACGCACCCTCTCCATCACGCCTTCTTTGTGTCTTTTCACTTCATTCTCTCTCTCTCTCTCTCTCTCTCTCTCTCTCTCTGTCTGATGTATGTATGTACTTGCTTGTGTGTGTATGTGTGTGAATGTGTGTATGTACTTGCCTATGTGTATGTGCATGTGTATGCATGTGTGTCTGTGTAGTGTATGTATAGATGTGAGTGTGTTTATGTGCTTGTCTCTGTGTGTGTGAGTCTGGGGGTGTGTATGTGCTTGCCTATGTGTGTGTGTGTATATGTATGTGACTGTGTGTATATACTTGCCTGTGTGTCAGTGTATATGTGCTTGCCTGTTTATGTGTGAATGTGTGAGTGTGTGTGTGTGCTTGCCTGTGTGTATATGTGCTTCCCTGTGTGTGTATAAAAGAGTCCTTGCCTCTGTGTGTGAGTGTATCTATGTGCTTGTGTGTGTGTGAGTCTGTGTGTGTGTATGTGCTTATCTATGTGTGTGTGTATGTATGTCACTGTGTGTAGTTATTTGCCTGTGTGCCAGTGTGTATGTGCTTGCCTGTTTATGTGTGTATGTGTGAGTGTGTGTGTGTGCTTGCCTGTGTGTGTGAGTGTGTGTATATACTTGCCTGTGTATGTGTGAGTGTGTGTATGTGCTTGCCTGTGTGTGAGGTGAGCATGTGTATATACTTGCCTGTGTGTGAGAGTGTGTGTATATACTTGCCTGTGTGTGTGTGAGTGTGTGTATGTGCTTGCCTGTGTGTGTGTATATATATACTTGCCTGTGTGTAAACATGTGTATATACTTGCCTGTGTGTGTGTGTGCGTGTGTATGTGCTTGCCTGTTTGTGTTTATGTGTGAGTGTGTGTACGTGCTTGCCTGTGTGTGCATGTGGAAGCCAGCACTTGGTGCTGACTGTCTCCCTCTTCCACTCCTCACCTCAGTTCTTGAGGCAGGGTTTCTCGCTGAGGCTGAGACCCACCTTTCTCTCTTCCAGCTCTAGGATTACAGCTGTGTGTTTTACAGAGATGCTGGGTCTGAGCTCTTGTCCCTAATGTTTTCTCATCAAGCCCTTCACTGACTCAGCCCCAGCCCCAGCGCCTGGAGAAGTGTATTTGAATTTGCTTTGTTTTCAGTGAATGTTTCCAGTTGCTTAAGTCTGATTTTCCAACTGTAAAGTTACACTCAGAGACAATTGTGAAGTGCACAGCAGAAGAGTCTTTCCAAATGGCCTTTCTCGAGTAGTGAATTTCCTTGTCATACAAAACACGGTTTGTAAGACAGAAGACAGCTTGGCTTATAAACTCTTCCTTATGCCACATATATGCAGAATCAAGGATCGGTGGCTCTGCAGCACCCTCCACCCACACTCCCTTTACAAATGGCTGCTCCACAGTTCTATGTGGACTTGCACTTCTAGGCTTGCTGACAGTACAATGTCCAATAAATAGGTGGAACTTTCTTTGCCAGTTGTCCACACTGCCAGCAGGCAGTGCCATCTGGATTGTATCCGGTGACCTCCTGCCTTCTCCCTAAGTAAATCTCTGTCGCCTGACTAAGCATGTATGGCACAATTACAAAGTCCCAGTCCTGGCTGGCGGCAGACTCAATTGGAAAATTTACCAGAAACCCCCAGAGTCCCAGTTTCCTCTCCCCTAATTATTGGAATGAGGATAAATAGGACTGGGGTGAGACTTGGGTGAGTGCTTAGCAAAAATCGTGTATGGTGGTAAATTCTTAATAAAGGCTCATAGAGGTCATTGCAAACAGCAGGCGTATCAGCAGATGGCTACCTGAACTTTGTTTTATTTAGTTTCTCTTCTCCTTTTTCCTAGAGAAGAATGACAGGGATCTGCTTTCTAAGAAATTGTGCGCTATTCAATGACTTCTTGTCAAGGTGGCAGTGTTCCATATCCTTACTCTTGGTAAGTATCAAATGGGTCCATGTCAGACAAGTCATGGCTTTTAATCTCCCTTTATTTGCCATGTCACCTGTCAGTGACCTTGACTGTTGCCGGCTGCCTCCTGTTCTGCAGTTTCCTGATAAGTGTGTTTACAGCTTTTGAAGCCATGTCTGCAGAAAACCACATCTAGTTCGCAACAGCCTTAACAGACACAATGAAATACAAAGCCTAATTCAGCAGAGCACACAATCCAAGTCCATTTCCCAGAAGAGCAGGATGGAGGAAGTCAGAGGAGGTGGTTCTCCTGCAAGTGATGCTGCTGGGATGAGGAAGTACCTGCAGTGACCATAAGTCTTCCTGGAACTGTCAAGGAGCACTCAAATGCAGACTCAGGCGTAGCAGAATGAGCTCAGCCCGGGAAGGACTGCAATGCTGAAGTCACACCAAGACCCACATGTTGATTTCTTAAATGAAGCAACAAGGTTGAAGGCATGGTTCAATAGTTGAGTGCTTGCCTAGCATGCACCAAGTCCCTGGCTTGATTTCCCAGAATTCCATAAAACCGAGTGTGGTGGCACATGCCTGTAATCCCAGCGCTCAGGAGATAGAGGCAGGAGGATCAGAAGTTCAAAGTTGATACAGAGGAGTTTGAGGCCAGCCTGAGACACATAGGAGCCTGTATCAAAACCAAACAAAGCCACAGACAACAACAGCACCCTCAGAATCAAGTGTAGCCATGCTCCTCATCTTAGGGGTCTCTAGACACAAGCACCATGAGAGTGCAGAGGTCAGAAAGAATTTCTTACATGGGAGAAGAGACATTTACTATGAATAGCAGCATTGTTGTTTAAATCCAAGCAGAACATTAGCTACCACTTATGAGAACATGTGATATACTAAGTGTTGGCTTGCTATGTTTTTATTCCTGGATTCACTAGTTTTTTCCAAGAAGCTACATATATGGGCATTAACACAACTTGCCTAATGATGGGCGGTCTTTAGAACGTGGGTTTCTCAAGTGTCTTTAACAATTGCATGCATATCATTCATGTTGAGCACATGCCTTGCCCTTCATTTGGGCTGTGCATATGCGTGTAGTGGTGGAATGTTGTCAATCCATTTCCAATGTCATTCGATTGGTGTGTTTTAAATTATTCCAGGTCCGAGGCTGTCGACAAACCTGAAACAGATTTGGTTAATTAAAGCTCAAATATCCTTCATCAGTATAACACCCCATAGTATTAGATACAAATAACACACACATACACACATACACACACACACATACACACATTTACATGTATGTGTATGTATACACATATGTTTGTATGTATTTATAGTATATATGCACATACGTGTGTGTGTGTGTGTGTGTGTGTGTGTGTGTGTGTGAAGCATACACACCTGCATGAGGGTGCAGAAGAGGGTGAATTTCCTATTAAAAATTCCCACTGAAGTAAGGTTAAATAAACACAAGATGATAGTATGTTTTTCCTGTTGTTTTGGAAACTATCTAGAAGTCCAACAAAGTCCAGTATTTGAAGTTTAAATAGGACAGACTATCAGCGAAGACACACACTAAGTGGCCCCTCGAAAGGACAGCTGGGAAGTATCTTTCAAGAATAAGAGTGTGGGGCTGGAGAGAACTTGCCATGCAAGCATGAGGAAAAACATACAAAGCCTGGCTGTGCAGTGCAGGCTTGTAATCCTAGTGCGGGGTAAATGGAAACAGGGCTCAACTAGCCAGCCATGTGTAAATGTATGCATATGTGTTTATGTGCATGGTGTGTGTGAGAGAGGTGCAGTGTGCATGCATGGTGTGCTTGCATGCCGTAGCACACGCACAGAGGTCAGACACCGCCCTGTGGAGTCAGGTCTCTCCTTTCACTTTTATGTGGTTCTATGGTTGGTCTCTAGTCAACAAGTCCCAGGTCAGTGAGAGATTCTGCCTCAAAATATAAGGCAGAGAGCTCCAAAAAAGGAGCCCCAAAGACAGCCACTTTCAAAACTGCTTAAATTATAAAAGTATAAAGCATATAAAACTAAAACGTATTTGTTTATTCCTTTGTATCCAAATAATTTTAAAGTCAAACTACAATGTATTACGATAACTGACAGGAAACCACATTTTTTTAAAAAAAACAATCCAGTTACAGGGAAGGGTTATTTTTTTGTTTGTTTCATTCGTTTAGTTTTGGGTTTTGCTGTTGTTGTTTCGGGTTTTTTTACATATAATTTTATTGTCATTCCTCTTGGTTGCCTCCCAGAACTTGATAATAAGGTCTTATTGCTGAGGGTGTCAACCATACACTTTGGATGCAGAACGCAAGAAAATCACCCTGGGACCCAGCTGGAAGCTTCCTTCATGCTGGCCAGCTTCCTTAATGGTGGAGGGGGTTATGCAAGCTTTCAGGGGAGAAAAGCCATCAAGTCTTGCCTAATTGTGAACCCTGTGAGATACAGCCAGGCAAAATATGCTCACTGGAGCAATAGTGGCACAGCTGTAATGTGACATCCGTTGCTTTTTGATTGGATTGCAGGCCTGCTGGGAACACACACCAGCTACTACCACCAGGACAAAAGCTGGAAGTGGAGGTCGTGAGCCTAGAGAGAGGCCTATAACTAGTATTTTGCTAAACAGACATGGTGTTAAACTACCTCCCAATGCTCACTCATTTTTATATCTATGGGCTAGGGCTGCTCTTAGCCCTTGTTAGAGAAGCTTTCTATAGCTGTGGTGGTGGTTAATTCAGAACCTAAAAGCTAGTCCAGGTGGTAACAGTACAAGATAGCATCTATTAACTTTTCATCATGGATGGGAGAGGGATTCTTGAAGCCACACCTCTTCCTGAGGGAGGGACTACTGTCAGTTAATGTTTGCTGAGAGAGGAGGGTGCCATTTTTGTCAGGGGTAGAGCCACTAAAACGTTGACTGTTGTCTAGTAAATAACCCCTGGCCCAAGCTTATGCAAACAAACTTTATTAAATTCAGTGGGACACGCCCAATACACACAAGGCATAAAACTAGAAGGAGATGTCTTGAGAAGAAGGGTTTCAGCAAGAAGAGGGGATGAGAAGGAATAATGGGGATGAAGTGACTTTAGCATCTGTGTGTGTGCATGTGTATATGTGTGTGTGCATTTGTGTGTGCGTGTCATCTAGGTGTGCACGTATGCATGTATTATGAAACTGTAAAGAATAAATGAATTAATAAAACAAACATGTGACTTTGACTCAGTGATTCAACTAGCAGTCCATATTGAAAAACCTAGGAAAACAATTGTGCAAATCATGAGCTACAAACACCTTCATCACAAACTTGTATACAGTAGCAAAGAAAACTATGCATAAGTGTCTAAAGTCACCATTAAACATAATGTATATTCATTCAGTAGACCACTATGAAGATTACTGAAATGATTTAATGTCTTAGAAGCATGTTCATAAAAATCAAGTGGAAATGAACATATAATATGTATTATATGACCTGCCTTTCTATAAAAGTTATATTTCCATGTCCATCAGACAGATGTACCTATGACATATGTTGAGAAGCTGACAAACGATGTGTGTGTACATTCTTGTGCATGTATGCAGTTTGTTTCAGAGCTCTCTCTCCTTTGTTTGAAGTTTTACTTTTCTTCATTTTGGCCATCTGTGACCAACCATAGTCTGAAGACATTAAAATAGAAAATTCCAGAAACAGGCAGTTAATCTGTTTTCAGTTGTTCTTTTTCTACACAGTGTGGTGAAGTCTTGTGCTATTCGGCTCCCGTTGCCTTCCCTCAGAGATATGACTCATCCTTTATTCAGCATTTCCACACACAGTGTATACCCACCTATTAGTCTCTCATTCACCATTGTAGTTGTAAGGTTAACTGCCATGGCATCAATATATGACTGACTGCAATTATTCTATTATTATTATTATTATTATTATTATTATTATTATTATTATTATTATATTGTTATTATCCTACTGTGCCTAATTCATCATATTTTTATCCTGAGTCTGTGTGTATAGGACACACATAGACATTTTAGGCTTGCTACTATCCAGTTTCAGGTTTCTGATACAGGGTGGGAACTCTTCCTAGATCCCTTGAAGATGAGTGGGAAAGATGCTACAGTGGAGAGATCAAGCTAATCTTCCTTCTCTGTTCATTTATCTGTATGTTTACAATGAGGACAGTGTTAGGACAGGCTTCTGTTGGAGCGTGTGGTCCTCAGGGGAGTCTTCTTGTTTTCACCCCTGTAGATGCTCTCCCCACAGGCCCGAGCTGTGCCTATCCAGTGAGATCAGTGGGTTTCGCTCCAAGCTGCAGGTGCCTCATTTCTCTCTAGTTGGACTGGAAATTCCTTGAGGAAAAGACAGGCCATGCTTCCTCCTAGTATTCTCAACTTTCACCTCAGAAGATGTGTGGCATGGTGCATTGAGAGGACCTTATAATTTGGCTTTTAAAGTCACTGTTTGCCAGATTCTCAGCCATCAAATTAAGATTTTTATAAAGTAGAAAAATCACATATAGTCTAAGCTGGGGTGAATAATTTCTCCCAACTCTGAATTTGCAGGTGGAAAGTCAGGCTGGAAAAGCTCAAGTGAGAAGCAGTGTCACATACAAAGCAGGCTCAGGACAGGCTGGACACTGCTGTGTTTCATTGGTTTCTGTCCAGGGCTTTTTATCACTCTGCATTGCTTAGTGGGCCTCCTGATTGCCCTTTGTTATCTGAAGACATTTGACACAGGAGTTTGGAAGGAAGATTGATGTTTCTGTTTAGGGCAGAAACCAGGCAGTGAGCAAGAAGGAAATTTGGGTGTCAATGAGAGACAAGCTTCAAAGCTTGATTCTGTGATGCTGTGTGCAAGTGTGTGCCTGTGTGTGTGTGTGTGCGCGCGCGCGCGTGCGCGTGCGTGTGTGTATATTTGTGTGTGTGTATTCCTGTGTGTTTATTAGGAATAAGATACATGCATGTTTTGGTGCAATGTGAATTCCACTGTATAGCACCCACCCTAGGAAACTGACTAGGAGTCTCCTTCTTTTTCCCTAATGAACTAGTCTTCAGACTTAATCTCCTCTCTGGGTACACCTCAAGGTTTGCCTCTGAGCAAACACCTGGAAAATGAGTTGAGTCAGCCGAGCGGTTGATCCACATGGGGCTTTCTATACCACATGAATTTTCTTACTTAGCTTAGCATGCAGCCAGCCAGCTACAAGAAGTGAGGATGCCAACCCCCATTTCACAGGTAAATTACTGAACCTCAGAGTGGAAAGGTGATATTTTTTCCCAGGGTTACATAGAAGCACATGGCTGAGGCTGGCTGGGAGGCTGAGAATTTTGGTTGCCAGGGAAGTTAAATGTCTTCCCTCCTTGTTGGAAGGCATCAAGCACAGAGAGATGGGGAACTGAAAAGGAGAGTTTGGTGCAATCTCCACATTGATCATGCTTCTTTAGCAGTGTGCCTCATTCTGAGTGACTCAGTGGTACTTCTCAGATTGTCTCTCTGGACTGCAATCTCTACCACACTAATACTCTTGAGGCACAGCCTGAATCCTCACAGTGCCCCTAGTTATTGGGTGGCTCTCCAAACACTGTACCAACCATGTTCCTAGTCTTGACCCCATCCCAGCACTGGTGCAATATCATTTGGATCTCTAATGTCTCCTGAAGATTTATGTCCTGAAGAATTGGTCCTTAGCTGGGTCCACATTAATGAATGTGCAAAATTGTAGACAGGACTTCTTGGAAGAAAGTGGGCAATGGGGGACACATCTATGAAGGGTATGAAGGGTTCCAGACCCGTCTCCTATGACTTCCATGCAATGAGCAGCTATTCTTTACCCCAACACCCTACTGTAGACTAGAAACTCAGCTCAGTGATCACTCACATTTCAGCATTTTGTCACAGAGATGAAAAATGACTAACACCACAAAGGAGCTATACCTCCTTTCTAACTATAGAATTACACCTCCCCACTTGTCATGTGACAAAGTTTTCCCTGGGGAGATGCAACACATCCATCTACTCACATCAGCGAGGGAGACCAAGACAGACCACAGTGCATATACTGCTGAAGTCCATCGAAATGGACCAATGAGTTTGAGGTTACTCAAGGTGTATGGGTGAGGGGTTGCTTACATGAGCAGAAATGACTCCAGGATGACTGCATCACCAAAGCTTAACATAAATGACAGCTCACAAAAGCTGGAAACATGGAGAACACTGCACAGCCTAAAAACAGCTTAACATATTGGATAGTGTCCCTTCCAAGGACTCAATTAATCTACTCTTCTAGGTGGCTAACCTGGTTTCTGCTTCCGGCAAGTGATGCTCTGATCTCAGAGTCTTTGCAGCTTGGGTTAGCCTAGGTCCTTCTCTGAAGTCTTTTATTTATTCCTTACATTGGCGGGGTAAGACCCAGAGAATCTGGTCAGTTTCAGGGACTTCCTAAAGCTATTTTGAGTTGTCTCCTTCCCAGTTTAAAGAGTTTCCCTACAGGATAGAATGTTTCTGTCTCCGAAGAAACTATTACATAACCCTTCCCAGTCACTGTTCAGTAAAACCATCCAAACCTCCAGGATGGTTAACCCTGATCACCCTGGATATGTGACTAAAATTTTTTTCTCATACTCCTTCAGTTTCAAATTTTGAATCATTGTGTATTTTAAGTATAACTTACATACTGTAAAATGCACACATTTTAAAATATGATATTGTGACTAATCTTTGGACAATTTCTTAGAATGTATTTTTATCATATTTACTCTTCTACTCCTCCCAGCTCCTACCAAATCTATCATCTACCTCCCACCCCCCTCCCAACAGTGTATCATGCATTTAAAAAAAAAAACACCTTTTTTTTAAAAAAAAAATTATTTTAATTGTGTGTGTGTGTGTGTGTGTGTGTGTATGTGTGTGTGTGTCCGAGTGGCAGAAGGTGAGGAATGAGTCACAGTATATTAATGACTTTCCATTGCTGTAGTGAAAATCCTGAGAAAGTCAACCAAGAGTAGGAAGGGTTTATTTTGTTGGGGGGGGGGCGTCTTTCACAAATCACTTGGTCATCTGGACTAAGAGAAACATCCTCTTAACACTCGATGGCATGAATGCTGACACTGAGGTAAAGTCAGGTTTTGAGTTGCTACTTCGACAAATGTATGCTGAACAATTCTGCAAAACCCACAGAGATAAGAAAACCAAAGATGCTGCATCTGCCTCCAGGTGCTCCCACTCAATGATCAGCAGCAGTGGAGATGCAGCATAAAGAGCTATTGAGCAGTAAGCAGTTCATAGCATTAAGCTCATTTTGTGCTGCAGTAAGTGTCCCAATCACAAAGCTCAGATAGGTGAAGACAGAGCCCAATTTTTCTGTAACTGAACTTAATTTTATTCTCGAGCATCCACTTTTTACCCTAGAAAACTGAATTAGAGAAAAGATAGTCACTTTGTGTTCTAAATGCAGGGGTTGGAGATACTGCTTAGCTGACTCACATTTCTCACTCTTTCTCATGCTTCTTGCTACCCTGGTTGAATGTTCCTAGGGTGAAGTGCTAGAAGCACCACTTCTGCCATCCCATGCCCCTTTGCTCTCACTGTGCTCTCCCCACAGATCTACAGCAGCTCTTGGTGTTCTTAATGATTCCGTCCATGTTCTCAATATCCCAGCACTGGATGCTGTTTCTCACCACAAAGTCTGTGCTTTTCCCCCTGAAGTTCAGGAGCCCCTACCTGCTTCCCCAGCATCACAAGGCTTTGATTTGAGGAAGATCTACCAGGCGGTCTTCACTCATGCAATCCTCTCAGCCATTTCTCCCCTGTGGCTGGATGCCATGTTACATCAGTAGCTTCCATAGAAGATATACGAAGTCTCTATTCTGTCTGGAATCCCATCAGATTTATCAGCAGGTCCTTCCTCATGCTAGACCACATTTATTCTGCTCAGATACGGTCAATATGTACAGGCCAGATGTCCTTCCCCAAACAAACCAGAACCTCTTTAAAAGCCCAGCCCATCTGTAGTCTGGTTGTGAGTGAAAATTAATCAGTACTGTTTGGCAGTATAGGTAGTAATGGCCCAAGTCCAGGAGTGACTCATCAGCAAAGCCCTGAAGCTCGAGTCAGCATGAATTAGGATTCTGTGTCCATGCTTGCCAGGAAGGCTGATCAGTTGTTGGCATTGAGCAGATGACTCGTGCATTGATTAGAGCTGCCTATGCTAAGAGTAAATTAAGCATGTCTGAGCGTCACCAGTAAGTTTGAATTTCAAGTTCCTGAAAGCCTAGTATGGCTAAAACTAGAAGTTTTCTCATATGCAGATGAAAAGAGCTAGAGAGTTGGTTGATCTCAAAGTTCCCTTCCAGCCGGGGAGTGTTCTCTTCCACATCAGGAAGCTAAACAGAACCTTAATTCATCTCTCTCTGACTTAACTTTTCTGTACCAGGAGGGAACAGCAGCCCATGCATGGTATTTAAGAGATAAATATGTTGATAATGCATCTATAAGCAGTCATATATAGTAAATGTGGGTCCAAAGGATACGTTCCTTAGTAAGCAAGTGAGGATTTATGGGCTCACTTTCACCCAAATTGCCGCCATTATTTATCTTATATTAATGGTCTCTCTATCCAGCAGACAGCTCTATGTCTATTAGCTGCTGTTTAAATGGCATCTTTAGGATTTGGGCTGAGCCACTAGGCCCCAAGCTCATTTGAAATTTTCCCATTGCTCATGATAATCTGATTTATGTCAGGGGATAGAATGGATCATTCAGAGTCACATTTTGATTCCCACTTGGATCCAACACAATTGAGGACGCCTTGTGAATCCAACAAGGACCTCCATGAATGACCTGATTTTTTGATGGAGACAGGCTTGTATGGAGCCATAAGGATGACGGTTTGTTAAAGAGCTCTGGCTCTGTTAACAGACATCCTCCCCTAGTACCTGTGTGGTGTTGGGGCCTGCTACTTCAACATTTGGGGATCTTACTTTTGTATGCCTGCTGAATGAGGGTGGACATTCTGAACCTTTTGGTGGTTTTCAGAGTTTGATGTAGTTTTATGTGTGAAGGACTTAGCATTCTGCCCTGTAAGAAGAGGTGTTCTATATATCTTGGTTTCTGTTATAATTGCTATATGATTCCTGAAGTTTCCATTGAGAAAGACTACAGGAAGAAGAAAAAGGAGTCATTTTTATAAGGGACCATATGCATTGTTAAGGTTGGCTCTGAAGTCCTGGAGTTTATATTTGAAACCAAGGACCAGGAAAATGGGAATGATGGCTTGTAACTTTGAGTAAGGACTTGTGACTGCACCGGTCAGTCCTCCTGCTTCCATTGTCGGCTAGCTCTGGGCAGGGCTTGAGTAAGGACTGGTGCTCTCATCTGTCAGCTCAGACTCCTTTGTATACAAGACAAATTCCCTGCTACCCAGATTTGGTGCTCCTTTCTGGTGTTCAGACCTCTGTTATTTTCTCTGTTGTCCAATTACCTGCCACAGAAGGTTCCAGGATCTCCAAGCCCAGAGAGAAAGTTACTGGGGGGAAATAGCAGTTTCCCCAGCACTCTGATGGTGATGGATTACCACACAGATGCTTTTCTTTCACCTACACTGAGCAGACTTTCATGCTGGAGGGAGGATGGCAATCTGCACATGCGCTGATGATGTATAATTACCGTCGCTCCTGCACATCTGGCCTAATGGCTATAGGGTTCCACGATGATCCACATATTTTACCCAGTTCTCTATGTGAATGGTTCTATTCTGCCCCTGGCAGCAAAAGCAGCTGGCTTTCAGGTAAATTTAACTGCTCTGGCTTGAAAACACCTGGTTTAAAACATGTGAGGACACTGGCAATCACCATGTACATTTCAATCACATTTTTACTCACAAGGAGATGTTCTTGGTCAGATATTTAATTTGGTTTTGTTAGAAGTTGAATCATCTTTAAAAACCCCATACACAGAAACATTAACTTTAGAAATTGATGAGCAATGCAACTTCGAGGTCAAGACAAAGGAATTTGTAGTCAAATCCTGCCTTGCTTGTCACAGCAGATGGGCTTGGGGAATTGTTAAGCAGGCAACAGGGAAAGCAAAGGAGGAGATGCTTCTTCCATTGAAATAAATGCATTTTTGTGTCCATATGGGATGATTTCCTCTATTTTGAATGTAAGAGATACAGCTTAGGTATGAAAGAAATGCTAGTATTCTCAGGCTGGGAACATAGCTCAGTGATACAATACTTGCCTAGCATGCAAGATGCAAGAAACCCTAGGTGTTTCTCTGTGTCTCTCTGTCTCTGATTTTTGTCTCTGTCTCTGTGTGTGTCCGTCTCTTTCTCTCTCTGTCTCTCTCTGTCTCTGTCTCTGTCTCTCTCTCTCTCTCACACACACACACACACACACACATGTGGCAGCCAACAATACTATTCTTTGTATTTCTTATTCCAACTTCAACTTAACTTCAAGCCCCCAAACAACTAAGTTGGTTTAAATAAATTTCCACCATCATCAGCTGGTGAGATGGCTCATCGGGTCAATGTTGTGGTAAATATTACTTGAGGGTTTCTACTGCACCTTAGATAATTTAGTTCCTCTGATGGTTATTTGTGGTTGTCAACTTGACTACATCTGGAATGAACTACAATCCAGAAATGGAAGGCACATCTTTGATCCAGATCTTGAGGCTGGAAGACACAGGTTTCTCACCTGGATCTTGACATGGAGATCTTGAGGCATAGAGGCCATGAGAAGCTTAGGACCAGGCAAGGTAGTACACACCTTTAATCCCAGGAGACTGAGGCAATCAGATCTCTGAGTTGAAGGTCAGCCTGTGACAAAGCAAGTTCCAGATCCAGGGATGGTAGTACACACTTTTTAATCTGGGCCACACCTTCTGCTGGAGGCCTTCATAGGGACATTGGAAGAAGGAAAACTCATTCTTCTTTGACTGCTTGCACTTACTTGCCAGCACATCTGTTGGAACCTACCTCTTCATGATTCCAGCTTATAGAGAAGACCACGTGAAACAACTAGCCTTGTGGAACTGAGCAACTACTAGATTCTTGGACTTCCCATTCACAGTTGCACATTGTTGGGTTAGTTAGACTGCAGACTGTAAGTCATCACAATAAATTTCCTTAATATATAGAGACATTCAATAAGTTCTGTGACTCTAGAGAACTCTAAGACAGTTCCCGAACAAAAGACACAAAAATCTTCATATTTATAATAAGCCGTAAAGCATTAGAGCTGGGCAGATGTCAACCCTCTATGCTATTTTGTCTACTTCCCTGTCAATAACCCCAAGATATCACTTATCATGTTCCTTGCCTGGGCTGCTCCTACTCCAACTGGTTGACCCTCATGGCCAGGTGTTCAAGATCCACCTGCCCCATGGGAACTTCTTCCCTCTCCTCCTCTCCCTCATCTTCTCTGCATGAGACCTCAAGCCCAGGAACATTGGGGGTCTACCCCTCTTTTCTGCCACAGGCTGTGGTGGGCAAGATTTACACAACAAAACATGGCATGCTGAGGATTTCCTCATCTTGAAGAAAACAGATCTTGGGGTATAGAATTTAGCATTTGAATACACAGCAGCACCAGACCAATCCACTACAGTCAAGGTGCTTGCCACTGAGCTGACCTCCTGAATTGAATGTCTGGAACCCACATGGTGGAAGGAGAGAATGAACCTCTCCACCTTGTCCTCTGACATTCACATGTGTGCTGTGGCACACAGGCACACACCCTAATACATGAAAAGAATTTAAATCTCCATCAACTATGAACTTTCTTATTCCCACAATAGCTTAGCATTTATTAGTTGAATGTTCCAATGGGACTTTTTATTGTAAAACACAGGGATGGGAAGCAGGCAAATCTTCCTTCATCCTTAGCTCAGAGCTCAGGGCCCTTCAGTGAAATGAAACTATTGTTCTGTAAACATGAGCCCCTTCCTTCACAGGGGTACCTTAGAGCCTGTCCTGGGATCGAATGTTCCTGAATTATCAGAAAAACCAGAGTTTCTCCTTTTTAGAATACCCTACCACCACCATCCTCAGATCCCTGGATGATTCCTGCTTCTTTCTTCTTGTTCTCCCTCCTGAGCCTGGTTGGTAAACACAGTCCATCCGTCTCTTTTACTCAGAAGCCTGTTCCACCCCCTCAACCCCCCCAAAATCTACAAGATCTCTTTGGGCTGAAAAATATCCAAACATACGGCAAAGAAAACAGATTAATAATTCAAAAAGTTATCTGCCACAGGTAAAAAAAAAAAAATCAAACCATTAATTTCCCTCTCCTCTTTTTCTCCCAGCACTGAATCTACAGGGCTTAGGTTGTGTGGTAATTGGACC
The DNA here is from genome assembly GCA_019843965.1 of Rhynchomys soricoides. Taxonomy (NCBI): domain Eukaryota; kingdom Metazoa; phylum Chordata; class Mammalia; order Rodentia; family Muridae; genus Rhynchomys; species Rhynchomys soricoides. Next base: position 8,874,636 of record JADRCH010000042.1, read on the forward strand.
GGCTCTGAGAGCTGCCTTCCATTTTTTAATTGGGTCGTTAGTGCTTCTCCAACCATCTTCTCTCATGGGTCTCCACCCTACTTTTTATAGTTGGGGTGGATTTTTTTCTCCCCCTCTTAGATCTTAATTTTGCAAATAAGGATCGAGAAGTGGCATTAAGATCAGCCTCATTATCGAATTGCAGTTTGGTTTGGCAGAGTATTCCTCTCTCCGTCTCTATTAGCAAAGCCTCTGATTTTAAGCTCATTTGCATAATTCCTAGCATCCTGGGTTTATTCAGGGGGCCTTTTGAAGTAGGCAGGAAGGTCTCCTTTATACCAAAGTGCTCTTCCTTAGGAGGTGCAGTGAAACAGCAGCAGACAATGCAGGCTCTGCTTAGCCACCTCCTGATGAGTTGGCCAACTTTCCAGCCTTAGTTTCCCTATATGTAAAAATGAGGATAGGGGCTGCTGCCTCCCAAGATGAATCCATCCAGGAGAAAACTCAGCCTGTACCTATATTTGGGTGCTGTGATCATGCCTCTATTAGGGAAAAATGACTGACAAGTAGAATATCGGAGTGGGCACAAATCAAAAAAGAGCTTGAGGAGTTTGCAGACAGTCACCTGAGAACTGAACCTAGACCAGCAAACCCACCTCAGCAGCACTCTGAGGCCTGGCTCACAGCCCTGTCCTGCCATTCACCCCATTCTCTGGGGGCTACCCACCCTCCTGGCTTCTAACACCGAAGCTCAATTTTACCTATTTTTAACTTTCTATAAATGGAGTCAGACAGGATGCCCTATATTTGTCTAATTTCTTTTGCTTAATATTTTAGCATAAGTTGCTCTCTATTTTAGTAGCAAGAATTCCTTTTCCTTTGTTACACTGTACATATCCATTTGACAGATACTCTACAATTTGTTCTTCTTGTCCACTTTTGGTGGACATTTGCATTGTCTCTGACTTCCGGCTATGAAGAGCAGAGGTATATGACCCATTCTAAGTCATGCTCTTTGGAGATTGTGGTGGTTTAAATGGGTATGGCCCCCATAGTCTCATGTGTTTGAATGCTTGGCCCATTGAGAGTGGCATTATTAGGAGGTGTGGCCTTGTTGGAGTAGGTGTGGCTTTGTTGAAGTAGGTTTGGCTTTGTTGGAGGAAGTGTGTCACTGTGGGGGTGGGCTTTGAGGTCTCCTATGCTCAAGCTCCTCCCAGTGTGGAGTCCAGTCTCCTCCTTGCTGCCTATGGATCAAGGCAAAGAACTCTCAGCTCCTCCCCCAGCATCGTGTCTGCCTAGATACTGCCATGCTTCCCACCATGATGATAATGGATTAAACTTCTGAAGCTGTAAGCTGGCCCAAATTAAACATTTTCTCTTGTTTCATTTGCTGCCCAGCCACAAGATTACCCTGACTCTAGGCAACAATAGGATATCTGAGATGGGACTCAGTGATAGTCCAGTATTTATGGTGCTTCAGAAACCTTGAACCAGACTAATGGCTCATTGCAATGTAAGAGTTACATTGTTCATGTTTCTTCACAGCAATGAAACCAAACTAAGACAGAGATTTACAGATGTGCACATTTCATAGGTGTGTGTTCTACATGCCATTGCTGGTCAGTCAGAAGAGCTAGAGTAAGCACCACCATGGGGTGCTTCCACGTGGCTATAACAAGTTCCCTTCTTGTCAGCCATGAACATGAACCTCTATTTGACTCCCTGTCTCCTGCTCATGATGTCAGTCGTATCACCTCACATTTGCCCAATGAAGACCTGATACTTCATGTTTCAACTCTTCACCTTGAAGTAGTTTCCGACTTAGAGAAGCATTAAGCCAGGCACAAGACTGAAAACTCTCATTCAAATTCACCAATTATTCTACATTTGCTTTATACACACATACCTGTTGCATTCTTAAAATACGAGCATTTCAGATATCACACCCCATTTACCATGGAATACTCCAGTGTGTTTGCCAAGAACCATTCCTTAAACAAGCATGGCAGAATAACCAGAATCATAAAATTCAACATTTGTGAAATACAGTTGCATCATCTACAGCCATTCTTTTAAAGTCCCGGAAATTCCTATCACGTCTCTGAGAGTTTTATTTCTCCAGGCTCAGAACTGAGTCCAAGATTCAGTCCTCACTGGCTCACATTTAGCTGCCTTTGGTTTGGAATGTTACTTTTACAGTTGTTGTCTGTCTTTCAGGATAGTAACATGTTTTGATGAAGGTAAGAATGTGTGGCTGGCCTTAGGAGCAAACGCCTGTGATACCAGCACTCAGTAGGCTGAGGCAGGAGGATTGTGAATCGCAGGTCAGCCAAGCTACATAGTTTTAGATTGCCCTGAGCTTTACAGAACGATCCAGACAAACAAGAAACAACACAAAGGCTGTATATTTGGTTTATTTATGACTTCTGGTGACATATACCTTCATGGTTTTGCTGGATTATTGCCTGCAGAAGCAATAATCCTCTGAGGATTATGAGAGCTAGAGATGAGGAATGCAACAGGTGTGTGTGTATAAAGCAAATGTAGAATAATTGGTGAATTTGAATGAGAGTTTTCAGTCTTGTGCCTGGCTTAACGCTTCTCTAAGTGAGGTTGTAGGCATCTCCTGACATCCTTCAGAAGCCCAGGTGTCAGGAAAGCACAGAGCCAAGATGCTGCTGATTTGCTGTCCAGCCACAAGATTACCCTGACTCTGGGCAACAATAGGGTATCTGAGATGAGGCTCAGTGATAGGTCAGTATTTATGGTGCTTCAGAAACCTTGAACCAGACTAATGGCTCATTGCAATACATATTTTCATGTAAAGCTATTTGGGCAAAATAATATACTGCGTGACACACAGCAGTTTGTAATGACATTTTAATAAATGAATGTGCAATAGAGAGATGGGAAAGATGGCAGAACGGAGTGGCACATGTGAAGTGGGGGTAGAGGGAGAGAGCTAGAGATGTGGCAATGACAGGTATAGGAGTGCAGATGCAGTAAAGGAGCATGCCATTGCCAGGTAGGGCTGGCAGGGTTGTGTACAGAAGCTTGGAGCTTGGGCAGGTTCTGCCTCTGAGCACACTCCCCAACTGCAGCAAGATCATCCTGACTCTGAACGACAAGACACAGGAGATGAAGAACAGTTCATTTTCTGGTTTAAGCATTCTCAAAAGACTTCCATGGTCTGTGCTGTGGCTGGCAGCTATGTTGGTGTTTGTGGTTTGTGCTGCCACCAGAAGACATACTGATATTTGTGGTCCGTGTTGCCTCTGGAAAGCATGTTGGTGTCCATGATCTGTACATCTGAAGGAAACCTTATGTTGATGTTTGTGGTCTGTGCTGTCACCTGAGACCATGTTGATGTCCACGATCAGAGCAACTGCAGGAGACCACATTGATGGCTGTGGTCTGTGCTGCCTGTGGAGACTGTGTTCAGGTCTGTGACCCATGCTGTCGCTGGAGGCTGTGTGGATGTCCATGCTGCCTACAGCTGCTGCGAGCAAGGATGCTTCTTTTGCAGTGGTATTGGTGACTACAGACTCATAATTGAGAATAAGAGACATTGATGGCTTCTGTGACACACTTCCTCTTCCCACCATACCCCCCAAAAGAATGATTGATGATTAACTTTAGGAGATAGACTCCAAAGCTGACTATGAGATATCTCATCCAACCTCCTCCCGAGCATTTTAGTATCCAGTGATCATTCTTGCCTGTGTTTCTTATTATCTTTTGAGAATTGTGATTTTTCTAAATCTGTGATCCTTTCATCAATTAGCTGATATTCTATAGGACATTTCTGTGTCTCCAGAAGTTAAATAATCATCACAATGGGCAGATAAGGTTGTTAGAATAACCAGAGATATCAACACTGCAAACATGCTGGATAGTGGGCATAGCATCTCAAAGATGCAATGATTCAGACTGAAAGGTAAAAGTGGGGGAATTGAGAGGAACATAAAGAGGGAGGTGGTGAGAAAGCTGGTGGGCTGAGGTTGGCAGAGCTGGGCAAGCAGGGGTGGGCAGGGTGAATGGCTGTGCAAGAGTCCCAAGCCCCCATTAAGATCAAATCTCCATTCATGAGGTTTCTCTGCCTGGGAGGATTTTTCCCTGCAGTGTCTCATCAGTCAGGCATATCCAGTAACTCCCAATCATTGTGATCCTAAACAACAATAAGTTCGCCTCTTCAAGCCCATGTGGATCAGGAATGAGGCCAGGTTCAACAGGGCAGGCCTTCTACTCCTTGTGGCACTGGCTGACACCTGTCACTCATTCATCTTCTTGTTGGCTGGGATGGGGATCCAAAGACCAGGAAGAAATGTGGATTTCCAGGAAATTGGAACTATTTTCTTTTTCTCTCTCTCCCTGTAATGTCTCACCACCCAACATTCTAGCCACACCTTTGTTGAAATTATGTCTGGTTTTTCCTCCCAGCTTCATGCTCTCTGAAACAAGATTCAGACTCAAAATATATTTACAAATATCTTGGCCAATATAGCTGGGCTCTTCTCTGAGTAGATCATATCTAAAATAACCCATTTACTTTAACCTACGTCCTGCCACGTGGCGGGTTACCTGTGCTCAGGTAGCATGCATCTGTCTCTTTAATCTTTCAGGGTGAATCTCCTGCCTGGCTCTATCCCAGAATTCTCTCTCCTCCCAGATGATCCACATCCCGTTTTCTGACTAGCCCATAGGCCATAGGCTTTTTAATTGACAGGTGATGCATCTATGCAATACACAGATATTCTCTACATACATCTTTATTGACAGGTGATGCATCTATGCAATACACAGATATTCTCTCTACACATCTTTATTGACAGGTGATGCATCTATGCAATACAGAGATATTCTCTCTCTACACATCTTTATTGACAGGTGATGCATTTATGCAATACACAGATATTCTCTCTCCACACATCTTTATAGCATGGTAAGTGCTTCTTAAAAGAAAAGTAGCGACTCCAGGACTCACAGGGGTTTGTTCCACATCTTGCCACTTCCACTGAGTCCATCTGATGACTAAGGCCAACTAGATTTTGCTGGAAGGAGATATGAATTTACCCTCTTGATAGGGCAAGAAGCTTTGCTGGCAGCCATCTTAGGAGACTATCGGGTCACTTCCCACAGAAAGTCTTCTTTAACTTCTCCAGATCCCTTTCTAGCAATAGGTACAATTATTGATCACTCCTTAAAAATGTTTAGTTACTGTACAAACTAATTGGTTTATTACAGTAGCTTGTATATGTGTATAACTATATTTTTTAATAGTAGTTAATTTTGTATAGTGCTTTATGGTACAGTTATTTCCAAGTATCAATATTTTAACTTACCTGGTCATCAAAATAAGCCCGGATTTATTTAAGTGACGTAATGAACTAGTAGACAGTTCTGGTAATAGGTTGGCATTCAATGAGAATGTGGAAGGCCTATGAATGATAATTTACACAATTCTTCTAGTACTATGTTTGTTAAATATATAACTATCTCAGTTTTTTAGGTAAAGAAAACCGGGACCCAGAAAAGAAATATGAACTGTTTAAAACTGCCTGGGTTATAAACAGAGCCTCCAAATATTTGCAGAACGCTAGACATTTACAAGTTCCCTATACCTAGAATGGCCATTCACATTACTTCTCTTCCCTAGCTACTGGGTACCGAGTAGCAGCAAACGCGGACATGTGAGTGCCCCTGCAGTCTGCTCACTTAGACTCCTTTGTATACTCTCCAAGAGTCAGGCAGCTGAGTCAGACAGTAGATTGTTATTGATTATTTGAGAAACTTCCACACTGGTTTCTGTAATGGCTACACAAGTTTACATTCCTACCAGCAGAGAATAAAGGTTCCCTTAACCCCTCATCCTCACTACCGTAGATAACGCTCAACAGATGAATGGATAACGAAAACGCAGAATGGAAAGACAAATAAAATAAAGGCATTTTTCAAGAAAATGAATGGAGCTGGAAATCATGTTAAGTGATGGAAGCCAGACTTAGGAAGACAAGCATTTCTCTCTTGTGAAGAAATTATATTTTAAATCACCATGTGCGCGCGCAGATACATACACGCATGCGCATGCAAACACGTTTGTATACATAGGTGGGGGTCATGAAGCTGCAAAGGAGATCTTGAATGGGAAAGAAGAGTCTTAAGGGAGAGGAGAGAGTTAAGAGAGGGTAATGGAGTGATGGAATTCATGTGACATCAAAGCCAAAGGGGAAGAGGAGAGGGGCAGGAGACACAGGGAGGGCAGTGGGCAAGGGAGGAATGAGAACAAGGGTGGCACGCACTTTGTTCGCTAACCCAAAACACTGTAAAAGGGGAAACAAGGTGGGCATCTATTAAGCACACATTATGCGTTAGGCCCTTTGCTTGGTGCTGGATCCAGAAATGTAGAAAGCCCTTATTCTGCCTTTCCTCTGATGTAGAAGGGATGGTGTCAATCAACGACGTCAGTGTAATACTGAAGGGCACAGTATATTAAATCCTAGAGCGGAGGACTGAGAAGTCGGTCGGGCAAGGACAAGCAACCCTACTAGAGAAGTAGAGAGAGAGAGAGAGAGAGAGAGAGAGAGAGAGAGAGAGAGAGAGACTGCCGTTGGAAGGATAGCTAATAGCACTGAAAGAAGAAAGACATGGGAGTTAAGCTAGAGAAGTGAGTTGCAAAAATGAAGGCAGGAAATCTGTACTGGGCTTCCCGCTTGTTTCCACACCTCCCCATGCTGCTCCTACAGTCACATTCTTATAAAGAGAGACCAAGGGTCAAGTCACATGCCTTGCATTGCACAGCATAGGTAACTGGGTTCAAAAGTGGATTTTCAACACAGGCCGTGACCAGACCTACTGGGAACGTGCGTGCTTTCGCCACCTACTGGTGGTAAAGAGTAGCTAGCAGCTAGTGATGTAGATACCAGCTGTGAACTGCCAAGGACCTTTATGAATGGAATTGTGGGATGAAGTTAGAGCAGCATTGAGAGGCATAGGGACTGAGACTGAAGGATTGGCCATGTGTGTTGGTAAAGAAGAAAGGAGAGCAGTCGGAAACAAGTCAAACACTCACTCTGAAGGACTCCCTGGTGGGAGGTTTTAATGCAGCTATGAGGGGCCAAGTAGTTAGTTAAGCTCTTAAGGAGATGGGGGTTGGCGCCTGGGTCTCTCATTTACTCACTCTCTCATTTACTCACTCATGGCTTCACTGCCATCTCACTTTCCCACAGTGAAGCGAGGGGATAAGAGTGCAGCCTCCCTCGTTAGCCACATGTGATAAGCTGTGCAGGGATCGTGCTCCTTGAAATCTTGTCACACAGAGACAAGTGCTGGTTCTCTAGTCCGATTACTTTTCTGTTGCTGTAATAATACACCCTGACCAAAAGCAATTGAGAAAGGTCGAGTTTATTTTGGCTTACAGTTCCAGAGGGCTGGAGTAGGGAAGGCATGGAGTGGAGGCAGGCGCAGGAAGCAGGCAGATCACATCTTTATTCTTAACGCGAAGCAAAGAAAGAGAACAGGAAGTGGGATGAGGCAGAAGCCCCCAGAGCCTGCCCCCGGTGATGTACTTCCTCTTGCTAAGTAGCAGATCTCAGTCTGTGGTTCATGACCTCTTTGAGGGGGTGCAATGACTCTTTCACAGGGGTCATCTAAGGCCCTTGGAAAAGAAAGATATTTACATTCCTATTCATAACAGTAGCAAAATTACAGCTATGAATTAGCAACAAAAATAATTTTAGGGTCCGGGCTCACCCAAACATGAGGAACTGTATTAAAGGTCGCCGCATTAGGAAGGGTGAGAACCACTGCTCTACAGGTTCCAGAACCTCCCCGAAACAGCAACACCAACTGGGTATCCATCGTTCAAATACTGAGCCTGAGGGACACACTAGCATTCAAACCACCACACTTCGATTTATCTATTCACTTTCTGTTTGGTGTTTTCCACAGTCGAGGGACCTTTAGGATCCAGGAGTACAGACTGAAAATCAGATGTCACAATTCATATGCTTACAGAGGTTACAATACCACTATATATTATCATAGACTGATGTAAAACTTAATTGTAGAGAATTTTTGGTATGTATGAAGGCAGTCAAAAATGCTAGGAGAGAAACGGCAGCTGTTTTAGTTTGTTTGTTTTGTTTAGTTTTCATAATGTTGAGACAGTGTCTTAATATGTAGCCTAGTATAGCCTACAACTCATCATCCTCCTGCCTCTGTATTCTGAGTGCTGGGATTGCAGATAGGTGCCACAAATTCCAGCTTGAAGGGTAGCTTTTTAGCAACTCTTTAGATAGGGAATTGTTCTCACAGAAAAGTGATTTACCCACACTCTCGCCCCAGAAGACACTTGGCAATGTCTAGATAATTTTGTTGGCCAACCTTGGAAAGAAGGGTTATAGGCGTCTGGGATTCTCTGAAACATCCCCAGGTGTACAAGAACAGCCCCCTCCGAGCAAAGGATAGCCCACTACCCTGTCCACGGAGCTATAGACATCTGAGATAGGAACCTGAGAGGATGCCTTGCTAAGGAGTCTATGTGAGCAGAGAGCTCAAATTTGAGAAGCACCATGAAAAAGGTTACCTCAAAAGCATTTCAGCTGGAGGGAAGAATAGTTACAAAGCTCAGAAGAGGGGGACTGACTTCCCCATGTGCAAAGATTAGAGAGAGGCTGTGTGGCTAGCAAGCAAGGGAGAGAGTCAATATGAGAAGGCATTAGAGAAATTAACAGCTTTCATGTCATGAGCCTCAGGAAAAGGTGGCTGCGTTTCCCAAGCATCACAGGAAGCCACCAAACACACTGAAACCAGGGGACACCTACTCAGGATCACACACTGTGCTTTAGAAAGCTCATGTTGGCTTTTGTGCTCGTGGGGAGGTACAGGGCAGTCTCAGCAGGCCAAAGCAGGAACCCGGCAAGGGGAGAGGTTGAGACATGAACAGATTAGAGAGATAGTTTGGACAGAAGGCAGAAAGCACAGAAAGCTGTCAGAGCCTACGTGGGCACAAGATAGGAAAGCAAAAAAATTCACTGAGCCAGGATCTCCTGGGTTGGAAAGACATCAGAACAGTTTGAGAGGCTGGTTTGGGCAGTGAGCACTCATCTGAAGCTGCTGGGAGGTTAGGGATGGGCAAGCCGCTTTATTACCACTCTATGGTACAGCACGTCTTACAGACCAGCTCCTTCTTGCTGACGAAGTCTCCCTGCCTATCACCCAGTGTGCCAGTGACTGAAGTCTCAGGCAGGCATTTCCTTGGAGTTGCCAAGACCAGCAATGTGATATTTTTAAAAGTGTCACCCCTTCATCCCCCTTTTGATTTGAGTTGCACATTTAATTAAATTTCCACTTGCAGCCTCAGTAAAAGGAGGGGGTGATGCTCTAAGGAATTGATCCCTTCCTGCAAAGCAAGGATTTCAGTAGCTGCCCTGGTCTATAGCGTCCTTTGTCCCCGCCTCCTTCTTTTTCTCTTGCCTCTCCCCTCTAATCCTCTTCACCCTCCATTTGTGGCTCTTCTTCCCCTTCCTTCTCCTTCCCCTTCCTCTTTCCCCTTCCTCCTTTCCCCCTTCCTCTTCCTCCTCCTTCTTCTCCTTCCTCCTTCTTCCCCTTCCTCCTCTTCCCCTTCCTCTTCCTCCTCCTTCCCTTTCCTCCTTCCTCTTCCTCTTTCCCCTTCCTCTTCCTCCTTCCCCTTCCCCTTCCTCCTCCTTCTTCCCCTTCCTCCTTTTCCCCTTCCTCTTCCTCCTTCCCCTTCCTCCTTCTTCCCCTTCCTC
>JADRCH010000042.1:8884394-8959986 GCA_019843965.1 Rhynchomys soricoides
TTCCCCTTCCTCCTTCTTCCCCTTCCTCTTCCTCCTTCCCCTTCCTCTTTCTTATTCTCCTTCCTCTTTCTCCTTTTGCTCCATCCTTCCTGTTTCTGCTCTGCTTCTTGCTTCTCTTCCACTTCCTCTTTCATTTCCTCTTTCTGTTCCTCTTACCCTTCTTCTTTTCCTCTTCTTTTTCTTTCTCTTTCACAGCTTCCAGGGACGTCATCATTCTCCAGTCCTGGTCAGCCTTGGGAAAGTTTGAGGACCTTTTATGAGAACATGCAGAGCAAGCACTATCCTTAAGAATCCAGAGCTTTAACAGTCACAGATGCTGGCCTGCTGAATGCTGGTGTGCTATTCAGGGTAACTATTGCTGTGGTGAGATACTATGACCCAAAGCAACTTGGGGAGGAAAAGCTTGCTTTGGCTTACCTTCCTCATCACTGAAGGCAATCAGGGAAGAGACTCAAGCAGGGAAGGAACCTGGAGACAGGAGCTGATACAAGGGTCATGGAGGGATGTCCCCTGTGGCTTGCTCAGCCTGGTGGCCCTACCCACAATAGGCTGTGTCTTCCTCCATCAGTCACTAATTAAGAAAGTGCCCAACTGGCCTACCTACAGTCTTACCTCATGGAGGCATTTTCTCAATGGAGGTTCTCTCCTCACGGATAACTCTAGCCTGTGTCAAGTTGATATGAAACTAGCCAGCATACATGGTTAGGGGCAGGCACCCATCCTCAGCTTGGTCTGACACAGGTTCATTGTGTGTCTTCTGGCAGAGACTCTGTTCTTCCTTCAGCAACCGACTATGATGGTAGCCTCATTGTGGGAGTCTCTCATGAACACTGGATGAGATCAGGAGCCTGAGGTGTGGAAAGGGCAGTGCAGTTTTCCCTGTGAAGCTGTCCCTTCCAGCCCCTGTATCCCCCCTGGCCTATCCTAGCCCCTTATGCTCTGTTACTGCAGTCCCCTCCAACCCCCACACTATTGGATTCCTGCTGTTCTCAGGTTCTGTTCTCATTCATAGCTCCCTCCAACTACCTCTAACACAACCTCAGTGACACTACAAGTGTATACACAGATGTGTGCACCACTCTCTGATGCCACCCCCCACCCATCCAGAGCCTCCGTCCCATCCTTGTGTACCCAGAGGCCCCAGTTCACTCCCGCCTTTCCTGACTGAGGAAGTCCCATTTGCATCAACCACACTGACTGCCTGGTATTCATTCCCAGAGCATTCCAGCAAGTTCCTGCCCCAAGGCCTCTGCACTTGCCCCATGCCTCCTCCCCTCTTTGTTAGATCTGTGTCCCATGCCTACAATTCAAGCATACTTTTTCCAGTCTCCCTGACAGAGATTGTCACTGTCCCTCCCAGCCTCCTCACTCTGTCTTTCAATGACGCTTCAGTTCCCCGTTCAGCTGTGCATTGTTTGTGTTTTTTAATTAAAATTCCATATCCAATCTCCCCATTATAATCTCTTTTAAAATTTTATGTGCATGGGTGTTCTGCCTACATGTATGTCTGGGTACTATGTTTGTGCCCGGTGCCCAAGGAAGCAAGAAGAGGGTGACAGATCCCTAGATCTGAGGTTCCAGATGCTTACATGCCATCTTGTGGGTGCTGATAATCTAACCTGGGTCATTTGGAAGAGCAGCCAGCACTCCTAAGCACGGAGCCATCTCTCCAGTTCCACCCGTTATCTGCCTTATCCTTTTCTTATTCCTGACACACCCTCTGCCATTTACATGTCTTTATTATTTTCATTTGCTCCTTCATGCAGCGTTAAGGTTGCCTGCATGAGCACGGGCTGAGGGTTACTTCCTTGAGCAAGGGCAATTGGGCAGTGGCTTTACCAATAAGGAACATATCTGCCCTGCCTCAGCTGCCTGTAACTCCTCAGGGAGGGGTGGAACACGAGACTACACACTCAGTGATGGAGCATTGATGGGACTTGCCTTGTACAGATCTTGTACAGGTAGCTACTGCTGCTGTGAGTTCAGGGGTACAACAGTCACATCATGCCCAGAAGATTCTCACATCCACACATATCTGCAACACAAACACATACATTCACACATACCACATATCACAGACACGCAGACACACACACCACATACATACACATACAGCATGTACACACACATACTCACACAAATACATGTTCACACACATATCACACACATGTACATACATACATACATATAATACACACATGCCCGCACACATCCATATCAGCATATGCATACATATCTCCACATATATACATATGTACATGCACACATATATGTGCACACACATACATGCCCATACATCTACATCACATACATACATACAAATGTACACATTTATCCACACACAAATAAGCATATACACACATGTATGCACAAATATACATACATGCATATATGTACACACACATATACATACCCACATATCCACATCACATACATATACACAAATGTACACATTTGTACATACGCAAATAAGCACAAGCACAGATAAAAGTGCAAATATACATGCACAAACATCCACATCACATACATACAATACACACATATGCACATACTCATATACATATGTACACATACGTAAGACACCCCCCCCACACTCATGCAAATACATGCATGTACTCATCATACACATGCACATATGCACATACATACACATAGTATACACATACACACATCACACACATATGTACCATTCACACACACATGCCCACATAAGCCCTGGATGCTCATGTTATGATGGGTAGCATGTTCTTATTATCTATAATTATCATTAGCAGAGGATATGCTAAGGGCAGGAGGGAGTTGTGTCCTGCAGCCTGGGATTAAGGGATTCTTATACTCTTCATGGCCCTGAACTGCCACCACAAATTCTCTCTCTTCTTGTAGGCTTCATCTTGTCCTTGGCATACACACTTCATCCTGATGCATTAATATAGACTTCATTTGTAACAAATGCTTACATGGATCATGTGACATGGTAGAAACTTGCAACTTCTTTGCACAAAGATCTTTATTAGTGTTCCATGAATGAGAACTGTGAAGCACAGAGAGGTTGTCTAACTTTCCCAAGGCTACCCAGCTTGGATAAAGAAATGCTGGATTTGCTTTAGGGGTCTTCTCAGTGGACTAGTGGGGCTTTGCAGCAATTTGTCAGCAGACTGCCAGGGAAGATCCAATACCACTTCCTTATTTGGCAACCTAATAAATTATGCACTTAGCTGAGGGGTGTCCCAGAAGCACCCCGTTCTCACTGTGAGTCTGCCACCCGCCCAATCACTAGGTCAGGATGGCTATTATCCACCTATGCTTAACATATTGGCCTCTACTTTCTCACCATACCAGTTGATACTCCCTGGAAAGAACAAAAATCAACCCCCCTCCCGCCCTCTCTCTGTGAGTTTGTGTGTGTGTTCTATAGATACTGATGGCAAGGAACAGGGGAGCTTAAACTATCAGGCTCCCATGGCTTCCTCTGTAGGCAAGTGGGGCAGGAGGCTCACAGGGGCCATGGAAGCCCTGTCTCCCCAACGTGGACCGATATGGTCAATTTGAAGTGGGAAATGAGAATTTGAAAATTATAGGCAAAGAATGACAATCGTTTTAACTAAAGCAAAAAGATGATAGTTGATTCTTTTATCTTTCTTTCTTTCTTTTCTTTTTTTTAAAAAATGTGTGTTTTAAAACCCAGCATTTTGCTAAGTAAATCAGTGCCGGGAGCAATTTTACCAGGAAGTAAAAATAAACTCTAGTTTGTATGCATTGTGTAATGTGCTTCAGTTCCTCCTGCACGGTGACGGCAAGGGCATGAACTACAGTGGGAATGGAAGTGAGCTAAGCTGAGAATGACTGCAGGGGAGAGGGGTGCAGGGAAGGTTCATGCTGAGAACGACTGGGGGTGGCTCACAGGATGAAGGATGCAGGATGCAGAGTCCAGTGGCCATGGCTGTACAATGGACTCCAAAAACTCCCTAAGCCTTAGGTTCTGGACCTTTCATAGATTTGTACTGAAGAGGAAGTTACAAAGACTGTGAGTATTCAGCACAGGGCCAGGTGTATGACAAAGTGTCGCTTGTAGCCGGAGTGATGACAATTTTGAAAAATACACAGATTCCCTGAAACTGGAGCTACAGATAGTTGTAAGCTGACACATGTAGGTTGAGAATTGAACCTGGGGCCATTGGAAAAGCAGCCAGTGCTCTTAACTGCTAAGTCAGCTCTCTTTATGGTCATCTTCTAGGTTTGTGATTGACATTAGTGGGCAAACCCCACCGTGGGTGGTGTCTGCTTTGAATGGGTGGTATGGGCTGTTTATGAAAGGTAGAGTGAGCCGGCAAGCAGGTTCTGTCCCTCTATGATCTCTACTGCAGTTCCTGACTCCAGCTTCCTGCCTTGAATTCTTACCCTAACTTCCATTAGCAATGGATTGTGACCTGAGAGTTGCAAAATGAAATAAACCTTTCCCTCCTCAAGTTGCTTTGGGTCTGTGTTTTATCACGCAATAGAGAAGCAAACTGCAACTATTTCTCCAACTACTTACCAGTTCACAGTGAAAACACTCAAAATCCTTTCTGGTGTTTTGAAATGCAGAACTGTTAGTATACATAGTCATGCGACTCTGCAGAAGCACACAAGAATCCTTTGCTTGCTCCTGTGTACCTATAGTGTTTATGACACCAGATCCTTCACCTATTCTTTTGCTCCCACCGTGATCCCCACCTTAGCCTGTGCTGACCACCGTTCTGCTCTCAGCATCTCCGAAATCATTTTCTTCAGGATCCACACAAGCGAGAGATTAGAGCACTCTCTCTGTGTCTGGCTAAATTCACGTTATCTCGCTAAATTTGGTTCATTTGCGTCGTGATGGTAGGAGGACTTCATTTTAAAATTCAAACGTTCACTTACATTTTGATTAATTCAGGGGAGGCACGCTATTGCACGTGTGTGGAAGTCTGAGAACAATTCGTGAAAATTGATTTTATTTTCTTTTTCCGACAGAGTTCTTGGGGATCTTTAGACTTAGTGACAAGTGCCTTTACCCACTAGGCTATTTTGTAGCCTGTAGTATACTTTAGTTATATTTACCCCTTCACCCATCAATGGGTACACGTATGCTCGATGTCTTAACTATTGGGGACGATACTGCAATAGATACGGGAGCAGATAATTATTTAATTTCAATCCTTTGGGCAGCACCTGCCCAGAAGTGGGATTGTGGAACCATACGGTAATTCTATTTTTTTCATTCAGATACCTTCTATATTTATTCTTTGACAATTCCATACATGTAAATAATGTCTTTTGATCACACAGACCCCGAATCCCCCATTCTATTTCCCCCAGGCAGCCCCAACATGCCTTTCTCCTTTTTCATGTCCTTGGTCAGTGGGTATGTGTGTGCACACATGTGTGTGCATGTGTCATTCCTCTGGGTATGTATGTGTGTGGTTTGATAACCCACATTGGTGCCTCCAGATGGAATGTTGACTGATCTCATTGGTTTGCAGATCTTGTGTAGTCAATCATACTTGCAGCGAGTTCATGAGAGCAGCAGCCATGTCATATCCAGAGAGAGCACTTTGCACACCCCTCCCCCACCCTCTGGCTCTTACATTCTTCACCCCCTTCCTCTAGGATTTTCTCTGAGCTTTGGGATGGGAGGAAGGGGTTGATTCAGATGTTCTGCTTAGGGCTGAGCACTCTTCTCGTTTAATTTTATGAAGAACTCTATAATGTTTTCAGTAACAGTTGCACCAATTGACACTCCTGCCAACATATTACAAAGTCTCCTTTTCTTCCACATCCTCACCAGCATTTGATCCTTGTGTGGTTTTGATAGTAATCCTTTGAAAAGGTGTGAAGTGATGACCTCATCATGGCTTTGATACTCACTTCCTGGGTGGTTTCTGTTATTGAGGACTCGTTATGCTGATATAGCTCTTTGATTTGGATGAACTCCAGTTCAGATCCTTTGCGCATTTTTAATTGGCTCCTTTGTCTTCTTACCATTGTGTTGCTTGAGTTCTTTATACACTGTGTGCATTACCCATTGTCAGATGCTTAGCTTAGATGTGTGCTTCCTTTGTTGTGCACATGTCTGTGAGTTTGACACATGCCTTCTCTTTTTGCTCACTGTGGTATTGGAGTCACAACTCAAACAACGTCAACTCGTCCACTGTGCAGAGGCTCTTCCCTTATGTCCCTCTAGTGCATCTCAGCATCCGCTCTTGTGTTTTGGTAGATCACTTTGAGCTGGTTTTTGTAGACAGTGTGGAGTAACTATTCACCTTCATTCTGGGTGTAGATATCCAGGTTGAGAACGCTGTTTGTAGAGACCACTACAAACATCTTCCTCTTCCCTGTCTTCCTCCATTGGGTGTCCCTTCACTGAAGAGTACCTGACCTGAACAGGCTTTCTTTTCTCTTCCAAGGGTCTGTTTGTTTTATGATGCTGCTGCATTGTTTTGATTGTGATGAGTCTGGTGTATTTAATCAGGAAGTGTGATAACCTCAGTTCCCCTCTCCCCCTCCCCCATTCCTCAGGATTACATTAGTTATTTGGTATCTTTTGTAATTCCAGAGAATTTTTGGATTGTTTTTCTATTTCTTAGGAAAAAAAATACCATTGACATCTCAATAGCATTTACATGGAAGCTACAGGCTGTTTTGAACAATCTGTGCACTTTAACAATATTAATTCTTATCTATGAGCATGGGACTTCTTTTAGTTTATATAGCATTTCATTTTTTCTCAAGATTATGTAGTTTCCAGTGAGTCAACCTTTGACTTCCTTGGTAAAATTTTCTGAGTATTATTTTAGGAATGATTTTTTTCCCTCTAGTTCCTACCTTACAGGGTATTTGAAACTTGCTTAGGAAACCAGAGACTGATGAAATGCTAAGTCAAAGAAGGTGTCAGCAGGAGTGAAGGTGGAGAAAGGGAGGGGAGGAAAAAATTTTGTAAATAAGATAATTTTCTTTTTCCTTCTGCTCTTGATTTATTTTGTAACTAGTTCATTGTTAGTGTATAAAATATTTGTAACACTATCAATTTCCCAATGTTCCTCAGTTAGGGGTGTGATTTTATGTCCCCTTTCCCCTCCATGCCGAGATCATATTTGCCTTGAGATTATACACTCTAGTGCCTGCTGTCTCAACTGCTGTGCACTCATCTGGGCTGGGGGAGAGAGAGTCAGTATTCTTTAAGGTTAACCCCATCTGGTAGGTCAACTGTACTCCAGCAGAAGACTGCACATCTGAGAATGTATGGGCAGCACAAACTACTTGATGAGGTGGGGGAAGAACACAACATTGGGTGGGCAGGAAAGGAGGGGTAGATCTGGGATGAGTTAGTGAATATGATGAAAATACATTGTACAAAATTCTCAAAAGTTAATAAAAAGTGAGAGAAAAACACTAATGCTAATATTTTTATGTGATTTTGTATCCTGAAACTTTGGATACTTTGGAAACTTTTTGTATCCTGGAACTTTTATCAATTCCAACATGTTTGCGTACTGTCTGATGTGCATGCATGTGTGCATACAGGTAGGTGCATGTGCACATGTTGTCCAGGTGGAGGTCAGAAGTGGAAATGAGGTGCCTTCTCTGGTTCCTCTCCTTTTATTAATGGAGGCAGAATTTCTCGCTGAACTTGGAGCTCACTGATCCAGCTACTCCAGGTAACCAGATTTCTCTGGAGACTCCTTGTTTTCACCTCTGGAATGCTGGGATTATAGTTAGGATGCCAGGTCAATTTAACATTTAAGTGGGGTCAGGAGTCTGAACTCCAGTCCCCATAGTTCAGCAAAAACCCACTTACTGAATCATCTCCTCAGCCTGTTCCTATATTTTACTGTGTAGTCCTGGCTGGCCTTAAATTTTAGATCCTTGTAGCTCAGTCTCCCTAGAACTAAGATTATAGGCTTGTACTGTGGCCATCTTCCATAACATCTCTCAGATTTTCTGAGACAATGTCATGAAATAAAGGCAATTTCATTTCTTCCTATTATATTTAGACATATTTTATTTCTTTTTCTTACCTACTTGCTTAGGCTAGGACTTCCAATAAAGTGTCAGATAGAAGTGTTGAGAACATACATCTTTGTCAGCTTCTGGACCATAGAGGAATGGATTTTCGCTCTCAGTGTGACAAAAGCTGTGAGACTGTAACATCCATCCTCATGCTGAAGATTAAGATGTGATACAAGGGGATGTTTCCTACTGTTTTTATTTTGTTGTGGCTGGTTTTTTTTTTAATGTCTTAGATTTATTGAGCAAATCGTATGAATTTATCACTCAGTTAATATTGTGTACTACATTTAGGACCAAGAGAAGGGAAGGAAAGACAGGAATACTGGAACAAGAAGAGGGAATGGGAGGCTGGACAGTGGGCCAGGTTGGCAGAATTAGCTAAGGGGCTTTCGAGGCACTCAGTTCGCTGGGACCAAGCTGATGAGAGCACACGGGGAAAGTTCCTTAGTCTTGAATCCAAGGGTCTAGGAGTGAGTTCAATCTACCCGATTCCTGGGGACAGAGCTTTACAGTGTGTACGCTGCTCACACTGATTTCTGGTTCTTCCTCCACTATCAGTCTCCCTCTTTCTCTGTCATCATCTCGTTCTCCCTTGTCTGTCTCCATGAGCACATCTGTTGTTTCTCTACCTTTCCTTGTCCTTCACTTTGTGTCCTCTTTTGTCTTTCATCCATTTCTTTCCTGAACTCCCCTCTATTTCTTCCCATCTGTGGGTTTCTAAACCAGATGAGGGATAGAGCATAGTCCATAACCGGAACAGCTCTCAGAGAGCACAGCAGGAGTGGGCCTGCTCCCTACCCAAATTAGACTTGGGGCTACAAAACTCCCTGGAGACAAAGGCCAGAGAACTGGCTTCTCAGAACCAAGGGACTGGCAGTCTGCTAATCTAGTTGATTTGTTAGGAAGATCCCAGCCCCCTGCTGCAACACTTCCTCCCTTGCCTTCCTTTTTCTCCCCTCACTCCTGATATGAGCTATGTATTCTAGCCCCTCTAATTCCAACACAGTCTCCCACGTAGTTTATGTCTGCCATACTCACTGCCGTAGTTTATGTCTGCCATACTCACTGCAGACAGAGACCCTGCTCTCCAGCTCCCCTACACCCCTAGATGACTGTTCACAAAGGCTAATCAGGGGCGGGGACTCACACCCATCTTTTCTTTTATGGCTGTCCTTTATCTTTCCCCCCTGTCTCTACCCCTGTTGTCATCGTTGTCTCTTAGGTCCTCTCCTCCTTTCTTCTTCTCCCCCCTCCTATTCTCTTCTTTTCTCGTTCCTCCCCTCCCTCTCTCCACCTTCCTTCCCCTTTCACCCTTTCTTTGACTTGACCTTGCTTTATTCTTGGCTTCCTATGTGTGTTCTATTTTTCCTTAGAGAAAATCCGATTTCCATAGTTGGTGCCTGGGAATTCCCCTGTCCTGGCAAGTGGAGACACAGCTTATCCCCTGGGGGTCCCAGGAAGCCCAGTGTGATTTCAGCTGCTTGTTTCTGCATCATGGAGGTTTTAGGAGCCCAAGAACCTTCAGGCTTTATGTCCTATACTATGGTACCAGGCTGGTTACTCTTTTCCGAATTTTTGACATGCATGTAATCTGCTCAACAATCTGGTTAATCTGTAGATTCTGATTCAACATACCCAAGGTGGAACCTGGTACTCTGCATTTCTACCACCCCCCCACACCCCCCAGGCATTACCGATGTTACAAACTTCACAGGGTTAAGATATACTTCGAGTGAGACCCTTGAGGATCCATGTGTTGGAAGCTTGGTCCCTAGACTGGCAATGTTGGGAAGTGATAGGCCTGACTGGAAGAGATTAGGATAGTTCTCTCGGGAACTGGGTTAGTTCCTGAGGGGTCAGGTTGCTGTAGAAGGTAAGTGGTTCCTGTCTTCTTGCGTGATTTGTCTCTCGTGAGCTTCTGTTCCCTTCCTGCTGTCTTTCATTAGGTCCTTGCTAGAATTGAGCGAATTCTGGTGCCATGCTCTGTATTCCTGGAACTGTCAGCTTTCCTTACAAGCAGATCCACATATTTTGTTACAGTAACGGAAAAGGACTAATTCAGGGTCCATGGGCCTCACGTTGGGTGCCAGGGATGCTGTACACACTGCCATGTAGAGTGCTCCTCTGCCTTGATGTCTTCTCACTTCTCCCTAGCAAATAGAGTTGTACTCCTAAAAAACCTGCAGAACTCTGTAATATTTTTCCTCACCTTAGATTCTTATAACCATAATATCTGTCTTTCCTGTCTGTCTTTCTTCCATTAGACTGATGTCACTCTAAAGATTGCCATAGAATGAAAAAAGAAAGAAAGAAAACAAATTGTTCCAAGCTAGTTGACTATGTTAAGACCGCAACGGTGCCCTCCTTAAGTGTAACCATTGGAAAGGATTAATACAGTTCTTTTGGAACCGGGTTAGTTCCCGAGAGATCAGGTTACCGTAAAGAATGTGAGCCTACTTCTGGTAGTTATTACGCTGCATATTAATGATAGCTGAAACCTAGAAGCAGTCCAAGTGTCCGCTGACAGACAAGAGGGCACCCACACTCTGGTATATCCATACAGTGGAATACTTTGCCTTAAAGAAGAAGGAAAGTCTAACATCTGTAACAACACAAATGAACCTAAGGACATGCTAAGTGGAATGAGACAGGCAAATAGGGAAATATACTGTATGATTCTATTTACCTGATTATAGAAGAG
The DNA here is from genome assembly GCA_019843965.1 of Rhynchomys soricoides. Lineage (NCBI taxonomy): Eukaryota > Metazoa > Chordata > Mammalia > Rodentia > Muridae > Rhynchomys > Rhynchomys soricoides. The sequence goes on from JADRCH010000042.1 coordinate 8,895,124, forward strand.
AGTCAGTTCATAGACACAGAAAGAAAAATAGTGGTTGCTGGGGCCAAGGGCAAGACGATACTATATAGTAATGACTTATGAATAAAAAGCCTCAGGTGTTTAAGATTTCATTTTATTTTTAACTATGTGTATACATATGGGGGAGTATGTGCATAGGTACCTGCGGAATCCAGGAGAGCATCAAATTTTTCAGAGCTGGAGTTGGAAGCCATTGTGAGCTTCTGGGGTGGGTGCTGGGAACCAAACTCTGGTGCACTGTAAGACAATTATGTAAAGAGCTTCAGCTATGTATGTAAACTGTTGTGGAGGTAGATAGCAGTTATAGTTACACATCATAAATGTGTATGAAAGCATCACTGTAAATGTAAAGATGGCAAACATTGTCAGTTTAATTGAGTTTATTTTACCACAGTAAGATTTGCAGAAAAGACAGCATTGACCTTCCAGCCCTAGGTCAGCACTGCCCGACCTTGTCTAGCAGGAGTGCCCTGCAGTGGAACGAATGGATGCCTGGATGCACCCCACATGTGGAAGACTTAGAACTTTTGTTTTGTTTTGTTTTGTTTTGTTTTTTGACAGGGTTTCTCTGTGTAGCCCTGGCTGTCCTGGAACTCACTCTGTAGACCAGGCTGGCCTCCAACTCAGAAATCCATCTGCCTCTGCCTCCTGAGTGCTGGGATTAAAGGCATGCGCCACCACTGCCAGGAGACTTAGAACTTTTATTAGATGTATTAGTTGTTGCTGTGACAAAATAACCTGAGGTGAGTTGACTTTCTGGAGGAAATGCTCATGCTGGCTCACAGTAGCAGAGGCTTCACCTTACGGATGCTTGGCCCTATCACTTTGGGACTAAACATTGTGGAAGAGAGAGCATGGTACAAAAGCTGCTCACCTTGTGATGTGAAGAGAAGTGGCCTGTATCCCAGCACACCAGCCTAGCCCTATTGACTGACCTAGGTCTCCATCACCTCCCAGTAGTACCACTAGCCGGGGACCAAACCCTGGCACTGTAAGCCATTGGGGGATGCTTCAGATCTAGAACAAGGCCTCACCCCACAGAGGAGCAAGTGTTCTGAGTGCTATTCTTTGTTTTCTGTAGTCTCCTCTGTGGCTTCATTCCCATCTGTGTCCAGGACAGGTGTATGGCTTTCCATACGTTCTCTCATATTAGCTCAATTTTGGCAAACACCTATTCATATTCAAATAACCCCAGGGTTGTTTATCTCTTCTTTCTGGGACTCTTTCCTCTCCTCCTCCTACCGGCCTTGATTTGGCTCAGAAAGAAATTCAGGTGTTCCAAGGTGAAACATCACCTCTGTTTCCATACCTACTCTTTTTCCAGTGCAGGGGTCTGACAGCGAGCGAATGGCTGGGGACTCCCCTGAGACTCTCTCTCTGGTCATTCTACTGATGGCTGCCTCTGAATCACTGATTATAGCCTTGAAAATCTCCTCACTCCACAATATCCTCATTGAAAGGCAGGCTTCTTCTAGCCTATCCGTTTTCACAGGGACTGCAGGCAGAAGAGGAAGGGCATCTTGGGTGTTTTCAACAGCACAGCTATGCCTGGGCAACACCATCATAATCTACATCAGGGCCAGTGAACCGCAACCCCCATGCCAAGCCTTTTCCAGCACTTAATTTTGCAGCTAAGGTGGAGTAGGAGTTGTCCCCACAGGCTTGCATATTCTTTGTACTAGAGCAGCAGAGTCACAATTGTGCTTGAGACTACACAATTCTTAAGGCCCAAACATTTGCTACCCGGCCCTTTGCGGTAGAGTTTGCTGACCAGTGGCTTTGTGGTGGAGTGTAGGGCTGTGTGGGGCGTGGCTTTGTGGGGCGTGGGTTGTGTGGCTACATGAGACATCTTATGCTGCACTGGTCACCCTTCAGCCATGGCTACCTGAGCACAGCCATTCCAGAGAAGCTTAAGGGTACACTGTAATGTACCCTTGTACTCTTGTAATGCCTCTTGGATTTCAGCTTTCTCTCGAACCATTTGGGTTCTTCCTTTAAAATTTCTCTCCTTTTTCCAGGTAGAAATTCTCGCTCTATCTTTGCTGTCTTATAATCTGTAGCATATTTGATGCTCAGACGCCCCAGTGCTTGCCTTAAGTTATTTGAGGATTCAGAAGTATGTCTTTCTCTGTCAACAAAGTGTAATTTAGGATTCCTCCTGTTACCTGCTACTCTCCACCTCCTAATGGTTCAATAGCCTCCCAAAATAATGCCACCAGCTGGAGAGCAATGCTCAAAACACGAGCCTGTGGGTGACATTTTAAACTCAAACTACAGCAAGCTAAAAGGCACAGGTAGGCATGACATCATCCAGATGTGGCCAAGCTGCTATAAAATTCCAGGTGGCTCAGATTATGCTAAAGGTCTCACCTTTCCTCCAGTTGACATTCTGATGCTCATTTGGTAATAGCCTCTTTCTCTCACCTCTACTGCATCTGGTCCCACAACATATGTCTCTCTTTGAAATTCATCTCTCTTTAGAGTCCTCATTTCCATTTTTGCTTCCCAGAGACAGAGCCAGCAGGCACCTCCACATGGTTTCTTGATTCTCTAGCTGAGAGGTATAATGGATACTGTGAGGCCATTCCCTTTGCTTCTTCTTCTCCCCCCGCCCCCCTCCCCCAGACAGGGTTTCTCTGTGTAGCCCTGGCTGTCCTGGAACTCACCCTGTAGACCAGGCTGGCCTCAAACTCAGAAATCTGCCTGCCTCTGCCTCCCAAGTGCTGGGATTAAAGGCGTGCGCCACCCCTTTCTTCTTTACCTTCTGTTGAGTTCCAGGCAGTCCATGAGTGGACAAGCAGGATGTTTCCCTGAGCATGTGGATAGCAATACTCCCCACAACCCAGAACCTGCTCTCCAGAGATAGCAGGGTTTCTCAGAAGACTGGATGAGCTGCGGGTGGCAAAGCCTATGCCCGGCTTGGCTCTAGAAGGCCAAACTTAAACACTGAACTGAACCATCTGAGCCTCCTCCAGGAAACAGTTGAACAAATCTCTTTTCCATCTCTGGCCTCATGAATATTCATAAGTAAAACAACTCTAAGCTGGAGATAATGATTCATGCAGGAAGCACCATTTTGAACATTATTATCTGGGAGTGACAAATGAATTTCTAATTTAACATGTGTATTGCACAAATAGATCACAAGAAGTTGAAAGGCAGAAGCATCTTTGAGAGTCATGACACTCCTGTGTAACGTAGCATAAAATGACAGAGGACAGAGCACGCCTCCCACTGGTGGCTATACACAGAAATTTCCTTCAAAGCAGAAGAGAAATGAAAGGGGGTGATATTTCAAACAGTGCTTGAGTTCACAAAAGAAGCCAATTATAATGACCGGGATTAAAAGAACAATAACAAAAACAAAGAGCCAGTCGGTAGCAAAAGCGACACCATTGGATCGGGTTATTACTGTAGAATGAACAGAATCCTCCTTTTCTTCCCCTGCTGAGAGCAAAAACCAGAGTGGAGGCCGGTTGGGTTTGCTGACTGTTCAATAAACATCAGAAGGCAATCACCGCAAGGCAGGATTGAGGAGGGGGTGGTGGAATTGATTTTAGCTGCATCTCAAGTTCAGTTTCATGTGGAAATGTTAATTTATAGCATAGTAATGTGATAGCTACACTGCTAGACTGTGAACCAAAATTGGCCACTTCCACCCATCAAATAAGACAGTCAGAGTGGCTGCTATCTAGGAACTGTAACTTCTCTAGAACCAGGACCGACTCACTTCTCATAGTTCTAGATACCTACCATCACAGTTCCCACCTCCATCCAGTTTTCTTCCAATTGCTGGAATAAGCTGACCTTTTATTTCCTCCACATAACAAGCCGGTGCTGACTAGCTTTATGTCAACTTGACATAAGCTGGAGTCATCTGAGAGAGTGGAACCTCAATGGAGAGAAGATTGGACTGCAGGCAAGCCTGTCGAGCACTTTCTTAATTAGTGATTGTTGTTGGAGGGCTCAGCTCATTGTAGGTGGTGCCCGACTCAGGCTGGTGGCCTTATAAAAAAGCGGGCTAAACAAGCCAGTTAGCAGCACTCCTCTAAGGCCTCTGCATCTCTGCTCCTGGTACCAGGTTTCCACTCAGTTTGAGATACTGCCTTGGCTTCCCTAATGGACTGTGATTCAGGATATATAAGCCAAATAAGCCCTTTCCTCTCCAAGTTGCTTTTGGTCATGGTGTTTCATCACAGCAATAGGAGCCCTAACTAAGACAGAGCATTCATCCAAAGCTCACAGAGAACATACTCTTACAGAACATGAACACCTATACCTTGATGCTCCCCTCCCTTCTCTCCTGTCATTTTCCCTCTCCCTCCCCTCACTGTTGGAGTAATGTTTCTTCACATTGTGTGAAGGTGTATCTCTGGATTTTCAATTGTTAATCTGGTACTGGCAGAGAGCTAAGTGCTGGCAGGATTTTGGTAGTTATTTCTATGGTCCATCACTGCGTTTTGTGAATATTCATCCTTCCTCACATGCCTAAAGGTAGTCTAGACATGTATCAGAAGTTGTCTTGTTACTGATTGGTTGCAATAAAGATCTGATGGTTTATAGCTGGAACAGGAAGTAGGAGGGCAGAACTTCCGGGTAGAGGAATGACACAAGGAGATGAAAACAGAAGTGGGGGAATTGAGGGGACATAGAGGGGACAGACATGGACTGCACCAGAGCAGAGAGATATAGAGTTAGCCACAGGGTGGATCATAGGCCAGAAGTCAGGTTAAGTTAGATGAGCGAGCTGAGAGACTGCCTAAGCAAAAGGCCTAAGCTTTAAACTATATGAGAAGCCTCTGTGTCTTAGTTATACTGCTGGTGGGTCTGAGAAAGTCTGACTATACCTCCCCCCATCTTTCTGGCTCTTTCTCAACTCTATTTACTTCAGATAACACAGATGCTCATTCATTCCTTATGATTTTTAATCTTCATTGGCAATGACTGGATTTAGAATCACTAAGGAAACTGGTGAAACATGCCTTTGGGCATGCCTATGAGGTCATTTCTAGAGAGAGTTAATGGAGTGGAGAGGGCTCATATTTAATGTGAGCAGCACCATCCTATACGCCTGGAATCCAGGTGAAATAGAAGGAAGAAAAGGAGTTTCTGCCATCCCAGCACCCTTTCCTCTGCTTCCTGGTACCTATGAAATAAACAGCTTTCTTCTTCCACACATTGCCACTACTGTGATGTTCTGGACAAGTGTATGGGACCAAGCAACTGTGAGCAGATTTATCATAAGTCACAATCAAAGATAAATCCTCCTCACTTAAGTTGTCTATGCCAGGCACTTTGGTCACAGCAAGAAAAAGCAAACTAACACACTGGTTATTTCATTCAAGATACCCCCTCCCATCTTGAAGAAAAGCACTTTAAGACACATGATGTTCCAAGGCCACCTGAAAAATCTACACCTGTAGAGAAACTAGATAAACTCAGGAAATAAGCAACAGAAAAGTTTCAGGAAATCCCTGAAACTGATCAGATACACTAGGTCCCTTTCTTCCCAAACTTACATAAGCTAAAAAGACTGCTCAGGGATACTCTTAAGCAAGCTGAGCTGCCAGGAAAGAGGCTCAGACCCAGAAAGAGGCACCCTGAAGAAACAGAGACCAACCAAGGCACCCAGAAGAGACCCAGACAGACTGAACTACCTGGAAAGGCATTTTTTTAACCTGTTGATTTTCCTGCAGGTTGTGTAATGCACTTCACATTTCCAGCTTTCACGAGCTGTCACTCATGTTGGGGTAGGACTCAGTGATGTAGCTGTCTTTGAGTCATTTCTGCTCTTATACTTTGTCCCTCAACTACACTCCTGTAAGTAAGTAATTCCAATAAATCTCAGTGGTTCACCAAGCTGGGCTTCAGTGGTCTTCTTTCTGTCCTCAGTTTCCTACTGGGGTGCGCAGACATTTGTTTATGTCTTCTGACAAATAGTCATATGACAGACACCCTTTGACTTAGGGTGAGGGCTTGCCATATAAACCAAAAATATCATAAATTAAATAAGTAACACAGAACCTTCCAAGCAGTCTTCCTTAGCAATGCACTGCATGGTTAGAAGATAATTGTTGACCTTATAATTGTTTGGCTGACAGGAAGCCAAGGCTGGATTCCACTTCTAAAGGGTATTTCCACAGAATGTGTATCAGTTTTACATTATCAAAAACTTGTAAATAGAAGTATTGTAAACTGAAGACCATCTGCAGTGTGCCTGTGAATGTTTTGCCTGTGAAAATACAAGGTGCTATGACAACACAGGTCCTTTATCTTATTAAACTTTTACACCTGATGAGATGATATGTTAATACACCTTTCTGTTCGTGTGGTTAAATGGCTGGCAGAAGTAGCAATATAGAGGAAGGATTCGTTTTGGCTCCTGGTTTCAAAAGTTTTACTACACTGTTGCTTGACCCAATGCAGAAAACCATGGCAGGAATGTGTAGCAAAGAAGGTTGCCACCTCAAGGAAGACAGGAATCAGAAAAAAGGGACCTGGGAGCCTTTACATTCCCATCCCATTGCCTACCTTCGTCAGGACTCACCTTCCAGAGTTTCCATATCATCTCAAGTTAGCATCACAGGGAAGGACCAAACCTTCAAACCCATGGAAGAACATTGCATGTTCAAACCATAACAAACCACAGGCATGTGGCTGTTTCTCTGAGGTTAACTAATGTATTATAGCCTATGATAGGCAGAAGAAATTATGGGAACCAGATTTGTTGGGGAAGGATATATGTTTAAAGATGTTTGGCCAAATCTCACCCTGTACAACTTTGATCAAGGATCTTCCTTAGAATTGGACCACTGAGCTCCATAACCTTCCCCATGGAACACAGTGTTGACCGGACTCAGAGAATGCACCCCTGTTGGACTCACATCCTTGTGACACCATGTTCTGAAATAACTGAAGTTAAAACCACAGGCCTGCCCAGGTAAAAGGTTTTAGGCCATCCGTCAAGAGTCTCTGCTCTGATTATCTTAAGAAATTGCTGAGGCTGAAGGTGGGCTGGTTCTGTGATTGGCAAGAGTGAGTCCCATCAGTCCTCCTGACACTATAAACAAAGCTTTGGTAGAAGTGCAAGCATGATGATCCTTCCAAGGACAGTTACAGGGATGTGAGCAGAAGAAAGGGAAGAGATGTTGATGAGGTGAAACCAACAGATGTGCACTGGAGAAGGCTCCCTGCTTCCCATCTTCTCTGGGTTCTTAGTGCAACAGATAAAGAGGAGAAGCATGGGATCAAAGCTAAGAAGTATGTTACCTTTCCATTACTGTGACAAGCTATTTAAGAAAGACATTTAAAAAACTGAAACACTTATTTTGGCTGATGATTTCGAGATTTCTATCTGTGGTTGTCTGGATCTATTTATTTTGAACTTGTGTAGAGGCAGAATATCACTGCTATTGTCTGCTTTTCAGTTGCTGTGATTAAACACTGACCACAAACAACTTGGGAGAGGAAAGGGTTCTTTTTGTCTGATAGGTTAACATTCTCCTATGACATAGTCGCAGAGACTATGGGGGAATACTATCTACTGGCTTGTCCTTTCTGGCTTTCTCTTGCTTTCTTTTTTGGCCCAAGTCTACTGCTCAGAGGTGACACTGTCCACAGTGGGCTGGTCCCTCCCACGTTAATCAGCAATCAATAAAATGTCTGCCATAGATGTGCTCATAGGCTAGTATGATGGAGGTGATTCTTCAACTGAGTTTCTCTCTTCCCAAGTGACTTTGCAGCAAGTTGACAAAATAACCTACCAGCACAGTCATGGTGGAGGGTACATGGTGAAGAAACTGCACACTCCATGGAAGCTGTAAAGGAAAGAGAGAGTGAGAAGAGAGGGACTTGGAATAATATGTATACTTTAAGATTCTAACACATTATTTTTAATTACTATTTTTTTTTTAGCATTTGAAAGACATTTATTGATTGTTCACTATTCACAAGACACAGCTTAGGGTCTGAAGGTCTAGTATCAGCAAGCAAAAAAAAAAAAGTCTTCATCAAATACATATTGTCAGTGATTGCTTTACCTGGATAACTGCGATCTACAGTTCATTATAACTCAAGGTGACTTGCGTTGTGTCTGTGAGTGGATGTGTACACATGAGTGCAGGTGCCATGGAGGTCATATGAAAGCTCCTTGGAGCAGGTGGTTGTGAGCTGCCCAACATAGGTGCTGGGAACTTAACTTGGGTCTTGTGCAAGAGCAGCAAATGCTCTTAACTACTGAACCATCTCCTCAGCTCTGAGTTGTACCTTCTGAAGGCATGCCCTAGTGAGTGATCTACTAACCTAATTTCTCTAAATAAGCCACTCCTCCTAATAGCCTATTTAGCTGTGTACTCATCATTGATTAACCCATTGATAAAATTAATGAATTTATGATCCGATCTCTTTCCAACACTACTACCAACTGTAGACCCTTCAGGGCATGAACATTTTTGTAGAGAATGGTGGGCTTCATATTTATATCATGAGAGAAGACAGGAAATGTTTGCTTGGGAACAGAAATACAGAATTCGGAAAGAATCCAAATGACTTAGTTCAATCTGATTCCCAAATCTATAATACACAGAGACGTGTCTTCCATTTATTTCACAGGTTCCTAGGACTCAGAGCTGCCCTTCAGGAACCTCCCTAAGAGTCAGGAGTTCAAACTCTGCTCTGGCTTTCACCAGATCATGCTCCTTCTCCTTTCCACAGTTCTGCTTTGTGATTTTTGGTAGGCATGCTGTACACTAAAATGGTCTTGAGAATAAAGGCTCATATTCACCTCATCTGGCAGGTCCATGGAGCAGTGCCTGACTTCAGCAACCACTTAATAACTACTGAACTGCCAGGTAGCTGAAAATGCTGACTGACCACTGGGAAAAGACAGTAAGCTAAACTATGGTTTACAAAATCTCAAATCCAGGGTGGGGACAAATACAGAATTGATGACATCATTAATGATGGAGTGATGGAAAGCTGTCTTCTAAACATGATTATTTTTATTTATTTATTTGTGTGTGTGTGTGTGTGTGTGTGTGTGTGTGTAGGTGCCTATGGAAACCAAATAAAAGTGTTGTGAAAGTGTTGAATCCCCTGCAGCTGGAGTTATAGGTGATTGTGTGCCACCCAGCTTAGGTGCTGGAAAGGAACCTCAAGTCTTCAGTAGGAGTATCAGGCACTCTTAATTACTGAGCCATTTCTTCAACCCAAACTAAGTCTTGCACACAACATCAACTGATCATTTCCACTCCCTCCTTAGCTGTGACAAAACCTAAACAGGCTAAGAGTTTGTGATGGGCCACTGGTTAATAATATCACTCTGAGCATCCATCAAGGGGAGCTATGCATGCATTAGCTCATTTGACTCTCATAATGGCCCCAAGAGGTGGATGCTATAATTACTGTGCTCATTTCACAGGCTGAAAGAGATTAAGGCACTTGTCCAAGGTCACAGGCCTCTAATAGGACCAGTCCAGGGTATAAATTCTGCCTGTCTGAGTCCAAGGTTCCAGTCCACAAGCACTCTGCCATTTGCTTACTACAGGAGAGTGCACCAGTATTAGTTCTGCAAAAACACCTTACGGCTGAGAATTCTAGCAATAGAGCCAGATCAGTGAAGCCTCTGAGATGCTCACAATGAAGATGATGGAGGGATGAGTGGGGAACTTTTGCAGACAATGAGTCTGTTGTCAAGGAGAATGAAAGGGATGTTCCAGGAAGCTAGAAGCCTCTTTAAGTCTCTGAGCACCGTTGTTAAAGACAGGGATTGGATATTTTTGGGCTTGTTTTGGGGGGAAAAACTAGGAATATCATGTGTGATCCAAGCTGACAAGTTTCCATGCAATACGAATGTTAAACTTTTTGGAAATGCATTCTCACGTGTTAGTTTGTGTGAGCACCACCCAGAGAGCTAGTCAGAACACACACCCCTACCCAGATATCTAGGGTGATGTCTGCCATTTGCATTTTGAACAAGCTCCAAGTAGAGGAGTCTGCTGTTCCTGACTGGCTCATGCTTTCAGCAACAGTGTCCTAGAACAGAGGTTAAGTGATATTGGACCAAGGGAAGTGGCTCGGTGCTTAAAGCACTTACCACACAAGAGCACTGGAGTCTGAGTTTCCAGGATGCATGTAAATGCCAAGAGATTATGGTGTGACCTCCCTACAATTCCATCCTTGTAGGATAGAGACAGAGGATCCCCTAGCAAGCTGGTTGGGGAGACTAGTCAGGTTTGATTGATAGATCCTGTTTCAATGAAGAAGGTGGAAGAGCAATTGAGGAATATTTCCATCATCAACACCGGCTACCACATGTAGGCACAAATGTGCCCACATTGTTCAAACATGCACACATATGACACACATGGAAAGAAGGAACATTTTCTTATAAAGAACTCGATAGTGACTATTTTGGGCTTTCATGATTGTCATTACAGTGCAGAAGCCAAAGATGATAGATACAATGTAAATGAACTAATAAGTGTTACAATACATCAGGCAATCCAGCCTTTCTACTTCAGTTGGAGTTCTGCACACAGTAGACATCACTGGCTAGTCTGACAAGGGAAAGAGGTATTTCAGTGTGTTGCCATGGCAGAACACCACTTGATCAGCATTACTGGTGTTTTAAGAAGGCCTGGGTCCTGTTTCTGTCAAGTTGTCCCTGAGGGCTAACCTTCAGCTTTGACCTCAGTCCATTGAAAGCACTAAGAGTTGAGCTATGTCTCACTGACCACAGGTTGATGGCAGCACTTGAGAAGCACCTCTGAAACTGGATCTTGTCTGTGTATGTGTAAGTTGAAAGAGGTAAAGAATGGTAGCAGGGGATTCACACGAAGGGAATTTCATCCCTTCAGCAACATGTACACCACCAGGTCTGCCCTATGCTGGGGATGATGAGTCCATTGAGGAAAGGCCCCAACCTGCCAGCTAAGGTGTGAAGTCTAGCATGAGAATCAATGATTGGGCTCTATTTTAGGGCTACACTCAAGTTGCCAGGGTCCATGAAAACCCTTGTCCTCAAGGTGCAGGACTTACCCAGGTTGCAGTGTATAAGTACTCTGCCATTTGCTTACCACAGGAGGATGCAGTGTTGACCCTTGCAAAACCATCTTATAGTTCAGAGGTTAGCCAACAGCTGAGAGTGCGATGAAGCATCTGAGATGCCCATGATGGAAATGACAGAGACAAGCAAGTCTTATTTGTTTTGTAGAACATGACTCTAGTGGGCATCATAACACTCCAGTGAAGATAGGCTCAACATTGGTTTCTTGGCCAAGAGCTGGAACCTGTTTCATGAGGGAACCAAGTTTTCTTTCCAATAAGCATCCTGGGTTGGTCTTGATCTACTTACCACTGTCACACAATCTCTCTCTCTCTCTCTCTCTCTCTCTCTTTCTCTCTCTCTCTCTCTCCTCTTCTCTTTCTCTCTTCTCTCTTCCTTCTCTTTCCCTTTCTCTCACACATACACATGCATGCACATGTGTTTTTACACACAGGTTCTTATTGAGCTGTATTGGTTGAACATACCCATAGACTCTACAGAGGACCTAGTTTCCAGTCCCTGTGTGAAGAAGCACTGGAGGACTATGCTATAGCTTGTAGAATGGACCTCAGGCATGGGACTGATGTCAGGGGCTCTGTGCTTTTGTGGATTCCAGAAAATGTTTATGCCTCTTGTCCTTCAACCGGGGTAGATTCCTCTGTGGCAAACCGTTTCCATTTCATTGGTAGGTAGAGCCTAACTCACATACTTCTGTCTCTGTGCAAAGGCTGATGGGAAAGAGTTTCAAGCTTCTGATATAATATGGTGGGGGAGGAGAGATCCCAATTAATGAGCTTCCAACTCAAGGAGCAAAGACATGAAAATGAATTCCAAATGCTCAGTAGACCTCTGAAGAGAGACTTTGAGATCAAGTTCAGGGCATCTAGAAGTCAAATCCGATATTTCTTCCTTTTCTCACCTTCAGCCTTTGGATGCTGGAGACCTGAACTCAGGCTCTCATGCTTGTACAGCAAGCACTTTGTCTCCTGAGCCATTTGTCTAGCTCCCAGTCTGATGGTTCATTTCCTACTCTTCCCAAGGCCTTCAGAAAGAGTTTAGTTTATTTAAAAGGGACCTCATTTGTTAGCAATACAAAATGTGCTCCCCCTTTCCTAGAGAGGAGGAACCTTTGGTGTCTCAAAAGCTCATGACAAGAAGTAAAAGTTTGAAAAACTACGAAGGCATGTGATTTGAACAGTTCCGTTAAGACCCTGAGTGCAGTCAGTGCACCCAAGACTCCAAAGTATAAACAGACTTGCTCAACCTCAGTGAGGCAGCTTCCTAGGTTTTAGGCTTGTGGTAACATGGAATTTTCTTTTTGGGAAGTATTGAGGGAATTGACTGGGTCCACCAGGCTGGTGACATAGGGATGACATTGTTGGATGTGGAGATAGAGAAACATATCTGACAGACTGCACATGTCCCGTTAGCTATGTTTGAATACTTCCAGTGTGCCATATCGGCTTGTGGGGGAAGAAGTTTGAGACCGAAGATTGCAGCACACACAAGTGTGTACATGTCTGATGGAGGAGGTACTGACTCTGAGTTTGTGAACACAGCTGCCTTTTATTCCTAATCTAGCCCAAACAACTTTGGCAATTGTTAGAGACGCTGAAACTGCTGGAGAGAAGTTAGGGAATACTTGAGTATTTTCTTTGGCTCTTACTTAAACATTGGCAACTTTTCTGAGCCTATAAATACTACTGGGGTCCAGCCATTTCTCTTTGTAGTCTATGAAAATTAACTCAGTCCACAGGGGCTGCAATCACTGCCAAAACCCCCAAGTGTGGGTTCTTCCTCCACACTGACAAAAATAACAGTTAATTAGGCTGCAACACCCAAAGGAAAGTGAACTCACACCACCAATCATAGAGCGGCATGCAAAGTGTTGCCATGGCAACTGGCATTTACAGCTCTTCCATTTTAATGTATCAAGGACTGAGGATAATTTCCCAGTGAGACTACAGGAGGGTGGGGTACCCCCTTTTTTCTTTCTGCCAGTCTGTAACCAGCACAGGACTTCCATTCTTGTGGCAACAGGTTTAAAGGAAAGAAGAGAAGCTCACAGAAGAATCAAACAACTGGCATGGAGCTCTTGGGGTGCTCTCAGGCCCTGAAAGGCTCAGGGTGGACAGCACACATTCTTCTCAGACTCAGCACCGCAGCACTGTTGGCACATAGGAGTTGTAAGCCATGGCTTCGATTGCAGATGAACTTTCAGTCTTCATGGGAATCCTCCCTGCCTTCTTGGCTTTTAGTGCACACTCTGTTCTTAGCCCCTAGTAGTCATCATCTTATTTACTCTTCATGACTAAGTGGGAAGTGACTGTTATTCTCCATTTATAAATGGAGGTTAGGAGAGGTGAGGTACCCTAACCATACAGTCTGAGGAAGAAGCTAGATTCTTCATGTCAGTTTCCACATCCCTTGTACTGTCTATCTTCTCTGTATATCAGACCATATACTATGTAAATAGAGGTAGATACACTCGTCACTGGTGCTACCATTACTATCCTTTAGCTTTGGCTGCACAACAAATGGCACAACATCCCAATGGCGTTAAATCACACTCTCAGATAGATTGGAGCTCTATTCTCATGTGTTCATTCCCAGTATCATGAAGAAGCATCTAGACAAAGACCAGAAGCATCTGGTGATGGCTGAGTCATCAGAGAAGATACCTAATCACAAAAGGGTGTTTCAAGTCCTCCTGGGTACATTGAATTTCCTATTGGACAAAGCAAGTCAAGTAGTCCAGTTCAAATTCAAGAAGCAGAGAAGCATACCCCAAATTTTGTTGCTGGAATTTTAAATTTTATGGCCAGAATATGGAGACAAGGAGAGATGAAGAACAGCATGAATATGCATGACCAGGTATCTCTGTGGTAAGATATAGAATCCTTGGGTATATGCCCAGGAGAGGTGTAGCTGCGTTATGTGGTAGATTTATTTTCAGCTCCTTTGAGACTCCTCCACACTGATGTCCACAGTGGTTGCACCAGTTGGCACTCCCACTTGCAATGAGTAAGTGTTCCCCTCCCCCATATTCACATAAGCTTTTTTTTTTTTTTTTGGTATTTTAGCTACTTTGACTGTGGTCAGATGAAATCTCAAAGCAGCTTTAATTTGCATTTTCCTGACGGCTAAAGTTTTTTCCTTTTTCTTTCTTTCTTTCTTTTCTTCTTCTTTTTTTTTTTGGAGAATGTTCTTCAGACATTTGCATTTTTTCTTTTGAGAACTCTCTGTTTAGTTTCATACCCCATTTTTTAACTGGGTCATTTACTTTCTTCTAGTTCTTTATGCAATTTTTAGTTCTTTATGTAATCTAGATACTAACCCCTTGTCAGATGTATAGCTGGTAAAGACTTTTCCCATTTTATTGTGCCCTCCAATGAAATGATGCAACCTGTGGCCCAAGAGAGAGCTTCCTATTTCTATCTGTTAAACAACACACATCAAACTAACTGCATGACTTAGCATTATACCCATAGATCAATGCAGCTCTCAACGGTCATCAGAGATGCATCTATTTACAGTAGATGGTGATTAACACAGAGATTCACAATTGGTCAAGGTTCAGAGAATAAGAAACTACAGAATGCTCAGCCTTAAACAGAACATCTATATCACATTTCTTCCTTCAAAGGCTCAGGAATCATTGCAGAAGGGAAGCAGGAACAGTCTAAGAGACAGAGGCAGTAGAGGATTACACAGAAATAACGTTTTCCTGGCACAGCCCAGAAGTTGTACGAAATACGGACTTACAGCAGTGGGATGGCATGCTCAAGACCTGTGCAAGCTCAAGCCGGACAAAGTCCCACTGAGGGTTTTGCACCAGGGCTACATCAGTGAATTAAATACCAACCTTTGAACAGTTCACTAGGCAATGCAACGCTCTGTGATAGACACTGGGAAGGCAGAGAGAAATTCAAACATACCTGAACCACTCTACATGTTTCATCTGGGGAAGCTTGTTAAAATGCAGGTGCTCAGATGACAAACCATAGACTTTAGATCATTGGTCTTGGGTGGAGCCTAGGAATCTGCCTCTGGGACCAGCTCTTGTATGCATGTTTCTCAGACAATCTGATCCTCACTCTTCACTTTGAGCCCTTACACATACCACATAGGACTTAAGATAAAAAGATTATGGTGAGCAGATCCTGGCAGAGAGGCCCTTTCTTTCCAGTCCTCGGGAGGATGGTGCCTAAAGATCACAGGTTCCAGGCTAGCTTGGAGTATAAAGTGAATCCAAGGTCTGTCTAAGCAACTTAGGAAGACAGTCCCTCAAACTATAAAGTAAAAAGAAAACCAAGGAGTTAGCTCAGAGCTATAGTCTAGCATGCCCAACGTTCTTCTTTCAATTTCTAGTAGGTCTGCTGTTTTCCTAACATCTTCTGCTTTGGCTAGCTGGACACTGAGCCTTGGTCAGGTCTACAGTGAGGCTCTGCTATTGCCCAGTGCCCAGCTCTAGTTGGGTCAGAAATACGGGAAACTTGATGCCACTGGTGATAAAGACACTATGACTTCTCCATGTCTTACTTGACAGCTATAGACAGATGGGGACTTCTATGTTCATTTCCTGTTGGGGGTTGGAGTCAGCTTTTGCTGATAGACTCCTCCATGATTGGACCACTGAATGAACCTTAGGACTGTCACCTCAGTCTCTGTGAAGAGGAGGATGAATTATGGTTTTGGCAGTTGAAAATAGAGAGCACAGTTGAATTTCTCAGCAGTGACTCCAGGACTCCAAGTCATACAGCCTCTGTCTTTTTATTCTTTCTAATGCTTTTGCTATGGTTTAGCTGCTCGTTGGCCTGAGAGCCTTGAGTTATTACTTAACTTTCTGTTTCTTTGCCTTTAAGGTGAAGATCACAGAACCAGCAGTGTCTACAATTGAGTATTTACAATGTGCCTGGCAGTGCTCAGTGTTTAAAAATCTTGCAGTGACAGCACAGCAACACCTGGACTTGCCGACTTTGTTATCTTTGTTATCAGCTGATAACAAAACTTACATTCTAGAAGGAGTTGCTTGAGACCTGAAGAATAGGACCCATGCATGTCATGTTTTCCAATTTACCTTGGCTTTTTCTAATCGCCGTCATATCTTGATACATAGTAAGTTAGTGAGGATGTTCTATTAGCAGGAAGGTATGTGGGGAGCCTTCTGAGATGACCACAGTTTCCATATTTATATGGGTGCATGTAACAGACCTGTATTAGCATTTATTAAATTTTTTATCGATTATTTTTTGTGAATTTCATATCATGCACCCCCATCCCGTTCATCTTCTTGCCCTTCTGTATCTGTCCTCTGCCCTTGCAACCTCTCCCACAAAACAAAACAACAAAGAAGAAACCATCTCCCATGGAAGTTACCATGTGTCATGATGTGTCTGTCCCACAGTATACTCTTTTGCCCAAGCAGCTTCATATGCAAATGTGCATTGCAAAGAGTCATTGGTCTGGCTGGAGGCCTCTGGCTTCTGTTACACTATCAATACTGGATCCTACTGGGACTCCTTTTAGTCCTGTTGCTGTTCTGTGTCACAGAGATCCTGCAGCTTTGGTTCTGCAGGACCAGCCCCTTCACATGCTCCAGCAGTTCGTAAATGGGATGGATGTTGGATCTGGGCCTGGGTGATAGCTGTTGGTCAGCCCATCAGCTCTCCAGTGCTTATACCATCAGAGTCAGCTCTTCCATACCCAACCACCAGGGTCAGTTCTCCAGTACTGCCCTGGTAAGGGGCAAGGCCATCTCTCCATCACTTGAAGTCTGCTTTCCTCCACCCACGCCACCAGGCCAGCTCTATGCTGCCCGGGCAAGGTGTGGGGCCTGCTCTCCCAAGTGCTGCAGCTGGCAAGGGGCTGTGTTAGCATTTTAGTTCCTGGTACTATGGTACTGAGATAACCCATTAAGGAAAGAAAGACTTAGCTTGTGGTTTCAGGTCATTCATCTCTCAGTCCTTGGCTCAGATGATTCTGAGCCCATGTTGACATAGGATCTCAGAGTTTGGGAGTAAATGGCAGGGGAACTTCGTCATCTCCTGGTAGGCAAAAAGAGAGAGGGGTGAGAGGAAGTGACCCAGGGGTAAGATAAAACCTTGAAAGCTATAGCTTCAGTGCCCCAATGCCTTCAGCCAGGTGCCACTTCCTGAAGTTTCCAGAACAGTGTCACTAGTTGTTTGATCAAACATTCATTGATGACCTTGTGGGGCACAGTTCATATTCAAATTCCAGTAAGAACCACATCAATTTGCTCAAGTTGTTCAGCTCAGTTTAGAATGATGGCTTCCAAGGTATGTATATTTTACTTCAAAAATAGTGAAGCAGAGATGGTAAGTGTACAGGATTTTAGTGGAGCTAGAGGGGTAGAATCATGATTGGTGCACGAATTCCCTTCTGCCGTTCTGATTACTCTGGATGTGTGAAAATTTCCGTAATGAAACACATGTGGAGAGAACTTCATGCCTTAGCTACAGTTGAAAACATTATGACAATCAGGGCATTGTGCACAGGCACGTTATCCCAGCGCCTGGGAAGCTAACACAAGAGGATCAAGAGTTCAGGACCAGCCTGGGTTACCTAATGAAACCTCATGTCAAAAAAAAAAAATTATGGTGACTGTAGTTTGATATAGTTAGTTTCTCTTTCATTACTCTGCATCCTCTTATGCATATGTCTAGATATCTTCTTTCTAATAGATGGTGTCCACGGGCATAGCAAGATAGCTGACACTAAATATTTAAGATCCTCCCGTTATTTATACTTCCTCTGACATGAGATGCCAAGACACTTTTGAATTATATCCTGAGTATCTGTAGAGAGGTTTACAGTTTCCAAAGACTCTCCTTCCCTGGTCACATTTCATCTGCACAGCGGTGAAGATCCGCTGATGACAGCCTCAAGTCTGAAGGCTGGCTTCCTAATAGCTTGCCTGTGGTAAACGAGACAATTACCAGAAATTGTGATAATTTCTGACTCTGTTCTTACTGAGCAGTGTGAACGCAGTGAGTGAGGGGTGGTGGGTTTACTGTGGTGTGGTCAGAAAATACAGTGGTACAGACTCACTGTTTTTAAAACTGAAAGACAATTTCTCTTTATATGCATGCTCTACTACCTGCATGAAATGCAAAATGTTGAAAACACTCGTTTAGAAACAATTCAGATATAAGGACGATCTTGAATTATCATGGCGGTTATTTCAGAGTTTTCTCAGAGGTTTTCATGTTGCCATAAGCTTTCTTTTTAGAACTGCCTTTGCTGTATCACAAAGGTTCCGGGAACTCGTTTAAATCTTCGGCAGTTTTCAATTTCCTGTTGTCTTCATTAACCCTTTCATCATTTAAGAGTGTGTCCTTCTGGACCAGTAAGATGGCTCAGCCGATGGCGACAGTTGCCACTCAGCCTGACAACCTGAATTTTGTCCTTGGGTCCCACAAGATAGGAAAAAACAAAACAAAATCTGACTCCCTCCAGTTATGCCCTGATCCCCACAGGCATGTCATAATGAAATAAGTAATAATAAGTGTAATAAAACACTTACAAAGAGCATGTAGTTCCCTTATCATATATCCATAATCGTGGAGTAAAAGCGCAGATTATATGCCCATCAACAGATGGACGGATAAAAATAATGTACATATGTACAGTGGAGTTATATCTAGTTTAAGAATTAAACTACATTGTTCTCAGGAAATGGGTGGAACTGGAGACTGTCATGTTAAGTAAAATAAGCCAGAGTCAGAAAACACTGTGCATTTTCACTTATGCAGGAGAGTAGAAGTGGGTGTGACTGGGGGGAGAAAGGAGATCCGCAGAAGAGACGGGAAGAGATGGTAAAGGTATATATGAACAAGGAATATACTATGAGTCTATTAAAATGATAAACTGAAGCCAAATATTTTGTATGCTGGTTTTGAAAATTAATAAATTATTGAGTGCATACTTGACCAGTTATTGTATCACATTCTGGGAGTATAGTATCAAACAAGCTTCTTTGAACAAAGGAAATGTTTTCATCCACATGCACAGGTGTGTGTGTGTGTGTGTGTGTGTGTGTACGTGTATGTATGTTTACTTCAAATATAATGGTGTTTGGGGAGGAAAGGAATAGGGATTCTGATGGAACAAGAGGGGCAGAATCTTGGTGGATCTGGAGTTAGAGTGACAGTTGTACAGATTTAACTAGACTGTTATCTTCATTCTGTGTATGTTTAAACTTTTCTATAACAAAGCATTTGAAAAAGACCCTCATGTATTGATTTAAATTGTGCAAAGCTGGGTATGGCACACACCTGTGCCTTTCTACTTTGGCGCCATGGATTGATCTAGATTCTACATATTAGAGAAAGCACGGACATTTGTAAGAAACATTAACAGGATGAAGAAATGAGTGGGTGAGCAAAGATGCCTAGAGGGAAAAATCCCAGTCCTGGAGGGCTCTGATGGCTGAGGAGTGGGAATCTGGGAGCTGCAGGACATCCTACAGACAGAGAAGGTGGGCTGATGGGGAGTCAACAGGAAAGCAGTGGATAACAGGCCACCTTGATGCGGGAAGGCATTGGCACCACGAAATTGTTTGTTTTCTCTAATACAATGTGAAAGTGCTCATGGGACTAGCTTTTTGTGATGAATGCTAATATGATAGGAAAACAAATGCTAATATACAATGTGAAATTGCTAACAATGGGGAAAATTGCCAATAAAATTCCATGGACCTCAATGATGACATGCTTCCCACATCTCCCTCATCCGTCCAGGGCTGTCTGGCGGCAGAGGAGAAAGGAGACTGAGCTTGCCAGTTACTTAGTCATAGACATTCATGACTTCATACAAAATTACCTCTGTGTGGGAGTGGAGGTACATGTGGGGCATTTGTGAACACACACACACACACACAGAGAGAGAGAGAGAGAGAGAGAGAGAGAGAGAGAGAGAGAGAGAGAGGAGTATTCAGGTGTCTAGTGGGTGCAGGTAGGTCTCAGGTAAGCCAGGAAAAAGCCCCTTTTAGGCCTTGAAACCATCTAGAATTTGTTCTATCTTTGTGTGCTTAGCACTATAGCAGTGTGCAATTGCTCAGGGAGAAGCTTACCCTTTTTGTCACCTCTCATGAGAGGTAGACAGAGAGAAATGACCTACCTATGGGCACAGAAATGGACTGGAGTAAGAATCCATATTGTGGGTCTTCCTATTTCGATTTCCTCTCACTGTATTTCTTCCTTCTCCTCCCTCCTCCTTCCTTTCATCTTCCTCCTCCTCCTCCTTCTTCTCTTCCTCTTCCTCCTCCTCCTTCTCTTCCTCTTCTTCCTCCTCCTCCTCCTCCTCCTCCTCCTCCTCCTCCTCCTCCTCCTCCTCCTTGCCCCTCTCCCTTGGCCATCTTTGTCACATGAACCTCCTTTATCCCTGCCTCTTCTGCTTCCTTAAAAAATAAGACACATTTTCTCCTTATTCCTCACTTTCCCTTTCTCCAAATATTTTAACCCTTATTTCTCTTATTGTTCATTTTTTCTCCAGCAAAAGCTAATAATTGCTTTGGAAATGTACTTTGGTTCTGCAGTCACCTGGCTTGGAACACAAGTTAGAGTGAAAACCCGGGTAAGTTACTCACAAATTCTGCATGGATGCTTAATTTTTCCAAGCCTTGTTATCTGCATCCACAAAATGGGAATAAATACTAATGTCAACTGTAATTGCAACTGTTAATCAAAGGATGTATGCAGGGAGAAATACTGGAAATAGGTAATTTTTCTTCTCCCTTGAAATATTCTTTAGTAATATTTCATGATAATTTTATCGCGCTCAGTCCTAGCAGGCTGGTTGATTTCTTGTTATAACTAATATGTTGTGAGACTCACTTGATTATTCCTAAGTGAAATTTATAGATTGTGAATTCCCATACCCACATAATTACGTAAAATTTAATGTAATGACCTAACAGCATTATAAGGGAGAATGCAATTTGTATAAAATCACATGCATTTCAATATGTAAATGCTTGTTTATAGATATAGAAGTCATGATGAAGCATCCGGAACTTGTCCTTGTACATAGAGCCACCATGGATGGAGGGAAGGCTATAGACGATGCACATATGATACCGTCCCTGAGGACATGAAGACTGGAGGATCTCCAGGCTTGCTAGCCAGCGGCTGTGCTGAATCACGGAGAGGTCCTGTCTCAAAAATAAAGGGTGGAGTAAATGAGGAAGATACCAGGCACTGACCACTGGTGCATAGCAGTGCATATGTGTACAGACACACGAACACATACACGTACACACATAAAAAATAAAACAATAAATCAGAGAAGGCAGCACTGCTTTGGGAGGGTCTGTGAGAAGCTGAAAAGCATTGGGCTCCATGACTCACTCCCTCTCCTTCAGACGAATGCAAGTGGAATATTGGTGCTGACTCCACATAAGAACATTGAAAGTGAGCCTTTAAAAAACTTTTTTATTCTTTAACCTGAACAGTTTGGTCACATCTCAACTGTCATACTTTGTCTGTCAGAGTCATCAGACAGTCTCTACATAGATCCATGCTACTGCTAAGAGGGGGTTTGTCTCAGGCTAAATATTTAATTGCTTCTTGCTCTCTAAGACCATAGTGGATATTGTCTTCTCTTCCCTGAGGCCAACTTCCTTGTATTTTTGCTAATAAACTAATTACCTGCCAGATGGTTGGGGAGAACATTATCCCTGGGAGAAATGATGCACTGTCACCAAAGGCCAAGCTGGTCAGGAGTGGTTTGGATCAAAGCCAGCCTGAGGTGAGAAGGAAAGGCTTTGCGGCACACAGACTCATATCGGTGAGGCAGGTGTACCAGGGCATAGGATCCTTATCTTCTGCAGTGGGACCTGGAAGGCTTTTCTGAGATCCAGAATCAGTCTCCTTCAGAGCTGGAAGACATTAACAGAACTTGGGATTTCACTGGGGAAAAAAATTTACTCAAGAGTTTGAATTTCTTAAAGTTCTGCCAGTCCAGTGAATACACCCTGTCAGGAAGTAGCCCAGAGTCCTCACTGCAGGCTGTTGTTTTGTTTTGTTTTGTTTTGTTTTGTTTTTCTGAGAGATATTCATTATTGAGGTTCGTTTAGGTCTTCAATATTTTGTCTTTAGTTCCTCTTCTTCAGTCTGAAAAAAAAAAAGGTAAAGTTATTGCTATGTTCCCATCCAAACAACCACTGTACACATTCTATTGCCCTAAACAGTGGTTAGCCTTAACCCCTCATTTCAAAGCAGAACTCCTGGACTGAAGAAAGTGGGACCGGAAGCACCCTCACGGTTTCTGCTGCGGCTCCTGGATGCAGTGTTCACCTTTGCATGATCCCTGAACAGCTTCTTCACTTATGCACAAGTCACGTGCTATATCATCTCTGCTCTACTTGCAAAGCAGACAATAATGGCCTCTGGACCGTTTGGTTGATATGTGAGTGATTTAAGTTTCTGCTGCTGTGCCTGATGCATCAGAACCTCTCTATAAACTGTCAATTTCAGTCACTAAAGGAGGCAGGCACTTTTCATTGCAAACTTCTGTATTTAGGAGAAAGCCAACACCTCTCAAAAACACTCTTAACACACCTTCAAATTTGTTCTTTCTTGTGGTTTCAGTCAAAACTCTTTGGAGAAACTTTAGTGGAATCAGCTGAAGTCACTGGGTCATTCTTTTAGGCAAACTACAGTAAACTTGGCTCTTTGTAAACCTGGCTCCTTCAGAAGAATTGAGCATGCCCAGAAGTCTTCAGGTAAGCCATCGTTCCCTTTTGAATGTATGTTCTAAGACCTTGAATTGAGCACACAGGAAATATATCAGCCATTTTTATTTTATAACACTTAGTCTAGGACCTCAACTGAGCATACTCAAAAATGCACTTCTTAAGTCCAGCATGCTTAGATAGATGCCTCTCCCTGCAAGGTCCTGGTATTGTCTTTCTTCAAGCACAGCTCTCTGCAAATTAGCCAGTGCTCTCTCTTATGCAATGCAAGCAACCCGTCTTTCTCTGATCCTGTATTTGTTGGTTCTGCTCATTGCTTTTCTGTTTACTGGGAGAACCTTTGGGGTTCAGTTACAGCACTACTGGCTCCCTTTCAGAGTCTTCTAGGAATCTTGACTTCACTTGAGCAAGCATTGCATCTTGAAACCTGCTCTAGGGAAAGCTAGATTTGTTTTTCATTTTAACATGAGAATTACCGGGTTTCATTGTGGTGTTTGATTGGCCCTCCCCTGCCTGCTCTTCCCTTCATCTCCCTGTCCTCCATCCTGACTAAACTTCCCAGTATTTCCATTTACTTTCATATCACATGGATTCTTTGACCCTCCCCAGCCCTCTCCCTTTGAATTCATTCCCTGCAAGAATCCCTTTAGTCCCCTATACACACACTCCTGTCTCTCTGTCTCTGTCAGTCTCTCTCTGTCTCTGTCTCTTCTCTCTCTCTCTCTCTCTCTCTCTCTCTCTCTCTCTCTCACACACACACACACACACACACACACACACACACACACACACACACACACGAGACTAAGACGCACATAAGTGAGAGCCATGTGGTATGTCGCTTTAGGAGCCTAGGTTCCCAAACTGTGTATTATTTTCCTTTCTTCCACTCATGCTCTGTATTGCTCACTTGCTGCTAAGGCAATGAGCTCAAAACCTACCTGAGTCCACACATTTTTTTGTTTGCTTTGGGGACCACCACAATTTTATCCTCCTCCTTCTGTGACCTTGGCTATGACAATAATCTAGACATTTTAATAATCTATTCAGACTCATGGCCTTTCGAAATTCATTATGCACAGTAGCCAGAGTCATTTAAAAACTGGGCTCATGTCTCCTCTATGATAAAAGTTTCCAGTCACCCCCGATAGCCTTAGAGTTACACTTACGCTCTCTCCTGCATGCCTATGACCCCAAATGAACAGAACCCATCCACGTGGGCAGCCTCTCCTCAGACTCTCCCTTCTGATTGTCATACTCTTGCCATCCCATTCCCCAGTAACACAAACTCCCCTCCCTCCGTTCAGGTACCTGTGTTCTCTCAGCCCTGGATACCTGTCATTTGCGTTCTCCTTTGATGACTTTCTGTCTCTGTCTCGCTCTGTCTTTCTAATTCTCCCTCTGTGTGTGTGTATGTATATATGTATGTATGTATGCCTGCATGTATGTATCTGTGTGTGTGTATGTATGCATGCATGTATGTATCTGTGTGTGTGTATGTATGCATGCATGTATGTATCTCTGTGTGCGCGTGCGCGTGCGTGCATGCATGCATGCATGCATGTACAGGCATGGACATGCCACAGGATGTATATGGAGGTCAGAAGTCTACCTCAGGTGTCTGTTCTCACCTGCCACCATGTTTGAGGTTGGTCTTTATTGTTTTTCCACTTTGCCTACCAGGCTAGGAAGCTTGTGAATGTCCAGGGATTTCCTTGCTCTGTCTCCCACCTCTCTGTATGTGCTATGTGTCCAGCTTTTACCTGCATTCTGAGTGTTTAAACTTGCCTCTTCATGCTCACCGGGCAAAGGTTATTAAACCCTGGGACAACTCCCTGACTGATTTTCATATTTAGCCCTTTCAGAATTATTTCCTCTTACTTCATCTGATATGTCTGATCATTCTATTGTATCTATAAGGTGGTCACATAATTTACTGTTTAATTTGAAATGATTGCAAAGTGAAAAGGGGATTCTGTAACATGGGACCGGTTCTGTAACCAATAAGCTTAAAGTGGGGTAGTCCTGGCCTATGTGTCTCCTGTTATTCTTGGCCTCCCTACTGTACGTTTGTTATCTGCATAGGCCTTGTCATTAACTGACACTCATTTACATGTTTATGATCTCTTGGCTTGGTGAAAAGGTCAGGGGAATGGGGCTGTTGACTCTCTGGTTCAACATGGTATCCTTGAATAACATTCAACATGAGGCGAATACACATGAAATAAAACCTCTTGAATGGAAGGCACTGAGCAGCTCCATAGCTTACGGAAGTGTGCGTTAGTTATCCTGCCTACACACCCATTGTCACTGTGAACAGAAAAATCATAAATCCTTTTCTTCTGAGATGATCAGGAATCATGTTCTTTTCCAAATCAGGAGGTTTTGACCAAAGCTGGCTTAGAGGTACACAGGCCTTCCGGTCCATTACTTAGCTCATCTCAGTCGCGCCCTATCTTACCCTTGTTTGAATTATGTGTGATGGGCACAAGCTCACACAAGCTGCTTAGAGGAGGTCATGTTTTCACACCATTAGAGGCCATACACTAAGTCTTCTCCTTGCTTACTGATTGGAAATTACAGTAAGGAACACTGGAAAAAACCCAACAAGATCATTGAATTAATTAGCGAGGGTGGTGACTGCGTAAAATCTGCTTATTGTGTGGAGTAGGGATTGCATTGCATGCTAATGAATACTGAAGTCCCTTGGAGGCGGGAAGTGGAACTGAGTGAAGAGCCCTCTTCAGCCGTTTGATTCCTTCTCAACAACCCATCCCCCACCAGACAGGCTTTCCCAGGGGCCCCAAACAGAAAATCCCCTTATCACTTGCAGCACAGACTGCAGGCAGGGCTTGCACTTGTACGATTTGAATTTCCATAAAGGAAGGGCCTGGTATTATGTAACTGCCTGTGGGTTCTGAGGGCTTCTAATGGGGCTTCCTTTTGTACCGTTTCTTAGCAACCAATTGAAGTTCCTAAACTGAAACAAAGAGACCCAAAGCCCATCACTCCTTGCACACATTCCTGAGTCTAGCCTGTCTCTGAGGGAGCTAGCCTGGGGAATTTACTCCCTTTCTTACCCTACTAAAGCTTGACAATCCTTATTCCATCATTGCTTCATCTGGAAAGGAAATGGAGTTGGGAGGTGCAGAGACACATTAAGGCTAGCTCTCTGTAGAAGGTCAAAGGAAGTTGATAGAGTTTTCAAAAGACTTGACCCATGTATATTCATTGTAATCAGAAAGTCTCTGTGTCAGAGGTCAGAGTGTCAGGAGGACTCCTTCCTCTTTCATTTACCATGGGTCCATGGGCAGATTGTCCTACGCTTCCTTTTGTGATTCAAGATTCAAGAGCAAAGATCATACATTCCTCATTAGCTTGATTCAAGCATAAAGACAGGTCATTGGTTTAATAAACAGGTTTGAGGTAACAGTTTGGGATTTTCTTTGTCCTGCACTGTCCCTGGCACTGAAGGAAATCGACCGACTAGGACAAAGATCCCTGCCCATAGGTTAAAGGAAGCTGTGCTGGGAGGTTGAGAAGCTGGTGGAGTTGAAAGCATCATGAAGGATCTCTTTGGGAATGTGTCACTCAGCACAATCACAAGCTCTAGTCACAACCTAGACAAGAGCACATTAAGTATGCCTTAGCTCTCTCTCCTTCATTAATTTGCTGATGTCATTATTCATTCATGCATTTGTGCTCACTTCATTTAGTAACTCAACGGTTAACTTAGTCACTGACACATCAGTCCAAACATATATCTCTCTGTTCTTCATTTATATTTTCTGAGGACAAGAATGGCAGGGTCCTTAATCCAACATAACAAATGCCACTTCAAAGGCAAGAAAAAACAAGGCTCACAGTACAGTTTCTTAACATCAATGTCCCTGTCATTCAAAGCCTTGTAATCGTGTGTGTGTGTGTGTGTGTTGTGTGTTGTCTTTGAGTGTGTGTGTGAGGGAGAAAGGACTGCTCTATAATTGTGTGCTACAGATCAGCACCCAGTACTACCAGCTTCTACAGACTTTTGTCCTGAGGCACCCTCATCCTGTAATAAGCAAACACTTTACTAGACATTGTCAAATGCCCCTTGGAGAACAAAACTGTCTCCAGCTAGTAATCTCCAGCCTATCAGAATCTCCTCCTTAGAGAAATGAATGCGCCCCATTACTTGAGAAATGAAACAGGATTGGACTTTCATTGAGCAGCTTTTTTTCAGATGTGTGTATCTCCTAGAGAGATACTGTTTTGTGTTAGAAAGCAGAAAGGGACTTGGGAACTTCTCAAAATCAGAAATAAAAATTTCACCTTCAGGAACTTTTTTTTTTATCACCTCTGAGAACTGTGGCTCATTCAACAAACATCTCAAGGCTTTCTGGAGTCTCAGTTATGACAGAGAACCCCCATTCACATGGAATGCAGGTCCAGGCTGAGTGGTTTGGAATTCTGCTCTGATTCTGTTGATGGTGCCATAGCCACAAAGTTTAACCCATAATCCTTTAGGGGGGAATAATAGCAGTGGGTATTTCCCTCTGAAGGTGTCCTGGACATGACAAGTTCAAAGCAGCTATCTGGGTCTAAGGCACTGTTCAAGGACAATGTCTTTCAAGGTCTTCTGAATACCAGCAAGATAATTCAGCTGGCTTCCTCCTCACTGCCCTGCATGCATGCAGATACTAGAGCTAAATACAGGTGGTCTGAGACCCTGTAATGTTTTCAGTGGTGTTGGAGATTGGTGCTAATGCTTTGAATCTTCATGTCTAGAAGATTCTTGTCCCCAATTGGTTTTTGATCTACCAATAAAGATGTCATCAGTCAATGGCTGAGCACAGGTTGGGACACTTAGAATTGTGCAGGTAGGGCACAGAGAGAATCGCCAAGACTGGGAGAAGAAGAATGGGACACAGAAGCCACAGGAGATAAAGCCACCCAACTATGTGAGACTTTGGGTAAGTGGCCACTGGAAAATTCCCCCATTGGGTCTGGGGTAGCAGGGGAAGGTTTAGGAGTGCCCAGACTTTGAGGGAGCCAAGGCATTTTAAAATTAACTGGCGTGCGTGTATGTGTGTGTGTGTGTGTGTGTGTGGTGTGTGTGTGTGGTGTGTGTGTGTGGTGTGTGTGTGTGTGGTGTGTGTGTGTGGTGTGTGTGTGTGGTGCATGTGTGTGTGTGGTGTGTGTGTGTGGTGTGTGTGTGTGGTGCATGTGTGTGTGTGGTGTGTGTGTGTGGTGTGTGTGTGTGTGTGTGTGTGTGTGTGTTTTCCACTTGCAAATCTGAGATAGCTCCTGGGTAAGTGTGCATGCGCAACTCACCAGGAGCACAGAGCAGTGCAGCCAAAATACTACCTTCAACACAGTGGCTCTCAAATCTTACCTTCTCTTTCCATTCTTACTGTTTCCCTTCTTTCCCTTTCTCCTGTCCTTGCTAAGCTACCATCCAACCCCACCCAACCTATCATAGTTGCTTAGTTATCAACCAACTGACTCAAGTTCTTGCTTTCTCCCAGCTAGTCACTAGAAATAAAGATCAAAGCCTTCCCATTAAACTTGGGTTTAAATGTAAACCCCCTGCCTATTCTGTAGGGTGTGATTGCTCTTTTGGCTCCAATGTCAATATCTGTCAATCTCCCTTCATGCTCACCTAAATTTGCTCACCTAAATTTGCTCACCAGCCTTCTTCGTTGATGTGCACCTCAAAACACAATTCTAATCGTCTCTCTTTGTGAGAATCTTTGAATTCTTACATACCTTCTCTGGTGGTCCACTCTTCTGCGGGGTGGGGGGGATCCTATCTGAGGCTCCATAGTCTGTTTTCTATCTGCTACTGTGAAACCATTACCCATAATCTCCCTCTGTGGTCTACTTCCTGAGAGTCCTTTCTTTCCCTCTGTGTGCTGGGCTCCCTCTATGGTGGATGCTTTGCTTCCAGTCCTGTGCCTCTCTAGCAGTTCTCTTCTGGTTGTGCAACTTTACTATAGGATCCAAGATTCAGCATTCTTGGTTGATGAAGACATCTCTGTCAGGTACTCATCTCCTCATAGATGTTCTTACAACCTAGTATCCCTCTGTTTGCTGCTTTCTAGCTGTAATTTTACATTTATGTATGTGCTTACTTTATTCACAGCTGTCTTCTACATGAGACTCTAAGTGCCACAAGGAATGAGACACTGTCTGCTCTGTTACCATTTTGAACTCGGTATTTAGTGTCTGGTGCATGGCAGGTGCCCATTAAATATCAGTTGTTTTAGCAATAAAATTGGATAAACATTTATAATTTGAAAGCATCATGTTAAGCTAAATGAAACAGACATGGAAGTTCAGCTATTACATTTTTTCTTTCATATGCAAGAACAGTGAAACGGATGACTAGAAAACAAACAAGGGATTCCTACAGATTAGGAAGGAGATCACAGGAACAGGAGAGGCAGCATACAAAATAGGAGAAAGGACGAGAGGCCTCAGCCATTGAAACTTTATGGTATATGTGAATATCTCAGTGGCATGCATTAAGTTATGCAGCTAACTGATTGAAATCATGCTGATTTGATAAGTATAATAAAACAAATTAAAACATTAGCATAGTTTATTTGCCTTTCAACATGAATACATACATACACACATATATATATGTATAGGTATATTATATCATTTAAGTATAAAATGCTTACATTTTAGTGCTGCTTTCCAAATATATTTAAAAAAATAAAAATTTTACCAATATTCACATATTCCAGTTGGTAATTAACCTACTTAATCTTTTGGAATGAAAAATAAGTCGCTTGATTTTCATGATATTAACTTTTTTGTAATTAGTTTAATGATATTAAAACAAAAGATGCTGTCTTATACTAATATCTACACTCTGGAGTTGATCTTTTTGTGATACACTTATCTGGCATATTTACTCTTTCTGGCTTTTGTTAACATTTGAACTAAGGGTTGGCTTATGTTGCATGATGTTATTATCGATTCTTTATAGTTATTTTTAATTAAATATTTTAGTTAATAAAAAATATCAGTTGTGAGTCTAAAGGACTAAAAATCCACCCATATGTGTATTACAAGTCCCTGTGAACTTGAACTTATGTGGAGCCAGGAGTGCTAATTGATGCTGACAAAGGACTAATGGTGAGATACTAGGAAACTCACAACCTAGAAGGAACAGGGCAGGTAAAACACAGAAAGGTATGCTGCTCCACTTTACCTGTGCCTTCTGACTTGTACCACCATCCTAGAATATCCTAGTTGACGGGCTTTTGGAAGGGGTCCACAGGGCTCCTGTTTCTAAGATTACTTGTAGCCACCTTCTAGCTCAGATCCTAGAATGGCTTAAGTTCTCAATAAAGCTCCGCTAACAAATAGCTGCATACATTATAGGGTTAGTATAGATCTACCATCTAAGCTGGACTCCACCAGGAATTGAAAACAAAGACTTGGGGTGGTAAATTACT
The DNA here is from genome assembly GCA_019843965.1 of Rhynchomys soricoides. NCBI lineage: Eukaryota > Metazoa > Chordata > Mammalia > Rodentia > Muridae > Rhynchomys > Rhynchomys soricoides. The sequence continues at coordinate 8,925,353 of JADRCH010000042.1, forward strand.
GGTGGAAATGTCTTTATTTATTATAAAACATCATGGAGTACTGTGAAAGTTTTTTCAGGTTAATATTTATTGAGAACATACTTTTAGATGTTTGCCAGGATCTGTGCTGCCTTGTTAAATGCCCAAAATTTGTTTTTTAGAGGATGCTTAACCTGGGAATGAGAAAACAGAGGCCTGGAGATGTGAGCCTGTCCACCTAAGGTCAGGTGATGGCAGCAGCATTGTGTTCAGACTTGGGTCTGACTTGAAGTTCCTGCAAGAATTTCTTTACTAACTCTGAACTTGGAAGTGAGCAGCAGTGCTTTATGCCTTCACATCTCACCAGAGGGAAGAGTCCATGTCTACTCCAACATCAAGTCAGAATGAGTAAGAGCATGGTCAGACATCAGGAGCCAGCCAGCCAGAAGAACTGCGGTGATTCACTCGTAGACTTCTGCCTCTACACACACATGCACACACACACACACACACACACACACAGAGACAGACAGACAGACACACAGACACACAGACACATACACACAGAGAGACAGACAGACAGACACACAGACATACACACACACAGAGACACAGACAGACCGACACATAGACACATACACACACATGTGTGTGTGTGTCTGTCTGTGTGTGTGTGTATGGGGCTTATCCACAAGTACCCACTTCTCAAGCCTTTGATGGTAACACAGAAGTCTATGCTCAAGGTGACATTGAGCTGAGTTTGATTCCTGACTCTCCCAGGGAGAGCTCCTCATCCATCAGGAGGCTGGGATACAGGCAGGAATTTGTTCTGCTCTGTGACCTTCTGGCTCTGCTTGTCCAATTTCATGAAAATTGGATTAATGAGTGTTAATTGGCATGGAGTCAGTTAGTGTAAAGGGTTAGTGTTAAGAAGAACAGGAGCCCATTCATGTTGGAGCCCAATGCTCTTGGGAATTGATTTCCCAACTGGAAGCCAATATCATAGGCCACTCATAAAAGCTATTTCCAGGATAGTTGATGGAAGACATGATGATCATGCCCACTGGTCTCCAAGTACACATAGAACATTCCTGCTGAGATATGGAGAGGATTTGATTCAGATGGCTTGGTCAAATGTTTATCTAGCCTCTCATTTTTTATTTTTTTTAATTTTTTTATAGTTATTTTTATTTATTTATTTTTCTACATTATTTACATTTCAAATGTTTTCCCCTTTGGAACTTCCCTATTCCTCCATCCCCTGCCTCTATGGGAGTATTCCCCCACCTACCCACCCACCCACTCTTGTCTTCCCTCCTTGGCATAATCCTATACTGGGGGATTTAATACCCTCAGGCCCAAGGGCCTCTCCTCCCCCTGATGTCTAACAAGACCCTCCTCTGCCACATTTGTGACCAGCACCATGGGTTCCTCCATGTGTATTCTTTAGTTGGTGGATCAGTCTCCAGAAGTATCGGGGAGCCAGGCCAGTTGTCACTGTTGCTACCTCCCTGGGGCTGCACACTCCCTCAGCTCCTTCAGTCCTTTCCAACTCCTCCATCTGGGACCTCACTCTCAGTACTAATGTTGCTGCGAAGTGACTCTTGGATATTTCAAACTTTTGGGCTAATAACCACTTAACATACCATGAACATATACCATGTTCATTCTTTTGTGACTGCATTAGCTCACTCAGGATATTTTCAAGATCCATCCGTTTGTCTACGAATTTCATGAAGTCATTGTTTTTAATTGCTGAGTAGTATTCCATTGTATAAACGTACCACATTTTCTGTATCCATTCCTCTGTGGATGGACATCTGGGTTGTTTCCAGCTTCTGGCTATTATAAATATGGCTGCTATGAACATAGTGGAACATGTGTCTTTATTATATGTTGGAGCATCTTCTGGGTATATGCCCAAGAGTAGTATAGCTGGGTCCTCAGGTAGTATTATGTTCATTTTCTGAGGGTCTGCCAAACTGATTTCCAGAGAGGTTGTATCAACTTGCATTCCCACCAGCAATGGAGGAGTGTTCCCCTCGCCAACATCTGCTGTTACCTGAGTTTTTGATCTTAGCCATTCTGACTGGTGTGAGGGGAAATCTCAGGGTTGTTTTGATTTGCATTTCCCTGATGACCAAGGATGTTGAACATTTCTTTAGGTGCTTCTCAGCTATTCGAGTTTTCTCAGTTGAGAATTCTCTGTTTAGCTCTTTTCCCCATTTTTTGATAGGGTTATTTGGATCTCTGGAGTCTAGCTTCTTGAGTTCTTTGTATGCATTGGATATTAGCCCTCTATCAGATGTAGGATTGGTAAAGATCTTTTCCCAGTCTGTAGGTTGCCGTTTTGTCCTATTTACAGTGTCCTTTGCCTTACAGAAGCTTTGTAATTTTATGAGGTCCCATTTGTCGATTCTTGATCTTAGAGCACAGGTCACTGGTCTGTTCAAGAACTTTTCCCCTGTGCCCATGTGTTTGAGACTTTTCTCCACTTTCTCTTCTATTAGATTCAGTGTATCTGGCTTTATGTGGAGGTCCTTGATCTACTTGGACTTGAGCTTTGTACAGGGAGATAGGAATGGACCAATTCGCAATCTTCTACATGTAGACCGCCAATTGAACCAGCACCATTTGTTGAAGATGCTGTCTTTATTCCACTGTATGGTTTTAGCTCCTCTGTCAAAGATCAAGTGACCATAAGTGTGTGGGTTCATTTCTGGATCTTCAATTCTATTCCAATGATCTACCTGCCTGTCACTGTACCAATAACATGCAGTTTTTATCACTACTGCTCTGTAGTACAGCTTGAAGTCAGGGAGGTTGATTCCCCCAGAAGTCCTTCTATTGCTGAGAATAGTTTTTGCTATTCTGGGTTTTTTGTTATTCCATATGAATTTGAGAATTGCTCTTTCTAGGTCTATGAAGAATTGAGTTGGGATTTTGATGGGGATTGCACTGAATCTGTAGATTGCTTTCGGCAGGATGGTCATTTTAACTATATTAATCCTGCCAATTCATGAGCATGGGAAGTCTTACCATCTTCTGAGGTCTTCTTCAATTTCTTTCTTAGAGACTTGAAGTTCTTGTCATACAGATCTTTCACTTGTTTGGTTAGAGTCACACCAAGATATTTTTATATTGTTTGTGACAATTGTGAAGGGTGTCATTTCCCTAATTTCTTTCTCCACCTTTGAGTATAGGAAGGCTACTGATTTGCTTGAGTTAATTTTGTATCCAGCCACTTGGCTGAAGTTGTTTATCAGCTGTAGCAGATCTCTGGTGGAGTTTTTCAGGTCACTTAAGTATACCATCATATCATCTGCAAATAGTGATATTTTGATTTCTTCCTTTCCAATTTGTAGCCCTTTGATCTCCTTTTGTTGTCTGATTTTTTAGCTAGAACTTCAAGTACTATATTGAATAGATAGGGAGAGAGAGGGCAGCCTTGTCTAGTCTCTGATTTTAGTGGGATTACTTCAAGTTTCTCTCCATTTAGTTTGATGTTGGCTACTGGTTTGATGTATATTGCTTTTACTATGTTTAGGTGTGCTCCTTGAATTCCTGATCTTTCCAAGACTTTTATCATGAAGGAATGTTGAACTTTGTAAAATGCTTTTTCAGCATCTAATGAAATGACCATGTGGTTTTTTTCTTTGAGTTTGTTTATGTAATGGATTACATTGATGGATTTCTGGGAATTGAACAATCCCTGCATCCCTGGGATGAAGCCTACTTGATCATGGTGAATGATCATTGTGATGTGTTCTTGGATTCAGTTTGCAAGAATTTTATTGAGTATTTTTGCATCAACATTCATACGGGAAATTGGTCTGAAGTTTTCTTTTATTGTTGGGTCTTTGTGGGGTTTTGGTATCAGTGTAACTGTGGCCTCATAGAATGAATTGGGTAGTGTTCCTTCTGTTTCTATTTTGTGGAATAGCTTGAAGAGTATTGGTATCAGGTCTTCCTTGAAGGTCTGATAGAATTCTTCACTGAACCCATCTGGTCCTGGGCTTTTTTTGGTTGGGAGACTTTTAATGACTGCTTCTATTTCTTTAGGAGTTATGGGACTGTTTAGATGGTTTATCTGATCCTAATTTAACTTTAGTAATTGGTATTTGTCTAGAAACTTGTCCATTTCCTCCAGATTTTCCAATTTTGTTGCATATAGGCTTTTGTAGTAGGATCTGATAATTTTTTTAATTTCCTCAGAGTCTGTTGCTACATTTCCCTTTTCATCTTTAATTTTATTAATTTGCACACTGTCTCTGTCCCCTCCATTTAGTCTGGCTAAGGATTTATCTATCTTGTTGATTTTCTCAAAGAACCAGCTCTTGGTTTTGTTGATTCTTTGTATAGTTCTTTTAGTTTCCACTTGGTTGACTTCAGCCCTTAATTTGATTATTTCCTGCCTTCTACTCCTCTTGGGTGTATTAGCTTCTTTTTGTTCTAGAACTTTCAGGTGTGCTGTTAAGCTGTTAGTATATGCTCTCTCCAGTTTCTTTTTGGAGGCATTTAGAGGTATGAGTTTTCTTCTTAACACTGCTTTCATTGTGTCCCATAGGTTTGGGTAAGTTGTACTTTCATTTTCATTAAATTCTAGGAAGTCTTTAATTTCCTTCTTTATTTCTTCCTTGACCAAGTTATCATTGAGCAGAGCATTGTTCTGCTTCCATGTGTATGTGGGTTTTCTGTTGTTGTTGCCATTGAAGACCAATCTTAATCCGTAATGATCTGATAGGAGACATGGGATTATTTCAATTTTCTTATATCTGTTGAGGTTTGTTTTGTGACCAATTATATGATCAATTTTGGAGAAGGTACCATGTGGTGCTGAGGAGAAGGTATATTCTTTTGATGTGGGATGAAATGTTCTATAGATATCTGTTAAACCCATTTGGTTCATAGCATCTGTTAGTTTCACTGTGTCTCTGCTTAGTTTGTGTTTCCAAGATCTGTCCATTGTTGATAGTGGGGTATTGAAGTCACCCACTATTATTGTGTGAGGTGCAATGTGTGCTTTGAGCTTTAGTAAAGTTTCTTTTATGAATGTGGGAACTCTTGCATTCAGGGCATAGATGTTCAGAATTGAGAGTTCTTCTTGGTAGATTTTTCCTTTGAAGAGTATGAAGTGTCCTTCCTTATCTTTTTTTTTTTTTTTTTTTTTTTTGATGACTTTTGGTTGAAAGTCAATTTTATCCGATAATAGAATGTCAACTCCAGCCTGCTTCTTGGGGCCATTTGCCTGGAAAATTGTTTTCTAGCCTTTTACTCTGAGGTAGCGTTTGTCTTTAACATGGAGGTGCATCTCCTGGATAAAGCAAACTGCTGGTCCTGTTTATGGATCTAGTCTGTCAGTCTATGTCTTTTTATTGTGGAGCTGAGACCATTGATGTTAAGAAATATTAAAAAATAGTGATTGTTGTTTCCTGTTATTTTTGATGTTGTTTATGTGGCTATTTTCTTTTGAGTTTGTTGAAAGATTACTTTCTTGCTTTTTCTTGAGTGTAGTTTCCCTCCTTGAGTTGGCATTTTCCATGTGTTATTCTTTGTAGGGCTGGGTTTGTGGAAACATACTGTGTAAATTTGGATTTCTAATAGAATATTTTGGTTCCACCATCTATGATTATTGAGAATTTTGCTGGGTATAGCAGCCTGGGCTGGCATTTGTGTTCTTTTAGAGGCTGTATGAGATCTTTCCAGGATCTTCTAGCTTTTACAGTCTTTGGTGAGAAGTCTGGTGTAATTCTGATAGGTCTGCCTTTCTATGTTACTTGCCCTTTTTCCCTTACTGTTTTCAATATTCTTTCCTTGTTTTGTGTATTTGATGTTTTGACTATAATGTGATGGGAGGAGTTTCTTTTCTGGTCCTGTCTATTTGGCATTCTGTAGGCTTCTTGTATATTTATGTTCATCTTTTTCTTTAGGTTAGGGAAGTTTTCTTCTATAATTTTGTTGAAGATATTTACTGGTCCTTTAAGTTGGGAATCTTCACTCTCTTCTATACCTATTATCCTCAGGTTCTGTCTTCTCCTTGCATCCTGGATATCTTGGATGTTTTGGGTTAGGAGCTTTTTGGATTTTGTGTTTTCATTGACTGTTGTGTCCATGGTATCTTCCGCATCTGAGATTCTCTCTTCCATCTCTTGTATTCTTTTGGTGATGCTTGCATCTATGACTCCTGAATTCTTTCCTATGTTCTCTAACTCCAGGGTTGTCTCCCTTTGTGATTTCTTTATTGTTTCTATTTCTGTTTTTAATTCCTGAATGGTTTTGTTCATTTGTTTGATTGTGTTTTCCCAAAATTCTGCCCGTTTGATTGTCTTTTCCTGTAATTCTTTAAGGGATTTTTCTCTGTTCTCTTTAAGGGCTTCCAATTGTTTACCTGTGTTCTCTTGTATTTCTTTAAAGGAGTTATTTATTTCCTTCTTAAAATCTTCTATCATCCTCTTGATAAGTGATTTTAAGTCTGAGTCTTCCTTTTCTGGTGTGTTGGGGTATCCAGGGCTGGCTGTGGTGGGAGAGCTGATGAAGCCAAGTGGTCTTTGTTTCTGTTCCTTGTGTTCTTGCCCTTGCCTTTCGCCATCTGGGTATCTCTGGAGTTAGCTGGTCTTTCTCTCTCTGACTGTGGTTTGTCTTTCCTACAAGCCTGGGTGTCAGTATTCCTGGGAGACTAGTTCTCTTTCCCGGCTGTTCCTCAGTCCCTGTGCCTGGAGTCCTCCTTCCTCTGGCTTTTCCACACAAGTGGGCAGCTTGCTTTCTCCAGGCCCTGTTTGCCTATGGAGCCCTGGTGGCCCAGGCAGAGATCTCCTGCCACAGGTGGATGCCAGCAGACTCTTACCTACCGACTGTTCCTCAGTCCCTGTGTCTGGAGCCCTCCTTTTTCTGGCTTTTCCCTACAAGTGGGTGGCTAGCTTTCTACAGGCCCTGTTTGCCTATGTAGCCCTGGTGGCCCAGGCAGAGATCTCCTGCCACAGGTGGATGCCAGCAGACTCTTACCTGCTGACTGTTCCTCAGTCCCTGCATCTGGAAGCCTCTCATTTTTAAACTCAAGCATTTTTCTCTAACCATGCTCTGCTTGTGCTCCAGGGAATCAGCCCTGAACATGGCAGGCTAAGGACTGTCTTGAGGAAGCTCAACTTTAGCTGTGACTGGTAAGCAATGTTCAAATGAGACGAATATAACACCAAGCAGTATTTTCTCATGATATTTTTTTTTAAAATTATTTATGTTTATTTCATGCGCATTGGTGTTGGCCTGCAGGTATGTCCATGTGAGGGAGTCAGACCAATTCCCTGGAACTTGAGTTACAGACACTTGTGAGTTGCCATGTAGTTGCTGGGAATTGAACCTGGGTCCTTTGAAACAAAGCAGCCAATACTTTTAACTACTGATCCACTCTCCATCCCCTTCATATGATATTTCTGTCTATTATCTACTAACTATGAGGAAATTATGTTTTGGGGTTCCTTATGATTCCTTTTGAAAGTTGGCCTTGAGAGTGCAGTCCTCTTCCCTCCACTTCCCAAGTACTGGCTTGCCTGAGTCACCACCATACCTAGCTTTAAAAAGTTTTAAACTTTAATATGTTTTAGTTCATACACAAGAAGCAAGTAGATTAAGCTCAATTTCTGGGCAAATTTTAAAACTACTACAGTGCCTCCTTGTCCATGATCCCAAGGTATCCCGTATATACTCTGAACTGGTTCTCAGCACACCCTGTCACAGTTGCCTCTCTCCCTCACCTAGAGTTCCTCAGAGATAAGTACTTGATTTGTGTCACACATTCTTGCACAACATAGTTTTTTTGGTGTGCCAACCATCTAGTCTGGGCACACAAATGGGATAGATCTGTGTCTTTCAAACTATAATGTACTTGCATGCTAACTGGCCTCATGAAAAGGAGGCTCTGACCCAAAAGGTCTTGGAGCTGATCTGTATTCCATGGAGCACACTCTGAGGAAGGCATATCTGAAGACATGGTGTCATTTTCAGCTGAGCTTCACAACCTAGATGAGTACCTGGTTTCAGTCAGTAAGTCATCCCAAAGCCATGAGATAGTATCAACTGAGTGTGGGCACCTGAGATGTGCCTAGCTCATGGTCCTTTGACCAGCTCAGACCGATGAAGGTGACCTCAGAGAGTGACGGTCTAGGCCTCTGCTATTAGCAATAATTTTGCTGCTTGCATTTCAGACAGACAAGGCTTTATGAGTGTTCTGGGTTGGAAGTGGGCACCGCACCACCATCCAACCCCACCTGTCTTTCAGATTCTAGAAGGCAGGTTGCTCAGTTTCTCTCAGGTGGCTGCTTATGCCATATAAACAAGTGTTGCACATGTGAATAACTCCTGGCAAGCTCTACATTCTAGAATATTTTAGAAGTAACCAAGATAGTGTTACCTACCTAGATTTCCTTCTGAACCACATGGACACTTCCTTGGTATTCTTGGTGCATTCCAAGGTTCACATTTCCAGGGAGTTAACCCAGAACCTTTGAGATGCCTTCTATGAGTTTTGTGGTTCTTCCCTTTTCCTTCTGACTCTAGATTTAGTAGTATGTGGTTCTGGTGTAAACATGGAAGACCTGTGGCCTCAAGTTGACCATCTCTATCACACAGTGTGAGAAATGGTTGGCACACACACTGGGTACAATGGTGATCTTCCACATCTGAAGGTAGGCTGCTCATTCAGTTTAGTGTAGTGGCTCTCAGCCTTGCCTGTACATTGTGCCCACTTGGAAACTCCAAAAACGATTGATGGCTGGGTTCCATGCACTATGTCTCTGCTGGGCTGGGGATTACCTTGGGCATCAAGACTTGCATAACCCTTTCAGGTAAGGCATCCTAAGAGACAGCTGCAGGAGAAGAGGTGACAAGCGGGTGTGGATGTGGAGGGAAGAAGACAAAAGAGAGGTATGAGAGAGGAAGCTGTCTGGGAGCTGGAGACCATGCAAACAGGTGGCTAGTGAGAGGTGGCCCATTGGAAGCTTCTGAAAATGAGCTTGTCCTGTCTGTAGTTATATTACGTTGAAAATGCCCAGTCTCAGCTAGACATGGGCATATCTAGTGTTTAGTCCTATGTTGTGCTACTGTGTGATATTTATGCATCTCCACAATAGTCTTTTAAGAAACACTAGAGTTGGAATGCCTGTTAGGAGGGCTATACAGTGCAGAGGAGAAAAGGTAGACAAACATACAGAATAAGGGAATATTGTAAAATAAGCTGATTTAGGAGAAGGGGAGCCCAGGCTAGGGATTGGGAGGATTGCTGCATATAGTGTCTCCAGGAAATCTGCTAGAGTCAAGATAATGCTACTTTGCTATAAACAGAAACATGAGACATCGCATTTCAAACAGGGAATGGATATAGAGACTGAATGGAATGCCCCTGAGAATTGATGGATAGAGCAGCAATCCAGCTCACTCACTCATTCACTCATTCATCAAACACAGGAACACAAATCTTACCTATCATGCTGAGAACATAGACATCATCCCTGCCAGGTAGGAACTTATTTGGAATATGAAGGCAAAGAGAAAAGACATTTACTGTAGTTCTTCTGGATACAGCCAGTAGGTGATGTAGGTCATGTCACACTTCCTTTTAAATGTCCCTGAAGAGCAGACTATGTAATTACAGTCACAAAGGTACTGACTTATAGGTATGTAGGTCCAGAGGGCTCAAAGAACTTAACTCAAAACTGACTCAGCTCACCCCTACTAAACAAGCATCTAGACACAGAGTTAACTGGTCCTAAAACTCAATCAGGCATATTCATTCTGGTGGGAAATACTGGAATATTGGTTAGTAAGTGTTTCAGGCTTGTAGCAGTCCCTAAGCATTTGCTAGATTTTGCCTGTTTCACACACTCTGTCATAAAGCCTATGGCCCTCTCTCCTTTAATATTTTCTACAATGGGATAGACCAGGGCCTTCTGGTTGGCTTCACTGTTGGGGATGTAGTTGTCAAGTCAGCAGGCCATGTGGTGCCTGCTGTGGGTTCTAGGAACTGGAGGGCCCATGGCTTCCTGGGATGTTAAACTTTGGAACCACCATGGAGAGATGCATTATTTCTTGGGCCAGGCACACATCTCTGCTTTCTGCTGTAAGTTCCAATTGGCCTCTGTAATTACCAAAGGAAGTTTCACAGGCTTTTTAAAGGAGCCCCATGTCTAGGCTACAAGGATAAAAGGAGAAATTCATCATATTATCCCCTAAGCATGAATACGCCACACCTAATTAAGTGGGGAGTGGGGGACTTGTCAGCACTCTCCCTGTGATATTTATTGAAATGATTTGCTTCACTCAGCCCAGACCTTTCTCCTTGGAGACATGTGGAGAGCTGGGCAAAATCAACTGGGGTCCTTGAGGTACAGAAACGAATCAGACTGGCAAGGCAAGTTGAGAGCCACGGAGCCTGGAGTTGGTGGCAGTAGGTGGACATCTGTTGTTTTTGTCATTCAATGCCATTTTTTCCTACTGGGATCTTCTCTTCTGCTCCAACCCTGCCGTGGGAATGGGCCTGTCAATCATGAGTTCCTATCCAATCCTCAGGCCACTGAGGTGAGCACATTAGCTAGACTTAGCCAACCATAGTTCTTGTTTGCCTGACCTCAAAGCAAGCTCCTGAGTCAAACTTTCTCTCTCTCTCTCTCTCTCTCTCTCTCTCTCTCTCTCTCTCGGCAACAAGAACAAGAGGTGTTGATATCTTTTATGAGGGAGTTTGATGGACAGGAAGCAACAACTTCTGGGATCTTCTTTTTATACCCTGGAGAGTCAGCAGTCTGTTTGAAAGGACACAGGAGCTGTAGTCAGCGATCATGGAGAAAGGGGCCGGTGAGGGCTGAAACCCAGTCACCCTTTTCCAGTCTTCCTGTGCCTGTCTTGGCCTTGACCTCCAGAACTTAATGCTGCTATCTCCCACAGGCTCAAGCTTCAATACATTATTTACTGATTAAATTTCTGTGCAGGTCCAGTGATGACTCAGCGGGTTAAAGCACTGTTGTGTGGCCTAGTTTGTCCTCTGTTCCTGTGATGAGTACCATGACCAAAAGCTACTTGGGAAGGAATGAGCTTACTTTGGCTTGTGAGCCATAGCTCATGATGGAATGGGGTCAGGGCAGGAGATGATGCAGAGACAGTGGAGGGATTTTGCTTACTGGCTTGTTCCCTCTGGTTTTCATAGCTACCGTTCTTTCTAATACAACTCAGGCTCACATGTCTAGAGATGGTACTGCCCACAGTGGCCTGGGATCTCCTATATCAACTAACAAAAGCAAGAAAATGCTCTCACCACATGCCCATATGCCCACATGCCAATTTGTTGGAGGCACTACCTCAATAGAGGTTCACTCTTCTCAGGTGTGTCTCGTTGAGAAGTGAATTTACCAATGACACTATGAATGCTTGACTATCGAGTCTGTTCCCTCAACTAATGTAAAAAGGCCAGATGCATTCCCATGAGCAACCCCTCATCCATACTCTGAGGGACCCATCCTCATGCATGCTTCTGTAAGTAGACCCTCACTCATGATCCTGGAAGCATCCTTAGTTAACTCATTGCTTTACCAAACTGGATTTGGATAGAATCCAAATGAGTACCATGACCAAAAGCAACTTGGGAAGGAATGGGTTTATTTATTTATTTAATTGTCATTGCCTCCTCTATCTGAGGTGACATAGACACACAGACACATGCATAGGCACAGACATATGCACAGACAAAACAGAGAGATGGACACAGATATATACACATAGACACAGACAGACACAGACATATAGACACAGAAACCCAGACACATGCAGACGCAGACACACAAAGATATGCAGACACACACAAACACATAAACACAGAAAAACAGAGACACAAAACCACACAGACACAGAAAAACAGACACACAAAACCATACACAGAAACACAGAAATACATACACACACACCACAGAGAGAAACACACACACAGACCATACACAGAGGCAGACAGACACACAGACAGACACATACAGACACACATAGATACATAGACACACAGACACACACAGAGAGACCATACAGACACAGACAGACACACCGACAGACACAAACACACATAGATACAGATATAGACACAGAGACACAACAGATGCAGAAAAGGTCACAGAGCTCTACAGAACCCATGGCTCCTCCCACTAGAAGTATGGGTTTGGTAAAGCACTGAGTTCACCAGGATGTTTATCTGTTAACACCTGGGAATGCCAAAGAGTTGGCTGCTAAGACAACTCCAATTCCAGGTGGGGCATTCTTCCAAGTCTCTGATATTTAGGTCTCTCCTATATGTTGGGGCTTTAATAGACATGCACTTTTATATAAGAAATGGTTTCAGTAAATAACCCTCCACTTATGCTCATGCAAACAACCAGATATGAACTCAGCAAGCCACTAAGTAGAGACATCAGTGTGAGAAGACAAGTTGAGAGAGAAAGAGGAACATAGAGGGCGATGGGAGTGGTGGAAAGGACCCAAACTGCCTACGTCCACGTGTGAATAAACAACACTGTCAAAGAACAAAAGGAGAAATAAAGAAAGGAAGGAAGAAAGAAAGAAAGAAAGGACCTTTCAAGTATTAGTGTGATAGACTTAAATAAAGTCCTGCTATTCTCTACGTTCCAGGAGGGATTGGGGTAGTTACCACATTCCTGCATTTGAAGGAACCTCTTCTCAAATAAATGAGGTATGAAAGAAATTCCAAGCAGCCTTCAATGCCATGTACCAAGAAACCTCATTATTAAAGGTGAAAATGAAGGTTTACTTTCTATTAACCCATGCTTTGACAAGTATCATCAATCAAATGACGAATGTCAACATAGTATTTTGGACAAATGACCTCATGTCTGTAGTATTAATTAAGAAAAATGGGCTCACTTGCTTGTTCATTCATGAAATTGTCACAAAGTGTCTATTTTCTGGACCCCCTGTGCTTAAATTCCAGAAACAGCAGAATAAACAGCCAAGGCGCCCGTGGCCCCTGCTCTTACAGAGATGTTGGAACTTTGTTTTTGCTACCAGGCCTATTTTTGAGACGTTACTCCTGGATGAAGGAAGGAGAAATTGGCATCAAGAACAAGTGGAAAATGCTTGGCAAATGCGTCCTGGGTCCATTGTCTTCACCAGTGTGGAGCTGCCCACCCTCTTTCCTAAGCCCAGCTCAGGGAAGCTAAGGCCGGTGCTTTCTCTGTGTTTACCCACTGCCTGTCTAAAAGAAAACTGCCAGCCGGGTTTGTTCTTGCTGCTGCTATTTGGATCTCACGCTATTCTTTGCCTATAAAGACTCTGAAGGCTGAGTCAGAGGGATTGTCACAACACATCCAGATAGGCATTCCCAGCTTTTGGCCATGGCTTTCAGAAACTTCATATGAGCATCATAAACATGGATGGACTGACGGGCTCTGGGACTTGCTCTTGGATCTGGACATGACAAACTCTCTATAGCTTTGCCTGCAGAATAAAGAAGCTAGGACTTGGTTTTCATAGAGAACAGCATAGTTTCTAGTGCTTGATGGAAGCAAAGATGGATCTATCTGTGGAACTCGTTGACCAACCATCTGAGCTGAATCAATGAACTCTAGGTTCTCTGAAATCCAGCCTCAAAAACTGTGGAAAGCAATTGATAAAATTGATGCCAATTTCTGACCTATCCATACCTGCAGGATATGTACATATGAACACGTACATATGCCCTCTGCCCCACCCTCACAGGTTTCTTTTTTTGTCATTGTCAAGAGAGGTGATTTCGGCCAGGTGAAATTTCATGTCCATCCAGGGTCCAGGTGCCTCCTGTGTTGTGGCTCTGCCCTCTTTAATATTGCCGTGGTGTCTCCTAAAAGTCACTAGACTAGGACAGGATGGTGACTGCACCACATCATGATAATTCAAAGCAAATGAGATGAGTAGTGAATGGTGGAGCCAATGGGGCTCCTGGGAGGTTAGATGGGACAGGACTGGACCTATCATAAGCCCATTCACCAGCATCTCATTGATTGACAGCTGGCATGTGAATCAGGGAAGGGTAAGACCATCTAGTGAATGTAGACCAGCTGAGTGCTTAAGTGGGCAAGATGCCAGGCTTGCTGCGTGTCCACCTAGGACTAGATTCTAGATGGATATTAAAAACTTCTATTTTACAGGACAGCCTCTCACCTCTATTCTCTGTAAAGAAGTGTTTAAAATTATATTTAAAATTATATTCTTTTGCCCTAGCTAGAGAAAACACATCCAGAGGGTGCTATAATTATCCACTGGGGAGATGACAGCAGTCCTTAAAGGGAGGAGGTGTGTCCTCATGTCCCAGCTCATGTCTATGGTTTCAGGATCCTTCCAGTTGGTGTCAACTTTCAAGAGTACTTCAGTTGAGATGGCAAATTATACAGTACCTGTTGCTGTGGCACAGGGTGTGGAAGAGAATGGAAGGGTGTGTGAAGGTGACCAAATTGCTAAGAAGGAACCACAAAATGAGACTTCATAGAGACATTTTTTTTTTTATTTTAAAATTCTGCATCTGAAAACACAGTATGGCAGAAAGCATCTATGTACACCTGTGGTGTTTTTGGTATAATACAGTATTGAATTATCCACTGTTTTCTGAAAAAAAAAAAAAAAGTTGCTTTGTCGGACAGAAACAAATTCCCCTAGACAGAAATACAGCTAAGGCACAATTTTGTTGTTTTCTGCTAAATCAAAAGACAGGAAAGAGGCAGATATGGGGGGTAACATAGCTGTCTGTGAGAACTGGACTCTACCTGGATGACAAGTATTCAGGTGATTAGAACTTTGATTATTGGTCAATTTCAGATAGTTTAATATTTCTTAAAATACTCCTTTAAATAAATAGCAAAATATCTACATCTTTCAGCGTGTGCCATGTGAACTCTCTCTTATTTTTTAAACTTTTATTTACAGATTCTCTCTTTTTTAAAATCAGTACATTACAAAATATTTCTGTACAGTTTTATGCATATTATGATCTATAACAAAATAGTTATTTTTAAAAACTATATCACCACATGTCTTTGAAAACAAAGAAGGAGGCAGTAATAACTTATCTCCAGGCCTCTAAAACAAACATCAGGACAAATGCTACAGACTACATAAGAGTCTCTCTCTTTTGTTTTTTTCCTTTAAACGCAAAGATTGATGGGTAAAGACAATTCTGCTCAATACCAGCGAACTTCCTATGAAAACTCTGGGGTTGTCTTTGGCTTCCATCAGCACTGGAGTGATGGAAGGGGATTCGAGGTGGAATCTGAAGGACAGAGTGGACCATCCCTTCAAGAACATGACCCATCCACTGGGAATACTTAATCCTGTCACTTTCCAGGCAAGAAAGATGAATCGATATGCTGAGAAACACTCCTGATTCATCCTTAAATGAAGTACCTAAAGTCACTGGGTCTTAAGGGAAGGGGAGACTGGAAAGCTGTAGTGAACACCTGCTGGTGGTGCCAGCCACTGCCACAGCAACACAGAGAGTGCTTCAGAACTGTGCGAGCAGCCAAGACTTCATTTTGCCCATAGGAAAAAAAATGAGAACATTTTTTCTTAAAGATGACATTTAAGTCATTCCTAGTGCATCTGCAAACTACAGATTGGCAGTCCCTTTGCTCAGGAGGCCGCCACACACCCAGGCTTCAAGATGTTCTCTCTTCTGTGACGGGGGGGGGGGGGGGGGGGGGTGGGGGGGGGGGGTGTCAGCTTTCCCAAAATAATTTTTAGGGCAGGGTTGGGAGGGGGGGGGGGGGGGGGGGGGGTTAGAGGGGGAGGATGTCAGCTTTCCAAAAATAATTTTAAGGCCACATTTCAAAAAGGAGGAACCTAAGGCTTTTTGGAGGGGTGGGGATGAAGGTGGGAGGTAGGAGAAAAATGCAGAAAGGAGAAGACAGAGCTGGGAGCGGGGAAGGCGAGATAGGATGCCTGCTTCCTGGTGATGTCTGCAGGCCGGAGTTGTGAGAATATTTCTAGCCAAGGGAGGGGAGGAGAGAGGCCACTTTCTCCCTGTGTGGGGCTTGGCAAGAACAGAACCAAAGACAACAAGAGAGATAGACACAGGTGGTGAGTGACAGCCCTCCTCAGTCTTAAGAGGGTCCTTGTTCATAAGGTTAAAAAAATAACACACACACGCACACACACACACACTCACGTGCGCGCGTGCACGCGCTTCTAAATGAAAGGAGAAGAAAGAGAGGGAGTCAGACTGAGGGAGAAGGATGGAAGGAGAATGGGTAGGCAAGGAGGGAGGGAGGGGGGAGAAAGAGAGAGAGAGAGAGAGAGAGAGAGAGAGAGAGAGAGAGATTTGCATAGATTGTACATTCAGCTCCAGCATGGTTAACCACCTTCATTCCACCCCATCCCCAGGTAAACTTCTCAGCAGACATTGAGGTAGTGCCTGGAGTTGACCCTTGGGCAAAATAAGGTAACTGAGGCAGAAGCAAAGAAGACTACTTAAGCCAGCACAGCCCCATGTGGTTTCTGAAGAACAGTTTAGCCCAGTGGCAGCATGGCAGCTCATCTGGACTCTGGAGCGGGACCTAGTGCTCCCCAGCCTCATCTTACAGACGGCACCATTGCCATTTCGGCTTGGTTTGATGGAATACCAGAAGGAGGAGATCTGGGCAGAAGCTCTTTGTGTCTGAGGTAGGACCCCAGACCTCAGGCCTCATTCTTTCCTCTGCAGCAGCAGAGACCAGGGTAGCAGATGAGCCAGCCCTCCTACAGAAGACAGGCGTTCTCAGGAGGGAACTACCAAGCAGAAACCTTGAGGCTTCCACAATTCAATGTGAGCTGTTCTTTTTGCACTCTTAACTCTGGCTTTCCCCCTCCTTATCCCTAAATTCTTTCAAGAATTTCAAACCACCGTTCCAGAAAGAGGACTTTGCCTGAGAACAACTATGAAACTACTTTTCTGTCCACATCTTTAAAAAAAAAAAAAAAATTAAAGTATGAGTAGCCAATATTGAATAACCAGATTTCCTATTAAACAAAATGAACAAAAATAACAAACAAACAAACAAAAACAATCAGGAGCTGGATATTTGACTTCCCTTATTAGCTGAAAGACTCCACTGCAATGAGTTTTGCTTTCTTTCTTGCTGTGATAACCTGGGAGCTGAGCCACAGCTGCCTTTCTTACCAGAGGAGTCATGTGCATGCCAGTAAGGACATACTCCTCACCACTCCCTTTTGTCTTTCACCTGTGGTTTTACCCATCTAGGCTTGGGTCCTGGGCCTGGTTATGCTTTTATGGCCCATGTGGTAGAGTTTCTCTGGTCTGGCAAGCCTTCTCTGCATGCTCAAGCTAACCAGGTTGACACTGGTTTCCAACCTACTCTCAATGCTATCAGGAACTGCTGATCTGAACCCTCATGAACTTGGTTGTAAACTATTTCTTCTTCTTACTCTATACTTTGTGGCCATTGATTGCTCGTGTCTGTTATGGAATGTCTTGGGAGAGAGGTCACAGTTTCAATCAACATCCTCTCATTTATCTGAAAACTAGACAACCAGATGGGGTTATGCTCTGTAAACACCCAGGCTACATTCAAAGTAGTAATAAACCCCTTAGGAGTGTGTGTACATGTGTGTGCAAGCATGTGTGTGTATGTGTGCATGTGTGTGAGTGCCTGTGTGTGTGTATTTGTGTGGCCGTGTTTATACCCTCTAAACTTAATCTCAGTTTAAAAAGTTAAACCAATAATGAGAAATGAAACTGGGAGGCCCCTGATATCCACCAGAAAAGCCCCTGCCTGGGGAACAGAAAACATTGTTAAAGCAAAGGGGCACTGGGAGTTGCTCCCTTCCCTCTCAGAGACTTACAGCTTCCTGCACAGCCTGGGAAGTTGGCTTTGGAAGGGGTACTTACCAAATGGCATGGAAAAATGACATCTAAAATACTTCTCCCCATAAGGAATACCCTTCCAGATGCTCGGGACCTGGTCAGCAGTTAAGCCCAAGCTTTTTGCTTCTGCAGACTGTAGACTTTAAGGTTCCCAGAGATGATGGGTCTGTGTTTTCAAGACTCTCAGGCAGCCACCTCCCAAGGCTGTTGTTTCACCAGTGGTCCCCAACAGCACCCCCAAGGCTGTTGTTTCTTCTGGTGGCAGGAAGACACCAAGAAATAAGGAATTATGCCATTTTCCATAGGAAAACATCTTTTCTTAAAGTATGCTGAACTTGTTTTAAATTCTCCATTTTTTGTGTGTTTGTTTTTACTAAGAGTAAAATTATTCTCTGGGTCCAAAAATAGAGCAAACAAATATCCCCAAATTAATTGTGGTGAGTAAAGAGGGAGCAGAGTTCCCAGAATAAGTAGGCTCTGCCATTCCCAAGTGGGTTCCAGTGTGAAAAATGTCATTGAGTGCCACTGGGTCTAGACAGACCTTGTCTCGGAGTCTGTGGCTCCCAGGGACCTTCCAGGACAGAATACACAAACCCTTAGAACAAGAGGGGTCAAGGAGGGGACTCAAAGAGGTTCCACAGTCCCAGGGAAGCTTTGACCAAGGCAAAGTCTCGGGATATTGAGAGAATGGGGCACCGGGCTCATGTTTCCCATGGGTTTGTAAAAGCAGTGTAAATCCTATGAGTTTTTAGAGGAAGCCACCAGAATGTTCCACCACAGACACAGACAGTAGCTACCTCCTGAGCTCTCCTGGTTGGGTCTGACCCCATCCCTCCTCCTAAGATCAATCACTCTTGGAAGGAGCCTGTCTTCCTCTGCTAGTGATAGCTTGTGCTCATGGTTATACTGGTCACGAGAAACCTGATATGGGGGCAACTGGGTGGGTCTGTAGTTCTAGGCTTGGCACGCTTCTCCCTCCCCAAGCCATGAGCCCATCACATCCTTGTCCACGGGCCATTGATCAGGATAAGGAGGGAACTCAGGCATTTTAACACTTTTGAATTTAGAGAGACTGGTGAGACCAGCATCCTGTGTAAGCAAAAAGGAGGTTCCAGCCATACAAAAGGGTCTACTTCCTGAGAGTGGGGTCACTGGTTGAAACGGCAGGATGTAGGGTGGACACTTAGAGAGAGACAGAGAGAGAATGAGAGAGAAAGGCAGGCAGACCAGGGAAAGGGAGGGGAGGGGGAGCCTTTTGTGAATAAAGGCAATTTCAGTTAGTAAGAAAACATAATTGACAAGCTGCAAAAAACAGCACCTACTAATTAGTCATTGACTAAAACATATAAATAATAAATATCAAGGGTCCCTTCTCTATGCCCGCCATGTTAGATGGGGAAGGAGCTGTGCAGTAGACGCATCATCAAGGAGGACTTCAGTACCTTATCCATGCTGGGAGAGACACAAGAATGGGTGAAACTTTTCCTAGAGAACTCTGTCAACTGGGGGACTCTAGGAGGAAGGGGGTGCTCTTCCTCAGTGTCCCTTGAGTACACATGGCAAGAAGACCCTTGGTTTCTGGTAACTCAAGCAGTACAAATAACACTATTTGTTGAGCCACCTTCCCATTGTAGAAATTCAACCTTCCTTTTACGTGGTGTGGTCAGACTGAGCCTGTTGGCTCCCTAGACAAGGAAGGATATGAAATTGAGGACCCAATCCGAAATGTTTGTTCCTGTGTTGGAGAAGTCTGATCCATGCAGTTTGGTCACAGCCAACAGCACCAAGTGCACAGTTCACAAAGGTTTGGGGCACCTGACCTCAGCATCTAGGGAGTGTTACTGTGCGGCCGTCCAGGTCAGAAGCTCGGGTCTACGTAATCAACTTTGAGATTCAGAGCCCTGGTCCTGCAGTGCTCCTACTTTCAAGTACCAAAGAGGCCACAGTACTATCTCCTAGCCCAGGGGCACGCAGGAGACTTGAAGCTCAGGCTCTATATGCTTTACCCTGTTCCTGTAACCATTTGTGACAGCCTTGGAAGAGGCTGATCTGGACAGATGGCAAGTTGGCAGTCACATGTCTGGGGACCTTGGCTGCTTCCCATCAAAAGGCTTTCCTGAACCTCTGGTTTTCAGAGAAAACAGCTAACAGAGTGGCAACAGGAACCTTGGAATTCTTCCATGTCTCCTCCTCCCTGGGAAGGCCAGGAGCATGGCTTCCAGCAGCTTGCTACTTTTAGTGTGGGCACAAGGTTTCCCAGCCACAGAAATGAAAAAATAAATGAAAGGGCTGGGATGGTGATCCCACCCTTGGTCAGGGCAGTGCTTGTCAAACTGGCTTAAACAGAGCCCTTGGGTTCAGAAGAGGTACCTTAGAGATGCCCTTGGCAAAGGACCACCTGGTGGGCTGAGTGTCTAGAAGGAACCTCACACCACCTCAGCTTCAACCAGAGCAGCCTGGGTTTCATCTTGGTCTTGTACTTCCATCTCCGACTGTGCTGAGTAAACAAAGTTCTGCTGCTCAAAATAAAAGTTTAAAACTCACTTGTAGGGGTGCAGGCCATCAGAGGGGGAGAACAGGAGCCTGCAGGAC
The DNA here is from genome assembly GCA_019843965.1 of Rhynchomys soricoides. Classification (NCBI taxonomy): domain Eukaryota; kingdom Metazoa; phylum Chordata; class Mammalia; order Rodentia; family Muridae; genus Rhynchomys; species Rhynchomys soricoides. The sequence continues at coordinate 8,945,772 of JADRCH010000042.1, forward strand.
TGAGCAACAACCTGTAGAGGGAGACCACTGTGGACCTGGGACTGAGTCACCTACTCCAGAGGCCAGCTTCACAAATACAGGTTGACTTCTCTCTGGCTTCCAAACCCTTTCTCTCCATTGTCCTACAGCCAGCAGAGGTCCTTGTACAAAAGGAACCACCCCTCCCCCATATAAGATCACAGGTCAGGATTGAGGCTGCATTGATCCCATGAGGCCAGTGCTACCTGAGCCGGCCATCAGGCTTGACTGCACCCAGCTCTGACTTGGGATCAGGGCTGAAAGAACTCCAGGCTGTTTGGCTGCAGGTCTGCATGACTGGGCAGGCAGTGGGACCTATGGCACAGATGTCCATGGCAGTCCAAGTCCCACCCACCAGCGAGTCCAGCCAGGCTTCCAGTGCTGTCCCAGTGAAGGCTGCATTCTTCCGTGCCTGTTCTACTTGGGCAGGATTGATGTGCAGGCTGAGGACTGGGTTCAGGCTCTGGAAACTCTGCTCCATGTAGGCACTGCGAGGTGGCCCATTGTGCAGCTTCAAAGCCTCCTCTGAAAGCCAAAGAGAACAGCGATGTGTTTAGAAGAGTCATCAACCAGGTATCTACTTACTGTGAACCAGAGCAGCAATGCACACTGGGTATCAGCTCACTGAATTCACTTGACAGTCTCATGTGTGCAAGGCATGGCACATTTACTTACTGACACACGCTTATGGATCATCTTCCATGGTCCAGACATTTAATTCAATGAGGCATTCTTTAAAGAGTTATATATTATTATTTATGTGCTCTCTCTCTCTGTGTGTGTGTGTGCAATTGTGCATATGCATGTGTGTGAAGGTCTCCTTCCACCAAGTAGGTGCTAGGGCAAATGCCTTTACCCACTGAGCCTTCTCAATACCCTATAACTTATTATTATTTTTAAGATAAGTCTCTTATTGAATCTGCAGCTCATCTGTCCAGTTAGGCTGTTTGTAGTGAGCTCTAAGGATCTGCATGCTCAGCACCCAGCACTGGGGTCACAGGTGCTTGTCTCCATACCTGGCTTTTTATGTGGGTGCTGAGGATGCACACTCAGGTCCCTGTGCTTGATGACCAGTGTGTTATAGACTCAGCTACCTCCCCAGTCCCTCAACATTTAATTTTCAGCATCTACTTTCTACCAAACTTCTCTGATCTGAAAGGCAATCAGCAATTTATTTCTTGGACACAGATACGCTAAACACAGCGACCAGCTTCTGGTCTACGTGGTGGGATGAACCAGACAGCCAGAGAGGTGGCACTGTAGTGGTGTCCGAATACAGCAGGACCAAGAGAAGAAAAAGAGACAAGTGGGGGAATGAAGGTCATTGTAAACAGTGGTAAGTGCAATATTTAATGGTGTTAAACAGGGAGCTGAGCCCAGCATAGGATGGACCTTCAGCCAAAGCCAGCCTGCCTTCTGTGTTTACAAAGTTTCATAGGAACCCAGTTCTGCCTCCTCCTCCTCCTTCTTTTTTTTTTTTTTTTTTTTTGTTTTTTGAGACAGGGTTTCCCTGTGCAGCCCTGGCTGTCCTGGGACTCACTCTGTAGACCAGGCTGGCCTTAAACTCAGAAATCCTCCTGCCTTTGCCTCCCAAGTGCTGGGATTAAAGGTGTGTGCCACCACTGTCCATTTTTTTCTTTTCTTTTCTTTTCTTTTCTTTTCTTTTCTTTTTCAGTTCTGCCTTCTTGCTGACATATTCTTCATGACTGCTCTGGTACTCTATTGGATGTCTGTGGTGGAGACAGTGACAGCATTTTTTTTTTCCTGAAAAACTGAAAATATTCACTACGTATCATTTATGGGAAGTGTTCACTCTGCTCTGGCTTGGAGAATGGTCTGGGATTGGCAGGGGGAGACTTTCCCTCGGAGGTGTCATTGGAATGAAGTGTTGATTGACATGTATGAGGCTGGAGAGGAGAATTCCAGGTTGAGGGAGCAGCAAATATGAAGCCTCATTACCAAATCACACAAGTAATGAAGTTGGAGCCGGAACACGAATTCAAGACCACAAAGCCTGCAGAGCGGCTTGGCTCTGGGCTGCCTAGTAACTGCTGTGACCTGTGGAAGAGCTGTGAGCTCCTGCTTCCTGCCAACCTGGTCCAAAGCATGGTGAACTCAGTACTGTAAAGTAGTCCTTGGAAGCCTCCTATAGGCCAGAGTGGGCTGGGCCACCCTCCTAATGGCTCTGTCTGCTTGATCACCTCCGGGATGCCAGCCTTTCTGCCTGTGGGAACTAGTTGGGCTGACTGGTCTCAGTACCCAAGTCCCACCACATACGTGGTGTGTGTCTTCTGACTTGTGCTCCAGTTTTCTCTGATGGCCCCTCTCATCTTACCAGTGAGTGCTCACCCCCATACTGTGCCTCCTGTGTAACTCTGAGGGCAGTGCATTGTCTGTAATGTTCTGCCCATGGTGCTGAAGCTAACTTCTGCACTACTATTGGTGGTTTTTATTAGTTCATGATCCTCTAACTCAAAATGAGCGAACAACAAAAACAAACAAACAAACAAACAAAAACAAACACAAACAAACACAAACACAAACAAACAAAAACCAAAACATTTTCTAGGTAAGGGAACAGGTACTATAGTCAGTTCAATCCCGAGTGGGCTGACTCCAAAGCCATGCTCTATGCATGGTGCTCTATGCAGATTCAATAATAAGCTTACAGCTAAAGTAGGGTTGCTATCTTTCCATCTTGGTACCTGCATTTTGAAACCTTGTTGTCCCATGTGACAAATGTGGACACTCAACCTGGCACTAGTTAGTTAGATCTACAGGAGGCTGGCTACAAGTTCATATAGTTTGTAATCAAAGCAAGGGACACATAAGAGGACTTTGAGTCTCCTTAGGGCTAAAGGGGGAACACAAATATTGGAAGTATTTGAGAGTGAAGGAGACATATAAGGTATTTCCTATTTGAAGAGGATCTTATTCTTGGTTAAATGAAAATTCAACAAGCCAAGTTTTGCCCATAGCCAGGATACCGGAAGGCAGGGTTGGTAGCACCAGCACTGTGCGCCAGGAGAAAAGAGCCGTCTGTCTTTGCTGCATGCCCTAATTGCTCTGAGTCTCTTTGTGCTTCTACTCTGCAGAGGCCTCGAGGAGTAGGTGATTAAGAGATGCCCAGGCTGACAAAGGATGGGGCAATTCAAAGCAAGAGGAACAGCTAACAGACATTGAAATGTTGGGAGCAAAATACTGTGGTTGATGCAGAAAAGAAAAAAAGAATGCCATACCACTTTTATGAGAAATGAGGTTAATGTGGGAAACGGCATTACAGCATCAGCTCGGATGCTTGCCTCCATCATTAAATTTCCCTCATCAGATTTCTTAGATTACCAGGGACGCATCAATAGTAAATTACTCAAGATGAATCATTTCACAAATTGCATTACTCCCACCTCAGTTTTCCTTGTCTCATTAACAAATGCAATTACTGCCAACAGGGGAACCGCTTCCCTGGGGTACTTCTGACCCAAGGTCTTTCTGGGGATGCCGGAAGCAGCTCCCACCTCCTTAGAAATCACAGAAGAAAATATTGGAGAGATTACGACCACCAGCAGGATCCTGCTCTCCTTTCTGGGGTGGGTGGATTTAGAGCATCCTTCGTGCTGTCCCACAGCTGTACCCGAGGCAGGGAGGATGTGTGGCTCTTCTTCACAAGTGGCTTTTGGTCTTTAGGGATGTGAAAGGATGTCCATGAAGGAACACTTGAAGACATTAAGTAGGTGGGCTGTGTCTTGGCTAATTCTGGAGCAGAGGCCCAGACTTTAAGAAGACATTAGGTGTCTAGGTATTGGCTTGTTCAGCACAAAGACTTAGCAGAAGCTGCCAGGATTCATGCCAAGACCCTATTTTCAGGATTGTAGGCACCCGTCCCACATCTGTGCCTTCCTGGCCTGTGTTATCAGTATGGCACTTGGTATCTGCCAAGTGGGAATGTTTCCCACTTAGCAGGACTTTCATGTGTATCTAGCTTCTGGGCTTGTGTTGTGTAATATGCAGACAGACAGTCCAGATACTCTGTGTATCTCAGGGCAGTTCCTGGAGAAAACTGTCTGTGTGCTGCTTGGGTCCACATAGTTTTCTCATCATCATCCTTAAGCACCATGCTGCAGCGGTGTGTATACATTCGTATTGTATTATGAGCCGTTTAGAGACGATTTACAGTGAACGGGAGAATGGCATAGGTTATATGCAAACACCATGCTCTTAAGGGACTGATACATCTGCAGGTTTTTATTATTAAGAAAGAATCTGAAACAAATTCTCTCTAGGTACCAAGGGGCGGTTGTGCTGGGAAACTCAGAAATCCTGTTTCTATGAGTCTGTCTGGGAGTGGGAACATACAGTTTTATGTTCCAGAGTCTTCCTTTTAGCACTTTCTGCAACAAAGCCACCATTAAACAACAGAAGGTACTGTGTCCAGTAAGGAACAGCCTGTGGCCTCTAAATGGTGGAATCTCTGTGGCTGGCAGCTTATTTACACTAACTTAGAAAGCTACCAAAGCCTGTTTGGTACAGAATGTCACAGCGTCCTAACAGCAGTTCTGTGCTTTAAGACACGTGCTTGTGCTTATGATTTAAAACACTGTCAAAGATGTTAGAAAGATGATCTCAGGTAGGCTGTCCACAGTGGTAACTCCTGAAGGGTAAGAATTTAGCCAAAAAAGGTTTTATTGACAAATGAAAGCCTATGAAAAATAGAAATCCAAGTGTAAATTCTTTGCCTGGAATAAAAACAAGTTAGCCATTAGGGGCTTGGTCTCCCTCTCTCTTGACTCTGTGCTCACAGGAAGCAAAGCCCAGAGTGTATGTCAGCAGTCTTTCTTTCTCATAGCTTTCTGCTCACACACGAATCCTGAAATAATTAAGATATTGTTGACTTTTCCTGGATTTGAACCTTAAATGAAGTAATCCTACTCATGGCTTAGGATTTCCTCATCCAGCATGTTTTACATTTGCATGGGACTGGCCTTTACTGCTGTCTCTACTACACAGGACTCCACTGTGTAAACCGACCACACACTGTCCTTTTGAGTGGGTGACTTGTAGCTTGTTTGTGGTCTTGTGTTGCTATGAACAGTTCTGCTACACTTCCTGCCTTTGTCTTTTCCCAGCCTCCTCCTGACTGTGGGATTTCTGTGTGGTAGGTGTGTGTATGTGCCCCACAAGGAGAAGGGGTCATCTATCCCACAACCTCAACCTACATACTCAACTCTCAGGAGCCTTGGATAATGTCCATGCACCTCTGACCTGCCCCGTGGCACTGTCGGACTGTCACAGGCACACATTTATTTCCTCTTCTGGAACCTCTTTTTGCTTGTAATTTTCATTTTTCCCTCTCATTATTAATGAGGGTGAGGGTTTTTTGTTTTGTTTTTTAAATTATACATATGTGGAAAATTCAATTTTCCTCTTTCTCTATTTTTTCTTGTTTTTTTCTTCTTCCTTATTTCTTTCTCTGTTAGAGCTGCCAATGGCATTCATCATTTTCAGGAGAGAAATGGCTTTGATTTCTAAGCTACACAGTCTCTGTCCTGACTGTTGGAATCTGCCACGAAAGCCCCAAAACAGACATAGGCACTGTGTCCACTAATGCCCATGGCCATGTTCCCTGTAAGATTTTTTTTTTAATAAAGACCAGAAATGGCCATATTCTACTGGGGCTCATAGTTTGCCAAACTCTTATTTATGGGATTTTTTGAGTATATTTTGGGGAGCAAACATCTTCCACCAGTGTGTGGTTTGTCCTTTTTACTTAGGGTATCACATGTTCTATGAGCAGGGTTCCATCAGTAATTATCATTTTCCAAACAGCCAAGAAGCCATGCTAAAACTCAGTGTGTGTCTAGATTAGTCCTCAGCTTGTCTTAAATACGAACAGAGCCTTGTGGCAGTCCAGTGGGCCAGCAGCTGATAAACACCCACACAGATGGCATTGCCTCTGTGTACAAGGAGGAAATGAGCCAGCTCTATATGGTAAACAAGTAGGAAAAAACCCAAACAGGGAAGCTTTGCTCTCTGCAAGGCAGCCTCATGTGCCATGTTGGGCATGTGGTCCCAGGCCTCCATGGGGATGAACTTTCTCCTCCTCAGGGACCCTGAGGGCACTCACCTGGTTTGATGGGCTGCTTGTTGGAGAAGGTCAGAGGTGCAACAAGGAATTTGGTTTCTGCCACTGGCACCCAGTGATGGAGAATCTTTACTGTCCAGACCCCAGGCCTCAGAGGCAGATTCAAAGGGGGTTTGTAGTGTGTGAATTCCGCAGTGGATTCAATCAGGATGTCATAGGTGGCTGCGATGACGTTGACAGGATCCACCCAAATAACAGTCACAGTCACATTGGGCCCTTTCCCCCATTTCTGCATCCCCACTGGCTCATCCATGGGCCCCAAAAGACCACCGAAGTTTCGGAACAGCCTCTCCTTGGCATCCCAGTCAGTGCCAACCTGAAACAAGAGAATAAATCCTCAAACCAGAGTCCCAGGAAAGTCTAGGATCTTGCTCAGGTGGTTATATATACCCATTTCGCCCATGAGGAGACTGGGGCTCCAAGTCACCTAGCATTCATGTTACACAGATGGTGAACAAAAGACATGGAACTCCTGACCAGATTGGGACTCCAACTCAAAAGTCTTCCATTAAACCAACATCCCTCTGTGCCAAACCCATGCTGTGTGCTTTGACTCAAAACCCCCAAACCTACAAATGAACAAACACCATCCTACACGCCATTCCAAGCAACACTCTGCCACTCACCTGGTGAAGCTGGGTTCTTCTTGGGCCTCTAGTTCTACAAATAACACTCTGAATTCAGTGTGCTCCTTCTGAATAAGGGTGGAACCCTGGCGTTGGAGCTACCCATCAGAAGCTTGGAAACAGAACCCTGCAACCTGTACCACTAGAGCATGGAGATCCAGCTTTGGCTTCTCCAAAGCATTCTGCTCTGTACTCCAGTGATGGGACATGCCCCACATCCACCCTTCCCCTACACCAGCTGGGTAGCTGGGTGGCAAGTCCCTTGGCTTTCCTCCTTCCATTTTGGCCTAGTTTTTGTTTTGTTTTGCTTTGTTTTTTTTTTTTTTTTTTTTGGTTTTGTTTTCTTTTGTTTTTTTGAGACAGGGTTTCTCTGTATAGCCCTGGCTATCCATTTTGGCATTTTTAAGCTTCTCTGCATTTGGGAATCCAGAGCAGTTACATTGTGCCTCACTGCTCAGGGCTTGTTACTGTCCCTGGGTCTAAGCCAACCCCTCACTATGGTCCTCAGGTTTCTCTTCAATCCACCACTACCTACCTATCCTGCTCGGTGTGCTCCTTCTTTCAGTCATTCTAACTTATCAGGCCATACCCTCCCTGTCCTGGACCATGTTCTCTGCCTGGAATGCCCTATCTTCCCACTCATTTGCATAGTCAGCCCTTACTTGAGAGGTCTCCTTAGGGCTATCTGAAACCTCAACATACCCTTTCCCTTCACCATAATGTAGGCCCTCAAAGAAGAGCCTGCTATGTGTGAATCTCAACTCTTTCATGGTTCCTACAAGTGGGATGAACACATAGTAGGTGCTAAGGCATTGCTTTTCTAATAAGTAAGTAAATTGCTTAACAAGAAAGTGAATTAGCCACACAGAACCTTGGTACTGAGCTATGTTGAAGTGAGAGGCCTTCTTACTAAAAAGAAGAGGAGGGTGGATGCTCTCCACAAGGGTTGACTTACTGCTTCTGAAGTCATGCACATAAGCATGTCAGTGGCAGATACTGAACATAGCATAGAGCTGGTGTGTGTGTGTGTGTGTGTGTGTGTGTGTGTGTGTATGTGTGTGTGTGTGTGTGCAGGTTGAAGTAACAGTGTGGCTGTACAACTCTGGAGAAGCTTCTGTATATGCATAGCAAATGGTAACTGATTTTCTTTCTCCATGTTCTTGTTTGGAATTACCATGTATATGCTTCACCTAGGACACACAGTTCCACAATCAACACTGAAGGCTCATATGAGCCAGGCATGAGGTGAAGCATCTGGTGTACTTACCTGCTCATGTGATATTCTCATCTGGGAAGGGGAGAACTTTGTCACTATTCTCACTGTGCAGATGAAACTGATGCTCAGAGTCAGTAACTTACTGTGGGAGTCCAGGAACTCTATTAATGGCAGGCCTCTATTTGTCTGTCTGTCTATCCATCCATCCATCCATCCACCCATCCATTCATCTATCCATCTCCTGTCAATATGCACTACCTATTAACTATTTATTTTACAGTATCTATTTCTCATGAAACAATATCTCATGCATATATTATCTGTGTATCATCAACCAGGAAATCTATCTATCTATCCATCCATCTATCCATCCATCCATTCATCCACCCACCCCTCCATCATGTCTAAGTATCTGTGTACCACTCTATCATTCATTGGTCATTTTGTTTGTCTGTGTATCCATCCATCCATCCATCCATCTTCCTAGCTAGCTAGCTAACTCAAAGTTGAACACATATTTAACGATCAGGGTTGAGCAGATGGACTTTTCTGTATACCCGCATTCCGGATACCTGCCCTTGTAACATTACTAACAAAAATGAAGAGTGGTTACAAAGTCATGCAGAGGGCATATAGAATGAATTCATAACTGATCGGGGAACTCTCTAGAGCATTGTTCTAAAGGTGGGTAGTTACCTTGATGTTGGATTCTCAAACAGAGCTGGAGAATGTAAATCATCTTGCAAAAACAATAGGGTCTTTTCTTAAACTGAGGAGCATTGAGAGTGTCCCCTGCCTCCTGCCCAAAGCATGAGGAAACCACCCTCACAGAGTCCTCTTCTGTCATGTCTGTTATCTTCCACTTGGCCTTAGCATGGGAGTCTACAACCACTCATTGCAAAATGTACTATTGCAGAAGTTTAAATGTTCAAGTCTACCATGCTGCTTCCCAGGCCCTATCCCTGCTATCTTCAACCATGATCTCCACCAGTCTCCAGCTCATTCACCATGACCTTCATACTGGCCTTGGTCATCATCTCATTCACCATGTCCAATCCCAATGACCTTGCTTCTTCAGCATGCTAAGCTCTTTCCCATAATCTCAGAGAGGAGGAGGAAGAGGAAGAATAGAAGGAGGAGGAGGAGGAGGAGGAGGAGGAGGAGGAGGAGGAGGAAGAGGAGGAGGAAGGGACCATCTGATCACCAGCCTCTTGTGCCTGAGCAAACACAGGAATAAACTTCATTTTATCGGCAGTATTTGTCATTAGCTGAACTGTCTTTTTCTTCACTCACTACTTGTCTGCCTGTCCAGGCTGAATTCAGTTCTATCACAAGAGACACCTGGTCTGGTTCACTGCTGTCTCACATGAATCTAGCATATTGTGGATCCTTGGAGAGCATTCCATTCTCAAATCAGTGGCATGGGCTATCATGCTAGATAAATCTAAGTTGACCATCTGTTACTATGTAAGATTCCAAGACCATGCTAATAGCAAGTGTATCCTTAACAGTTTGTAAGTGGTCTTGTAATTCTTTCCTCCTTCTCTGTACCTTTGTCATTAACTAAGCATGTCTAGAAAAGTCCTATGTACAAGGTTAGGGCCTCTGCTTCCTGAATCTGCATTGCTGATGGAGGTCTTGGTTGTCCTCTCACACGGACTGGAGGATCCATAGTGAAAATACTCACAAATTACTAGTCATGCTGTAGCCAACATCTCTTGTCACTGTCAGAGGTACCCAGTGACCTACCAGCAGGATGATAAACAGAGAAAGGTCAGACACAAGGCATTCATCTCTTTAATGGGACATTAATGTCTTCAATGGGCTGCTTGGGCCCCTAGAACAGAGTCCAACCGGAGCAGCATCTAATTGCCCTGCTGACTCCAGTAATTTATGGAGCTGGCTGCCATAGCAGCTCAGAGCCAGTCAATCCCCATGGAACCTTTTTTAAAGACATGAGTTTATAAGAATCTCACCCATGTTTGTTTGACAGGGGGATCTATTCAGTCTTGGAGCAGACCAGAAAGACAGGCCTACAGGGAGTGGATGTATGACCAGGTTCTTTCTCTCTCCATACTCCTAGACCCTCAAGTTCCTGCATAGCAAGTCACTCTTCATTCTTAACCTGGCACTCAAACTCATTTGTGTGGGTCACGATGCCCAAGCTCAATCATGCTTCCTCTTCCTTCCAGGATTTTCCAGCCCCAGGGGTAGTCACATTTATTCAACAGCATTCAGCATCCACTAATGGCATGGCTTTTTACTAATGATAGTGTGCAGAGGATGCAGCAGTAAGTGATACAGAGAGGTCCAGTGTATAAGGAAGACATGTTCATAAATCATCAAGATAATATTATAAGGTAAATTCTAAAAGAGACAATTAAGGAAACAGCAGGTGTCTCATGTTGCTACTGAGACATGGGAGCAGCCAGGGAAGGTGTCTTTGAAGGTGTCTCTTTGGATTTAGATCAGAATGACTAAAAAACAAAAGACTGCAAAATATAGAACAACCTGTGAAAAAGCACTCTAGAGTTCCAGGACAGCCAGGACTACACAGAGAAACCCTGTCTTGAAAAACCAAAAGAAAAAGCACTCTAGATATAGGGACATGACAAACTTGAGTTAAGAATAGGACATCTTGTTTGACAAAGATACAGGAATTGTGAGCAATAAATAGCATGGTATTGGACAAGGCTGGAAAGGCAAACAGTAACCAAATCATGTAGGGCCTTCTGGGCCTGTAAGCAGAGATGATGTGACAAGGATGTACCAGAAAGTTTTTTCCCAAACGAAAAACGTTTCTAAAAGTTGATGTTATTGTAAGTAGAGGGAACAACATTCTATGAATCCATACATTGCATGCTAGCTCACTCAACCATCTCTGCACACTTCTGTCTGCTTATATCTACCCATCTATTTATCCCCCCATCCATTATCCAACCACATTTTTGTGTATCTGTCTGTCCATACATCTACCTATTATTCCACATGTCATTTCTATATATCCATCCATCCATCCATCCATCCATCCATCATTAATCCATCTTGTTGCCTACATATACATCCATGTACATGTCTGTCCATTTGTCATCCATAGGTCCATCTATGTATCTGTATGTCTTTTCGTCCATCCATCTCCACCATTATCCACCCCACTGCCTACATTTCCATCCTTTATATGTCTGTCCACTTGTCATCCATTAGTCCATATGTCCATTAACTCACCCACCTGTACTCCCACGCTTCTGTCCATTTAATTGACAGTTCATCTAATTAACAATTGGCTCCACCCCTCCATCTTTCTACTCACTCATTTACATGGCCACCATCCCGCCTACTCCTAAAGGATAGGAGATAGCCCTTGTGTTAGGAACAAGGGGAAAATAATAGCACAAAGTGAGGCATGGAATTTGCGGCCAGGGAGATGTGGAATCAATTCTGTGATTTTTCATGTCTTAGCATTTATTTAGAAAATAATTGGATGTCCATAAGCCTCACTTACCCAACCCATGAAATGGTACTAATGGCCTGACTTTATTAGGAAGCTATCTTGTTCCTGGTTCATTACTAAAACAGGCTTAGAAGAAATCAATGGTTAGAAGCAAAATTAAGAGAAGAAATTTTACCCCAAAACAATAGATCATGCTTCTAAGCTGATTCTGTTCAAAGACATTGACACTTCACTATATCTGTTTGTGTTGTTTATGATGCTGGTTACAGTTCACAGGGCTGGAAAACTGTCTCCAGGATCAGAGTACTCTCATCTTTAAGGCTCTGCAAACATCCTCTTCCTCCATTTCCAGCCCTAAGTGTCAGGTGAGGCACAGAGCCTGGCAAGAGAGCTAGCTGCAAGAGACAATTAAGACTGACACTGTTTGGTCTCTTACCTCAGAAAACTGAAGCCTCCCAAAGTCACTGGGGGGACTTGCGATCTTGAAGACTTTCTTTGGCATCATCCATGTCTCCAGTGTCTCCAGTTTGCTCACAGCAAGGTTGGTCACATGGTGCTTGATCAGAAAGCCCTGGAAGCGGTCAGCAAGGAAGTAGAGATGGACAGACGCTGGGTGGCCCATTGGGTAGTACCTGAGAACAGGGGACCAGGCTATGAGTGCATAGTGTTACCATGAGCCTCTTACACTTCATGATGGTCTAGCTCCTAGAATAGCCCCCATTTAGTCTACCACAATCTGTATCAGTCTGAAAGCTGCTATCTGTGAACCTAGGGTCTTAGTGACTGCAAATCATTACTTTTTAAACAAGAGTGATAAATGTAAAACACACTGACTATAGGAAAGCACAATAAAGAAAAGAAAGCCCTGCTTTTGATGCCTCTTCCCATAGATTCACAGATATCTATGGAGTCCTCTGGTGTTGGGCACCAGAGAGTGAGATGATGTCTGGACACTTCTGCTGGCCTTTTCCTGTAGCCTCATTTTCTATGCATGTATTTGCATACATGCTACCTAGTGGGCTGGCTAACACTGTGCGTGTGCAGGTGCATGTGCATGCATGTGGAGGCTAACTATAACCACAGATGTCATTCCTTCGGTTTCTTCCACCTTGCTTTTAGAGGCAGGTTCTATCACTGACCTGTAGTTTGTCAAGTGGGCTAGACTAGCTGGCCAGTGAGCTCCAGGGGCCTGCCTCTTTCTACCTCGCTACCTCCTTGGCACTGGGATAACAAAGCCCCTGCCACCATGCCTAGTTTTTTACACGTGGGTTCTAGGGAACTGAAATGATGTTCTCACGCTCATGTAGCAGGTAGTTTATTGACAGAACTATCTCCCCAGCCCCAAGAATATCATGTAGCTGGAACTGCAACATAGATGCTAAGCTTTTGCTTCATTGGACTTTCTGCACACTCTCACATGTCTCTGAAAATAAGAAAATTGGGTGTGTCTGTGCAGATGAGAGTATGTCACTCTATTTTATAGAACTAGTGATCTATTGATAGGTAACAATATTGTAACATATCTGTTATTCTTTTGGGATTCATGTTCATTCACTACCACCACCACCCCCTACACACCCGTAAAACTCTTTAAATCTGGTCCCTAAGTTTGTCAGGAATACTGATTTATCTTCTTGCTGTTCTCTTCCTCAAGTGGGTGTCAATGAACCCACACTGTTTTTCCTTTTCTAAAAATTACTGCCAACACACACTTGCAAACACCCAGTCTCCCATACGAAGCTTGTTTTAAGTTGTGTGCCTCTGGTCCACACAGGTTGGCTGGCTAGGTAGGGCTGGAAAACTTAGCACGTAAGAGGAGGAAGTAGGGAGCAGAAAGCAGAAGGGAAGAGAGAGCCACGGAGACCAGCAATTCTCCACTAGCAAAATAAAAAGCTGTTGCTTCTGCAGTGTGTAAATTGCACAGCACTAAGAGGCTGCAGTGGCTCCCTAATAACAGCGTTCCACAAATCACCTTCCCTTCTCTGCTAAATGCAGGCTTCCCTCTGCTTCCTATCTGGAGTTTTAAGTCCTTATGTCCAATTAGAATGGCTGGGGAGGACTCCTTCCCGGGTTGACGAGTCTCTCGAAATCACTGTCTTGTTAGCGGGATGCCTCGGGGGCTCTGCAGAAAGAACCTGTATCGCCTTCTCTGGGTCTTCACGGCCCATGGTGGCACACTTTTGGTGTGATTGTGGTGGGTGGGAAGCCTAGGACACTGTGCTGTTGTAGTTGCTTGCCTTTCTGGCAATACTCTGTCACCTCTCAGGTGACAGAGGGATTGGGTATCTGTGCTGGTCAACATGGTAGCCACCAGGAACTGCTGAGCCTTTGAAAGGTGGGCATAGTTTTTAATGTTAGATCACTCATTTTAAAATTTAATTTGTGTATATGTAGTACATATATATGTGTGAATGTGTGAATACATTTGTGCGTGTGCGCGCGCGCTTGTGCATAGTCTAAAAGTAATGGAAGGTATCTTTCTCTGTAACTTCCCAACTTACTTTTGAGTGTTTCTCACTAAACCCAGAGCTCACCAATTAGATAGATTGGCTGGGCAGTGAAGCCTGGGATCCTTCTGTCTGTCTCCCATTGCTGTGACTAAAGGTGCATGCTGCCTCACTTAGCTTTTATGTGGGTGCTGGGAATTTGAACTCTGGTTTTCATTCTTGAGTAGCAAGCATTTTACCCATTAAACCACCTTCTCAGCAGCAGCTTCTTCTTCTTCTTCTTCTTCTTCTTCTTCTTCTTCTTCTTCTTCTTCTTCT
>JADRCH010000042.1:8959996-8984076 GCA_019843965.1 Rhynchomys soricoides
CTTCTTCTTCTTCTTCTTCTTCTTCTTCTTCTTCTTCTTCTTCTTCTCCTCCTCCTCCTCCTCCTCCTCCTCCTCCTCCTCCTCCTCCTCCTCCTCCTCCTCCTCGGACAGAATCTCATGAATCCCAAGAAGGCATCTGACTTAATACGTAGTTGAACATGGCCTTGAAATTCTGACTTTTTTTTCTCTTTGATCTCCACTTCTACATGCCAGGATTACAGGTGTGTGCTACCATGCTTGGCTTAATTTTAGTTCATTTAAATGAAAATGTTCATTTGTGATACTTGGACTCCTTGATATACCTGCAGAAGTCTGTGCTCACCTGCCATGGGTGTCCCCAAAGCCCCATGTTTTCGATATCTCTTTGCACTGGTGAGAAAGAGTCTATTTCCCACCTCCTGGCCAATAGCAAGTGGAGAGGTGCCATGGCTGTTCTGATCCAGCCTTCTTTGGGTCACCATGAAAGCATGCTTGGGCTAGCCTTTGGGAAGATGAGTCATGGGTAACAGATGAGAGTCATCAAAGTTGTCCTAGCCCACACCATTGTGGTTCACTCAATAGTTCCCAGCTCAGAACTGTAGTTCTGACCTGCAGCTGGCTGCGGACACAGAAAAGAGGAGGTCCAGACTAGGAAGGAAGATGGCCCAGCTTATTCACATACCTACACTAAGGAAAGATTACAGATTCCCCACCCTGGTCTATTTATTACAAGGTATCATTACAGCAGTCCACAGGTAATGCACTGATAGTGTTTGTTTTGTGAGGTGGGCGTGGTACTAGACAGAGGATGCTTGCTGCCTGAGAGGCACAGGAGAAAGTATGTCAATCATCCTGAGTGTTGCTGCACGTCAAGAACATGTGCTAGAGAAGGCTGAGTATTGGAGCAATCTGTTGTTTATTACTTACCTTTCCTTACTTTCTTCTGGGTGTGTGCTTGTGTGTTTCTCTGTGTGTGTGGTTTTGGATGAGTGTGTGCATAGTGTGCCTATGGAGGTCAGCCTTGAGCATTGTGGTGGTTTGAATATGCTTGACCCATGAAAGTGACACTATTAGGTGGTATGGCCTTATTGGAGGAGGTGCGGCCTTGTTAGAGGAAGTACTTCACTGTGGGGGCGGGGCTTTGAGGTCTCATATACATGTTTATGTCTGGTCAGTGTAACACAGTTCCTTTCTGCTGCCTGAGGATCAGGATGGAGAACTCTTGGTTCCTCCAGCACCAAGTCTGCCTGCATGCTGCCATGCTTCTCACCATGATAATAATGGACTGAACCCCTAAAACTGTAAACCAACCCCAATTAACCACTTTCTTTATAAGAGTTGCCTTGATCATGTTGTCTCTTCACAGCAATAAAACTCTAAGACAGGCAATTCTGCCTTTTATTTCAGATGAGGTCTCTTTTTGGCCTGAAACTTTGTCAATTAGGCTAGGCTAGTTGGCCTGTGAGCCTCTGGGATCCATCTCGCCTACTTGCTCTCACCATTGCTGGGATTGTGAGCAGGTGTTACAGTATAGGCTGGAGATCCAAACTCAGCCTTCCTTTTGTGAGACAAGAGATTTCCCTACTGAGCCATCTCCACCAAGGCTTCTGTTGTCTGACTCCACCTTCTGCTCTGCTGAGCATTGCCAGAGGCTTCCCAAGCCCCCATTATGCCTCCATAGAGGCTCTACAGGAATTTCTTCACTGTAGTCACACAGGTTGCCTCCTTATGAACCACAGGCACTTAATGCTTGCTGCTAAACTCAACTCTCTTACCTGGATTGCAAAGCTGTCTTTATTAGCTTGTTTTGTTCCTGTAAGCCTAAACTTACCACTTTATGGCCACTGGTACCATATTTTGGACTCCTGGGTGTGCTGAGTTCAGATGTGCCTCAGGGCCTTTGCACAGGACATTCTCTCTGCTGGGGATGTTCTCCTCCTCTTGTGAGTATGTGGTGAGCTATGCCTTGCCTTTACACTTAATGAGAACTATCTCACAACTCAGCAAAGCATCTGTTCTTATTGATAATCTCTCTCTCTCTCTCTGTATGTGTGTGAATACATGCACATGCACACACTTAGGAACTGTGTGTCTTCACACTAGAATGTGTAGGTAAGGATCTTGTGGTCAGGTCTGTCTGGGTCAGAGGTGAATGTTTCATGACGAACAAAGAGCCTGGTACACAGTAGGTATTCAAGCAGTGATTGCTGATGAGTGATAACCTAGGGTCTCCTCTAGTTTTGTGGTTTTTCAGCACATCTGAGGACCATGTAACTCAAGGTATAACACAAAGCCCTCTGCACCTTATGGTCATATTACTCCATCTCTAAGTAATGACAACAGCAGCTTCACCAAAAAAAAAAAAAAAAGGGAAATAGCCAAGAGGCAGTACAATAATTTACAGAATTCACTGGGAACATTTGTTTGGCTCAAAGTATGCTTCTCCTATCCCTCATTTAAATAAGGTGAGTTTCGGAAAAATAGAGCAACATACAGTTTTGCCTTGAAAGAGCAGGTGATTTGGTAGTCAACCCCAAGTTAAAATCTTAATCACATTGGGCAAGAGTTGAACCAGGAAGCACAAGTGGTCTAGGCTGGAATGCGCAGCGCCTCCTGCAGAGCTCATCCTGACTTGCAGGTGCGTGAACCTCAGGTGGTCTAGGTTAGTGTGCACAATGCCCCCTATGGGACTCACACTAACTCACAAGTAGTAGTATTTGCTGGGGTCTGAGTTAAGGTTTTGTAGTAACATATTGGCATCTCAATCCCTGCATGGTGGATCGGAAGTGGCTTCTATTTTCTTGTTCTCCTATGTTTTGAATCTGCTATATCAAACATTTCTGCAAAAGCACATGCATTACTTTATAATGAGAAACTGAATCAATAAGCACTGTTTCATGAAAGGTTGCACCACAGCCTGGAACTACATAGAGTGTATGAACTGCCCAGATCAGATGAAAGGCGCTTGCTATTTCCCTAGATGCCCACGGGTAGCAATTCATTCTTCTCTGCCTTTTTGGGATAAGGGTCCTTTGTCCTGATTTATTCCCAGCCTCTGATTCATAAATACATGGGTTTGCCTACGGCAAGGCACAATAGGTCCATCACAATAAAAAATGAAGGAGAAGAGCCAAAGGATTCTGGGCCTGAGGCAACTAGATAGCTTGCTTCATTCCAAAGCAAGTGCCAGGAGAAAGTTTCAACAACCCTAAATAAATCGGGAGTGTCTTTTGGAATTTCCTATAAGATCATTTATCCTATAGGTTCTAGGAGGCTCATGATTAAGCTGGAAGGACAGTTGTTGGCCAAGTCTGGGACACTGTGCTGTACACTGGGTAGACCGTCAGTGGTTCCAAGATTGATATTCTTCCCACAGACTGGACAGGGAGGAAGACACTCACTGACATTGATACTAGGTGGTACAGCCACATGTGATGGGCCTGTTGGAGTGATGCCCCTTAGGCTTTGGAGAGGGGTGGGGGTGTCTGGACTCTCTGACCACAGAGAGGGATTGGATGATAGCTCATTTGGTAAAAGTGCTTGCCATGTAAGTGTGAAGATCTGAGATCAGATCCCCAGTACCCACATAAAAAGCGAGAACTGTGGCATGTGCCTATATTGCCAGCACTGGGGAGGTAGAGAGAGGAGGACCCCTGGGGTTGCTGGCCAGTCCTGGTGAACCAGTGAGTGTCAAGTTCAGTGAGAGACTCTTTCTAAATCACACACACACACACACACACACACACACACACACACACGGCTGCAAAGGTGACTCATCAGTAAGGGCTTACAAGATGCTTTTGTAGATGATGCTAGTTCAGTGCCCAGCACCCAGAATGGGTAGCTCAGACCTTCTTGTAACTCCAGCTCCAGGACACCCGATGCCTTCTTCTGACCTCCATGGCCATCCATACTCTCACACACACACTCCCATACCCGCACAAAGACATATGTACATGCACATATACACACTTTTAAAATAATGTGAAAAACAGTGAGGTGATGGGTGGTGGAGGAGGGCACGTGTTGTTGGTCTGTGGCCTCCACAGTTAGACGAATGTGCCCACATGCATACACCATAGCACACGCAAACTTCTGAAAGGGTGGGACTTGATGGCTCTAAGGACTGAGAAAGCTAGACTATGCAGTGATAGGACAGTAAATAAAGAGCCACAATGAGACAGCAATGAGAGGGGCAGCTAACCACTTACTATCTCAACCAGAACACTAACTGCTAACCATTGTGATATCTTATCCAGGTCCACTAGAGTACCAGAATCATGTGCAATCTACTGACCACTCAACACGTAAAATACTGTTCAAATGAAGATGAACATACACACTTGAGAGGTGGCTGTGAGCACTTCCTTTTCATTTTATACATGAAGCAACTGAGGGTTGGGGGGTCTGACTTTGCCCAAGGTCAGATATAATGGTGCACATCTGTGATCTCGGCATGTGGGAGCTGAGGCTGGAGGATCGCTGTGCGCCTAAGGTCAGTCTGGGTAACATAGTATGATACTGTTTGAAAAAAAAAAAACCCAAAACCCAAGGAAGATAGGCCAGTGGGAATGGAAGAAGGAAGGAACGGAGGGAGAGATGGAGGGAGATGGGGAGGGAAAGCACATGTAAGAAGGGTAAACACTGACTATGATTAAGGTCAATATTACAGCTTGTGCTTGGAGAATAAAGGTCAGATGAGGAGCAGAGCGCTAACATACAGTAGACTCATGTGATCAGGAGGAGCAGGGAGAGAAAAGCATGACATTAGCACCTTGTTCCACCTGGGACCCAGCCCAGCACCTGGCTCACCTGCAGCTGTTCTCCCCATCCGTGTGTAGGGACGACTCAGCCCTTCGAAGACCCAGGCGGATGAAGGAATGGTACAGGGTGAGGGCCACATCGCTGAGGCTGTGGATGCCATCTGGTTCATCATAGACATTCTCCCAGTAGGAGCGGAGGCCTGGGGTGCCCGCAGGATAGTTCCCATACAGGTAAGAGTCCAGCTGCCCAATGATTTCCTGGTTCACTATGGCTTCGAACTTTCGAGCAAAGAAGGTGGGCCGGGCTGTCTGCTGTGCTCAGGAGAGGAAAAAAAAAAAACCCTAAGTTTTATTATCAAAAAATGGAGGCTATCTTCATCCTATATCCTGCAAGGAGAGGCAAGGCACTGCAGTAAACCTGCCAGCTTCAAACTCCAGCCCTGGGACTCCGTGACCTGTTTTCAACTTTATCTTCTACAAAATGGGTCATACTGAGAGTGGATGACGTTAGTGTCTGTAAGGCATCAAAGCATGCTGGGCATTTAGGGAGCACCACTCAAATGACCCTGAAATAAATTGAACCGTGGGTGTTCAGTGCTCGTGTTGGCTCCCAGCATTTTAGTGAAGGTCACAGATGAGCATCCCAGGACGGATGTATTTTACTTGGCTGGGAGAATGCTTTAAAATCAAATTCACTGGCAATGTTTACAAAGTGGAAGATTCGTGGACACAATTGTGGCTTCCTTTTAGATAGTGGCTGTTGTGGGAAACGAGGATCACAATTCTGAGGTGGAATGACAGCCCATCAGTTTGGACAAAAACCGACTCTTCTTCCTGCCATTGCCCTAGTGTCCCCTGGCATTTTAGCTGATTTGTGGGCTCACAGGGGACACTCCAGGGGTGACAGTTCATACGCTCCAGGAGCTGGGAGTATGGCACTCTGCACTTGATAGCTTCTAAGTGGCTCCAGAGAAAAACCCAGTCACTCACATATGGGACTCCACCTTGTCTATGACTCTTCTTCTCCTTTATTTTAATATTATCTTTTGTCTCAGTTAATCTGGAATTTCCGGACCACAGATCTGCTCGATAACCATTTTACAATAGAAATAAAAATTTCCACTCGACCAAAAGCTGTTTTCTTAGCGCCAATGAGTCTCCACACAACCTACCCCAGGGTAGTGAATGGCTGGACTATGATCTGAATGAGACTTCCCACATGCAAACCCACAGCTCTTGCCTTTTTTCTACTCAGCCAACAACTCTGGGGGTGACGTTCAGGAATGTAAATCCCAAATGAAGCTCCCAGTTGATTTTGTTCGCCGTGTGAAATGAGAACTCGTTGGAAATGGGTCCAGAGGGAGAAAGATTTGTCCACAGATAGATAGCAAATCAGTGGCTCAGCCAGGTTTAAGACTTGGGGTTGAAAGTCAAAGAGATGACATATGTTAACTAGGGGAGACCGCTTGGCTAGGGACTTGTTTGCTCTGCAAGCATGAGCATCTGAGTTGGATCTCTGGACCCATGTAAAAGTGCTGAGCAAGTGATGTATGCCTCTAATCCCAGGGCTATAGAGGTAGAGATGAGACAGGTAGATCCTTGGGGCTTGCTGGCCAGTCAGCTTAGCCAAATCTGGGAATTCTGGGTTTACTGAGAGACCTTGCTTCATGGAGAGTATTGTTAAAATATCTCCTTTAGGGAGACTTAAATAATATCTACTCCCTCTTCATAAGACCTCAAAGTCAACCCAAAGTTCAGTTAAAGCAATGCACACTCTGGGGAACCAATGAGTTTCTTAGGTTTACTTACAGAGTATGGGTGAGGATTTAGGGCAGAAGCGTGGATGACCATAGAGCACCTAGAAGGTCTGCACCAAGCAGAGATGTTGGCTTCATAGCTGCACAGATAGAGCCTCTTCTTGTTAAACTTCCCCAGCCTGTATATCCTGTCCCTTTCCTGAGAACCCTGGGACCATAAGCAACTAGGACAGGACAGCAAGCTAGATATTCAGGTGAGAGTTCAATTATGCTGCTGACCCCTCCTGTGCAGTTAATGTCAACAGTCCACAGGTCATGCCATGAAGGACGTTTGCAAGTAGGCTTAGCTGATCTCATGAAGATGGAGGCTCTTTTGCCCAGAGGACTGAGTTCTACAGCAGACTGTCACGAGAAACAATAGATGAGGCTAGTCTCTATGTACACACACACACACACACACACACACACACACACACACACACCACATGCAAGCACATTCATGCCCACAACATACAGATTAAAAAAACACGAAGCACCTGCCATCTGTAAGCATTATGCTATTTCTAAGGCAGGGCTTCACAGACACCTTCAGCAGAGAGCCAAAGAGTAAATATGCAAAGCACTGGAACTTCTCAACTCTGAAGCAAGGATATATCCAAAGGCAAAATAGTAAATGAGCTATGGAGGCTGTGTTCCAACAGAGCTTTATTTATAAGACTCTGGTCAGGGAGCTGTGGTGTGCTGACCCAGCCCATGACTGGACAAAGAGATAAAGCCCAGCCAGCCCCATTCCTTGAGGAGTTTACTCTGGCCAACTGTTGCTGTGGATCAGATACTGTGGGTTCTTCCTCGGACTAAGACCTGCAGCCCTGACACAGCACAGAGAATAACAAATGGCATCATGAGTCTCAACACCTAAGCCTCTGGCAACTCCGCCAGGGAGGGTTGTCACTCCCCTTCTGCAGATGAGGGAATTGACACTCAGGAGATGCTGACAGCCTAACACTTGCACCAAATCTCATAGCTCCGAACCCAAAGCTCTTCCTACCACATCCCTCTAGGATAGATTAGTGAGCCAGTAGGAAGCCCTTTAGAAAGAAGCATCCTGAAGTCATGTGAAACACTCCATCCCTTTCACTTCCTGAGCCCTGGGTGTCTGTCTGGAGAAGGGTTGGACAGGAATAGGAAGTCAGCCCACTTGAGTCTGCTACTTCCTAGGTGTGTGTGTCTTTAGGCGTGTCATCCAACTGCTCCAACCTCAATTTCCCTGTCTTTGAAATAGGTACAAGCATGAGTTACTTGCATGTGTTCTCAGTTGCTGTTAAGGGATCCACCATCGTCACTTAATTTGGCTATCGGGTTCTCTATTGATCTATAGGATGTCATTTTCTAGGGTCAGATAATCTGCCTCATTGGCAAGATGGCTTCCACCTCCATCAGGTATTCTCTGACCATGGAATAATCTTCTAGAAGTGTATACTTCTTTTTGAAGAATTTAATTGTATGAGTGCATGTGTGTGTGTGTGTGTGAATGCCACAATAGGGTGTGGGATTCCCTGAAGCTGAAGTTATAGCTAGATGTGAGCCATTTGACATAGTGTTGAGAACCGAACTTGGGTCCTGCAGAAGAGCAGGAGGCACTTTTAATGGCCAAGCCATCTCTCTAGCCCCAAGGGTATGAATCTATTTTTATCATTCTCTTCTTCAGAGTTCTTTAGAAAAAGAACTTCTATTCTTTTTGCTTCTTCAGTTTCTTGAGCCTAGATGTTGATGGATAGCCTTGATCTTTACTTTTTGCAAAAGAAAGCTGTGTGCACACAGTTCTACTCTCTTAGTTAGCATGACTTCATCAGAGACCATGATGTCCCCAGGATGTTGGGGGCTGGCATACAGATGACACATCCAGGAACACCCTGAAGGGAGCAACGCCCCCAAGAATCAGCATCTCAAGGCTCTGGGCTGTCATCTCTAAATGCTGAAGGCCTGCAGCAAGGGCAGGGATCTCCCTAGACAGAGGCATGGGTGACTTTTCTTCTTTTAGATAGATAGGTATTTCCCCCTTGCAGCCTTCTTTCTCTGTGCATCATTTCTGCATGAGTGGAGAGTCCCAAACCACTCAAGTCTATGTTTAAGTTAACATGGGTCTGAGGGTCCCCTAGCAGCTTTCAGTGCACCACCAAATATAGGCAGATAGAGATGCTAAGTGTGGACATTGGTAAGTATAGATGGTAACAGAAAAATGGCTGCTTGTTGTGTGTCCAGACAAGCACAGAACTAGCAGAGACTAATGGTCAAATTCTCACATACTAATCTGTCCTTAGCCCTATGAAATTCTTTAGCTTCATGGCCATAGAAAAGGGATTTAAATCCCTTTGTGGGTTCAATTTCCCCACCTACAGAGCCGATGATATCTAACCCAGCAAAGCCAATGAGCATAGAGGCTCAGACCCATGGCTGGTAAAGAGTAGATCCAGCAGGACAAAATGGAGACCTTCTACACAGTCCCTGCTTGATGTTGACTTGTAGGTGAGGAGGAGGCTGAGGCACTGCATCTTGGACAAGCCTCCTGGTAATGGAGATACTGCATGTGCGTGGCAATGTTCTATGAGTCCAGGTTAAGAGACCTGAGACAAAGGCAATTTTGACTCTATGACACCACAGAGAGGACATCTTGTGATGCTGCTCTTGTCATTCTGAAAAGCAGTCTGACATCTCCATGTGATGACTATAGTAACCCACACCTGATCTGTTTAAGCATTTTATGGGGTTTTGTTTTGACTCTGCTAGAAAAGAGGAAGAAACACAGAGCCCTACCCCTTTTCAGACACCACACTGCCCTGGGGGAGCATAGAGAATGAGAAGACATTCCACTGGGAGCAGAACCTGGGGGCCAAGGCATCCTCAGGGCTTGTGGAAAGCAGGTGAGCATTTCCTTCCCACTACTTCCACACTGTTCAGAACAATACAACAAAAGGCTATTAAGAACTTCACTTAGTATTACTCCTCCAAGTGTATAGAACATGGTGGTCTTCCATCCTGGATACTCCTCAGGTTTTTCCAAACTACACTTTGGAAATACAATGATATTCTATACTTTGCTGGAGACCAATGGTTTCCAAGAAGGAACAAATTTGAACCTAGGTCACATTTTTGGGATGTTGTGAGATACCTTTGACAGTTGACGGGGGTACGACCACCATCTCATGCATAGAGACCACAGAGGATGGTCCCCACCAAAACAGTGACCCAATTACAATGTCAACAGTGCTGGGGTAAAAAAAAAATCCTGCCCTCAATATATTCAAGCACATGTCCGGAAAAATGTTTTTAACAAATATTCCAGGAGATTGTGACTGAGAGGCAATGTAGAGATGCTGAGAATGCCATTGGAAATGGGTGTCTCAAGTTACATCATCTTTGATTGAATGTGTTCACAACCATGAATCTCATTCTCTCTCTCTCTCTCTCTCTCTCTCTCTGTGTGTGTATAGTGTTTGTCTGCATGTGCATGTACATGTGCAGGTGTAAACACCTGTACGTGTGTGTATGAAGCTTGAGAGAGGACATTGAATATCCCTCCTATGCCCATTAGGGCTCCCTGCCTTGAGACAGGTGTTTCACTGAGCTTGAAGCTTGCCATTTCCAGCTATTCCACTGGCCACCACACCCTGTGACTCTTCCTGTCTCTCTATTCCTCAGCACTGTGGTTAAAGACATAAAACCATTCAAGGCTCCTACTATGGGCACTGTGAATCCAAAGCCAACTCCCTGTGCTTGTTGTGCAGCTCTCACTCTTCCCCACTGAGCCATCTCTTTATCCTGAGGGATGTGATCATGAACAAGGCTTTGGAACCTTCTGCACCTCGGTTTCTTTATCACTAAGATGGAAGGATCATAATAACAGCAACACACAAATGGCAGGACTATTAGGGGGTTTAATGAGCCAGTTTTGGGAGGATGGTTCAGCCACTCATCATGGGATATATGCTTGCTAACTCTGGTTATAGCCAGATTGGGCAGTGAGCAGAAGATGGCCCATAGGTCTGGCCTTAAGGGCTTGCAGTGGCCTTCTGGGAAGGTGAGGTGGGACAAGTGGGCTCACCTGGAAGCGATGGAAGTCCTGAGGCTTGAAGTCATTGGGAGAGCAGCCGCACCAGTCCACAATATGCTTGTACTGGCACTTGCAGCCCAGCTTGCGGTTCCAATTGGTGATGCGCAGGTTGTTATCCACCATGGTGTCGCAGTGGGGGCTGTTCTCCAGAACCGTGTGGAAAAAGGACTGCAGGGGAGAAAAAGGTTACTGAGAATCTAGTAACACAACCAAGTATGTCAGATTGGTATATCCTTCCTGGGGATCTTCAAGCCCAAAGGGATCCCCAGGACACCAGTATTAAGTCTCTCAGCAGGCACACAGTGTCAGCTGCCAGGCCAGTCCATCTAAGGGAACAGATGTCTGTTTAGTCTTGTTTGGCTAATTCTACCTACAAATCCACTGCCTTGAATATCCCTTCATTAGTGCTTAGAATCTGATATGAAGATATCTGCCCATTATCATCCAGGACTTCTGCTGTCTGTTTAACCAATAAGAAGAGTTTCTGAGGGTGTGTCAATAAATGGGGACCAGGTGCAACCATGGAGGACAGCATCCCCAGGAAACTATGGGCTGCAAGGGCACTTGCTTGTAGAGAGCCCAACTGGAAACCAACAGGTTAGGTCTGATGTAGATTTGCAACAATGTCCAATAAGCTGGAATTTTACCTCTGTATGAGAAAGGCCAGGTTCATCCATACAGTGCAGGGAAGGGCAGGGTGACAAACCAAAGCCCATCACACAAGAAGAGGTGGGG
This sequence comes from Rhynchomys soricoides, assembly GCA_019843965.1. Taxonomy (NCBI): domain Eukaryota; kingdom Metazoa; phylum Chordata; class Mammalia; order Rodentia; family Muridae; genus Rhynchomys; species Rhynchomys soricoides. The sequence goes on from JADRCH010000042.1 coordinate 8,971,342, forward strand.
GAGAGATGCTGCCATTGCTAGTGCCGGTACCAGAAACAACTGCACTAAGGTAGTGTGATTGGAACTGGAGTTAGGGGTATGCTTGCTCTCTATGGTGCTTAATCAGGAGCCATTGAGCTCATAGCATGGTTAAACAGGGTATTGAGGGGTTGTTCCTGTCCGTGGTACTGAACCGGGAGCCCATATAACACAAGGTGGGTTGCATGCTTTCTGTGGTGATGAACCAGGACCCATGGTCATTTTCTAATTGTAGGGCTCTTGACCAGTTCTTCCAAGGACTCTGATAGAAAAGTAATGCTGGGAGCAAAAGAGACAGAGAGTTTGGATAGAGCCACTGAGATGCTAAGAAAGAGAAAGAAAAGAGATTTCCATTTCAGCACTATTTTATAACAATCTCTGCCAACCAGAGAATACATTTTCCTCTGGACTCTGGTCCCCTAGGGGAAGCTGTTGGTGGATATGTGTCTGATTGGCAGATTTATGGACACAGCCTTTAGATTTCTTCTAAGCCCTGGAGTTGTCTAGGAAAGAACAAGCAGGCAGACACAGAACAATGGAGGAAGAGGGTCTGACTGAGACCCTAGGGATGGGTGCTGAGGCAGGGGGAGGGAAGTGAGTGCACTCAGAGCATTGGGTGCCATGGTGTGGTTGGCATATTGCTGAGAACTACTGAACTCCTGGAGACTCTCTTCTAAGTGGGTGGATGGGCAGAATGAAGCACCACCTGCCACTCAAGGCCACTCACTTGCCTTCCTGTGATGCTAATGACATTCGCAGGGGACCTGGATTTAAACCTGAGTTGTCTACAAGCTCACAGAGGCACCTCTCTTCCATCAAGCAGTGGGGAAAAGTACCCAATTACCAATTGCCCTGTGTCCTTTATAACGATGCAGAAATTCCCTGAAAGATAATGGATGAGGAGGTTATCAGAATGGAGAGAAAAGGTGATTTTCGCTGAAATAGGATTAAAAGCTGATGACTTAACATGCGTGCAGAATAGCAAAATTTGGCTCTGGGAGGCTGGGCTTCTCACAGTGAGGTATGTGGACAGCCAGCCTTCTCTGAAGCTGGCCCCTGGCCTGATAATACGTGGAAACCATCCACAGAGATGCATGGTCTGTTCCAGGCTGTGTGAGCGAGACCTTGAAGCCCAGCAGGGGTGAGGCAGAGAACCACACATGAGCAATGCCACAGGCTCCGTGGAAACAGAACAAACACTGTGGTTTTCCTGAAGTTAGAAGTCAGGATAAAATTGGGCTGGAGGTCAGGAAGATGAAGCTAGAAGCTCTTAGCTCAGATCTGAGAGAAGGTGGCATCTAGCATATGGCTGGCAACAAATCAGGATGTGCCAAGCTGTTTTAGAATAGTCTGGAGCCTTATGCAATGAGGGCTGCACCTTGATGTCACAGAAGACTCAATATGCTTGTTCAATATGCTCCACAGGAAGGGCTGAGCCATGATGGCTGGCAATGGAGAGGACCAGTGAAAGAGATCCCATTTGGCTGTCTCAGGGCAATTTTAGATTAGGAGTGTGTGCGTGTGTGTGTGTGTGTGTGTGTGTGTGTGTGTGTGTTGAAGACACACTATCAGGGATTGACAGGAGCAACGGAACTATATTCAAATGAGAAAATGGATTACTGGTGCTGAAAACAGTTATTACTTTACTACATGATTGATGACTAGAAGATGTGATGTGGCTGTGTCCTGCAACTGTTAGCATGCACCACACAATCCAGAGAGTGGCATCAACAGTCAGAGAGCCTGCAATTCCAACACTTTTTGTTTGCTGCTGCAAATAGCAGTAACATCTTTTTCTAGAAAAATCAGAATATTGGATTTTTTCTATTACGAATAGGGACTGAGTGACTTCAACAAGGGCTGCTTTTTTTCTTTTCTTTTCTTTTTCTTGTACATTGCATGCACAGAGACCATGCAGGCTGAGGGTAGCATCCTTGATATTGCATGTATAACACAGTTCTTACTATGAGGTCAAGGTCTGCAGGGATCTCTAGCACTGTCTGGTGGTTTGGAGGACATTAGTTGGAGCCAGGGTCACACTGCCAAACATTCACTCTCTGCTAAGGCTACACCTAGCTCCACTCCCCTCTCCTGCCCAGGAGCTTTCCTGGAACTCACCTCAGCAGGGAGGAGGGTGTAAGAGTAGAACTGCTTCATCTTGGTCACCAGGTCATCTGTGGAGAATGCCACATACTCTACAAACTTCCGGTTTAGCAGGAACCAATCAGAGCCGCCATCCACAGCAATGCCCTCTGGGATCCGCCGGTCCCCCAGGCGCCACATGTGAGTATCACACTCCAGGAAGAGACGGTCCAGGCCCTGCTTCCGGATGAACCTGGGTGAAACAAATTGGCCTTGAGGACCCGGGTAAGAGAGATCTTCCCAGAGCCTAAAGACAGCATCCTGGTAGCCACCACATTTACTGGGCACTTCCTGTGTGCTTCTCTGAGCTGGGGATTTGATGCAGAGTCTACTTCTTATTCCTCCTGAGTGAGGCAGGGCATAGCACCTATTGGGCAGAAATCACTATTGCCTTATTGGATAGAACCACGGAGGCCAGAGAGCTTCGTGCAGCTAGCTACCCAGCAACTCCAGCCTTGCCTCCACTTCTCTAGAAATCTCTCCCAATAGCCTTTTAGTGGTTGCCATGGTAGTTTAATGAATGAATGCAGATCAAGGGTTTTCATCTTAGGACAGTGCTATGAAATTCCTTCACATACAGAGACACACAAACACACACAGACACGCAGGCACACACACTGACATAACTCAGTACTCAGTTGTTAGAATGCCTGCATAGCATGCATGAAGCACTGAGATTCAATCTCCAGTATCACATGAACCTGTTTGGCATGGTGGGTGACACATGCCTGTCTTCCCAACATTCAGAAGGTGGAGGCAGGAGGAACATGAATATACACACACACACACACACACACACACACACACACACATACACACTCATCTCATCTCATTTAGGACTGCAGGGGCAGAAGTAGTGTTTCTTTTCTCTGTCTTTCTGTGTGTCACTGTCTCTCTGCAGCTAGGAAAATCAAAGCTCCTTAGACAAGATCTAAGGAAGTGGGTGTCAGGAGTGTGGGCAGAGCTATAAACAGGCTTTCTTCTTGAACTTCCAGTTCACTCACAGTGAGTCTTTATTGAATACCTACTGTGTGCTAGGCATGCTTCTAGGTGCTCATGGGGATCAAGCATGAAGGAAAAGTGATCCTTATTCTAATGAGCTGGGTATCTGTGGGAGCGTACCGCTGTTCCAACCTTCTGAACCATGGGCTGGTGCAGGCATATGCATCTTTGAAGCTTCTATTAGCAAACCTCTGTGTGAATCTTCTCCTTGTCACATCTGCAGCACCCCTACACCATGTTGGGCTGACCCCTTTTCCAAAGACACACAGAGGACTCACATGCTAGTAGAATTCACCATAACACCCAGGTGTGCAGAAAACCTAGGTGTCCAGTCTCCCTGGTCTTACTTTTTCTAATGAGTTCATACATATAGAGCCATTCTTCCTGGGGAATCCAGTGGGAGCTGTTGGTTATGGCCACACTATCCCTTCCACAAAAGCATGCTGGACCTGAAAGGAAGCCATGAGCTTTGAAATATCAAATCTTGCCTTGACTCTGGCTACTAATAATCACACAACAGTGTCCAGTGGCTAAGCAGAACCACGCTAAAAACTTTAATTTCAGATAACTTATGTGAAAATCCATATGGAAACCATGCTATCGGAGAGATGGGTGAGGGGCCTAGCAAATTCCTCCTTCCATGGAACAGTGTTTAGACTTCACATTCCATTATGGGTTAATAGCATCTTGTAATTTTAATGTCCTGTCTGGGGTCATAATACCCAAATGCAATATTCATGTACAAGTCATCTCCAAAATGAAATGCTCATGACCTTAGGGGACTGGGCTCCATGTTTACTGCCATTTCAAACAGGATAAGCTGCAAGTATGCACTTTGGTTAAAATGAGTAAATAAAGATAACCCCTCAATATTAAAAGTTTCTCATGCCATAGGCACTACTGAGGACCTTGTTTTATTTTGGAAGATGGCAGCAGCTGAGAGTCTGGGGAATCAGGGGAGCAGAGTCAACACTTTGAGCCAACTATTTAATTTTTAAATTTTTATTTCCCGTGTCCTGTGTACTCATCATAACTTGAAATATGAAGGGTGAAGCTGGAAGACAATGTAAGTCTAAAGACACCCTCTTTATAGGAGTTGGCTCCTGGCTCCTCTCCCATGAGGGCTGAGCACTAGTTTGCATCTAAGGGACTCATAATGGACAGAAGGGACTAAGGATGTTTACTCCATCCTTCCAGCTTTACTTCTCATTGCTATGGTTACCCTGGGGCATCTGGGCAACAGGTGGCGCCAAAACAACACAGCCAGGTACTGATCCTGGTTCAGCACATCTCCATGACCCCACAATAGGAGTCCCAACAGCCTCCCAAATCAGATGCCCCCTGCAAGGGCTTTGCAAAGCATAGTAAGCATTAGTCACACAAGCAAGGAGCAGGGACAATCATCAATGGACTCTTCCTTAAGTGACACCCGTCTCCCGTTCCCACATCCTGAATCCAATGGACTCTTCCATAAGTGACCCCCTCTCCCGTTCCTACATCCTGAATCCTTCCCATGCTTTATTGTTATTCGCTGATTTTTTTTCTCATATGGTAGGTCCTTATTTGTCATCTTTCTGCTCATGAGGTGTAAGTCTCAAGGCAGCAGAGATGTTTGTCTTCCGGTCCTCTGCTGTAACCTCTAGAATAACGAATTCCATATTCCAGACACTCGCAAATGTTCACTCAAGGGATGAATGGACAACAACAACAACAAAAAAGGTAGGAGCCGCAAGCATTAGACAATCAGGAAGTCACAGAAATGACACAACCAGGTACCCACCCAATGGTTCTTACATCTGACATGCAGCAGATATGTTAGAGGAATGGACTGTCAGAAAGTTTGAGTAATTTCAGTCAGGCTTGGAAATCTCAGCACTTGGGCAAGTGAAGCAGGAGGCTTGCCTTGAACTCAAGATCAGCTTGGGCTGTATAATGAATATCAGGCCAGCTGGAGCTACACAGCAAGAACTTGCCTCAAACAAAGCAAAACCAAGAAAGGTTAAGTAACTTCTCAAAGTAAAGGAGCTAGGGGTCTTGAACTGGATTCCAAGGCAAGCTCTTAATGTCTTTGTCATTCTTTGCTGCTTCAGCTGACCTGGACCGCTCTGAACGGGCAGAAATGAAGGATCTGAGCAGTTCCTCTGCCTTAAAGAGACAATGCCCAAGAATAAGAGTCTTGTTTTGCTTTGAAAGGTTTGCTGGGAGCCCCATTCAGACTTGCACCTTCAGGGTGGGCTTCCTGAATTTCAAATAGAAGCTCTCACATTCAATTTTACTTCCTGGGTTCTGAGAAATGTGTGGCTTGCCTTCTAAAGAGTTGGTCAGCACTAGGTTCTGATCTGGGCAGACTCCAGCATCTTTGATGACCACTCTTCTCAGAGACTTGTCATGGCTAAAGGGCATGGGAGACTCATGATTTTATCAGCTCCAGAGAGCATCTTTGCTATCCCAGACCCTGGTCTCTGCTGAGACAAGGATTGAGAACACCATCTCTGACCTTTTATTCCACGTAGAGGCAGAGAACAAAGTACGTACTGACAGCGACTGCTTGCTGAGTACACACCAGTCTAGGGTCTGTGAACCCAGTATGATGTACTCTCTCATGCAGTCTTTACTGGGAGGGGGGAGAGATGGGGGCAGGAGAGAGAGTGTGTGTGAGTTCTCATGCAGTATTCACTAGGAGATGGGAGTAGGAGGTGGGGAAAAAGACAATTTCACACTGTCTTGAAAAAAAAAATAAACCAGAAAGGTCCAGGGCAGACAAATGGGAGGCCATGTATGCACAGTCTTGTGCAGGGGGTGGGAGGTGAGGGTGGGCATAACACAAAGTTCTAAGGTGATATGGCTCCTGGAACTCATGGGACCCCAGGAGTGTGATAAATAACTAAGTCAGGTGTAGAAACATAAGAATGTGATCTGCTTTCTCTACCAGAGATGCAATATTAATTATGTGCTCGCATCAGAGTGCTGCGTGTTAGCCAGGGGAGGGAGCCCACCCTCTGCAGAAGCAAGATGGTACCAAAGGAACTCCAGACAGCAGATCTACCAGGAGGGGGCTCCTGGCCAGGCTCCCTGTGGACTTGCCAACTTTAGGTTAATCAGTTACCTGTTTACACATCCTGTGGGATTTGAGCTGGAGAATTAATTCAGTGACAGAGAAGGGAAATGCTGGTGCTGCTCAGAGTCATTCTGGTACCCAGTGTGGGGATGCTGCCTGCAGCAGGTGGGTCCAGACAGGAGAAGGAGGAGCTGCCTGTGCTGCTTCTGATCTGGAGCTGGATCCTCTCCCAGCCTTACACCTGCTTTTTCTTCTGAGTGTGGAAGACTCTGGGAGCTTTTCTGAGAGCTGGAGCCACATGTCTGGCTCTTCTAAGATGCTACTCCATCATCACCCCATTTGCTTCCTATTCAAAGCAACTGTCCCAAGAAGCTATACATTAAATTGCTTCCTTCTTTGTTTCTTCAGCACAGGAAATGGAACATTGGGCCTGGCATGTGTCCCCAAACTCTCTGCCACGGAGCACCTTTGAATTTAAATATTTTTACATGTACTTATTTATTTCTCTTGTGTGTGTGTGTGTGTATGGATAGATGTATGAATGCATGTTTGTATGTCTATATTACATGCTATGGTAAACATGTAAAAGTCCGAGAACAATTTGCAGAAGTTGGTTCTTTCCTTCAAGATGTGGGTGTTGGGGATTGAACTCAGGTCATCAAGCTTGACAAAAAGTACCTTTACCAAATGAGTCATCAGCCATTTTAAAAAGCAAATTAATTATTTGTTTTTAATTTTTAACTATTATCTACTCCCCCTCTCCATGTGTCTGTCTCTGTCTCTACCTGTCACTCTGTTGTGTCTGCACTCTGCCTCTCCCGTGAATGTGTGTGTTTGTGTGTGTGTGTGTGTGTGTGTGTGTGTGTGCAGGCACATGTGCCATGATGTGCATGCAGAGACCAGAGTACAATTCTGTGGTGCTGCTTCTCTCCTCCCCCCTTTCCATGGGCTTTGGGGACCAAGCTCAGATCAGCAGGCTTCTGTGGCTATGTGCTGTCACTCACCCATCTCACTGGTCTCATGCGGCTCCTTTTTAGAGACTTTTATCTCAAGTCAAGTCTCACTAAGTCTTCCAGACCAGCCTTGAACTTGCCATCTTTCTTCCTCGGCCTTCCAAGCAGCTGGTGTCACAGGCCTGCACCATCATGTCTGGCTATAATTCAGCAAATTCTAGAAAATTATAGTACTGATCTTATTCTCATCACTGCAGTGTTACAGACAAGGGAGCAGATAAACAGATAATTAGTGGCTCACAGAGGGTCTCTGTGTTCCTCTGTGGGAGCATGGTAAGTGCTGAGAGAGGGCAGGTGACCCCTGGCCTGGATGGCTAACTTATATGCTGCAGCTCGGTCAGTGGCAAGCGTTAAGACCTTGGGGGGTGGGATGAGACAGAGTAAGTCTCTAGTCCTCAGCTGTATGTTTCTCTCCAGTGGGAAAGCATCCACCAAGAGAGCTTGGAATGGGGTAACATATTCAGTGTTCAGCTTCCTATGGTCAATGAGCCAGGTCACCCTGTTGTTGCTATTATTTGCTGCTATACACAGAGGCAAGGCCGGTCAGAGCTAAATGCTGGAGACCCATACTGGGATGTAGCAGAGATGACATTCTGACACCAACATTTCTGTCTTACCGTTTAGAGTATATCACATTCCAAACGTTGTGCTCTTCCTGATGACTGAGAAATTACACAGAGCAGAAAATATCCCACAAGAAGCTACTGTATCAGAGGGAGCTGAGTTTTCCTGTTTATTTCCCTGTCCCCAAACCAAGGCTCAGGTAGACTGCATCTGAGCAGAGGCAAGGAGCTCCCAGAGACATTTCTACAATTCAGGGCTCAGAATCAACTCCAGGGCGCAGACTCTGGTCCAGGTAATATTCCCTAGGGAATGATGACAGCTCCACATGTCAGTCCCTCCATTGGGGTCTTAGTTTTTTTTGGATGGAAACTCGAGAAAACAGTGAGCACAGCACTCCTATTTAGTTAATTACAGGAACAGCCGGGACCAATTTGGCAGCCAATAAAATATAAGTTTTCTTTTATTCTGTCTCCTCTTAGTGGGAGCTGAAAGTCAAAACTAGTTGCTAGTGGCTAGAGACAGGTGCAGAGGGTCAGGGTGGCTGTTAGGCTCTAGAGAAAGGAAGACTGAGGCTGCTGCAACCTGTGCTGCACCCCAGTGCTTGCTTTTCTTCCTTGGGTCTTTCTGCCGATCAAGCTCTCTGTTCTTGTCACCTGCTCTTACAAAAGTCAGTCCAGAGGCAAGCCATACCAGACTGGAATGGGCTTTGGGAACTAGTTCGTTCAACTATATTGTCATCAAAGGAGAGAACCCTGAAGTCCAGTGGAGCTGAGAAGTTGCCTCGGACTCACCTAGCACATTATCAGCTCAAGGACCTTATAGCTACACAAGTTATCCAAAGTCACGAGTATTAATCTGCTAAATGAACATAATATAAAACTGGCTCCTAATGACTTACGTTCACAGCCATAAGTAAATACATGCCTCGTCCTTCCTCTGAGAAGTTTCTATTTGCAGTAGACTAACACAAAGTCCCACAACTGGTCATTGTGAAGAAAATAAAAGATGCCAAAGTATTTAGCTCTAAACGAGACCTCTACTTAATGCTGTCCCACCCACCCCAGCTCAGGGACCATTGTTGAAGACAGGACAGAAAGACTGCAAAAGCTAGAGACAGTGCTTGACTCTAGGGAAACTGTCTTCTGGACACAGTAGGCAGCACACATGAACTCACAGCTGCTGTGACAGCATGCATAAGACCCAGGCAAGCACAAGTCAGACCAAATCCCAGCATGGAGATGGAAGGTGGGCATGAAGTCTTACCCTTAGAGGGTACTGACAACTGATAGCTCCTGGGAGAGGGAGAGGGAGAGGGAGAGGGAGAGGGAGAGGGAGAGGGAGAGGGAGAATGTACTCCTTGGTATGTTGATCATGCTCCAGTAAAAGGACACAGGACCGAGAATTTATGTGTACTATAAATAGGTTTTGATGGGTTTAATTTCTTCTTTTTTTTTTAGAACTAAAAATAAAGAAAGCACAAAATAGGGTATGTGGGGAAGAGGGTGGATCTGGGAGGGTGTGGGGGTGAAAGATGAATATAATCAAGCACATTGTGATGGCTGGTTTTTATGTCAACCTGACACAGACTAGAGCCATTTGAATGGAAAGAACCTCAGTTGAGAAAACACTTCCATAAGATCAGGATGTAGGCAAGCCCTTAGGGGATTTTTAAAATTAGTGATCCCAGGCCATTGTTGGTGGTTCCATCTCAGGGCTGGTGGTCCTGGGTTCTAGAGGAAAGCAGGCTGAGCAAGCCATGAGGAGCAAGCAGTACCCATCAATAGCATCTACATAGGCTCATGCCTTCGGGTTCCTGTCCTGTTTAGTTCCTGTCCCAACTGCCTTTAATGATGAAGAATGATGTGGCAGTGTAAGTCAAATAAACCTTCCCTTCCCAAGTTGCTTTGGTCATGGTGTTTCATCACAGCAATAGTAACCCTAAGACATACATTGAACAATAGCCTCAAAAAGCTGATAATTATGAAGAAGGAAAGGAAGGAAGGAAGGAAGGAAAATACCTGACATGTTGGAACAATGCAGGGCAGGGTTGGCACATAGGGAGGCATGACACCCTGTGGGAATTTTTGGAATGGCCTCTTTGGACACAGTCCGTCCATCGAGCTTGAGTCCCAGCCCTGTCCTGATTCTGAGACCAACATTTCTCTGTATCCAGCTTCCTTGCTTATAAGATAAAATCAGCTACTAAGCTATTGATGGCCACAACCTAAAGCTAGAGAACCAGGTCAACACTCATGAAAATGGAGTCACCTTGCCTTTGTGAGGTCATTTCAGCTGCTCAATTCAGCCATCCCGGAAGTCAGCGGAACTTGTCCCACTAACTCTCCTTGTCCACAGGTTTGCCTGAAGCAGGCTTGTGTCACTCACCACCGAAAGAATTCTTTGTGCTACAGCAGCGGTACGGGAACCAGAGCTGCTCATCCCTGCCTACTGGGGAGAGGCAATGGGAGACGGGCTGTGTGAAGCCTTGACATACAGCAAGGGAAGACTTGACTAACAAAGAGAAGAAAGTTGTAGGCGATTCACCCATTCATTTATTAATCAATTAACATCAATTCATTTTATTAACAAATGAACACTAAAATTATTGTACTTAATTCATGTAAATGAAAGAGTCTCAGCTGAGGATGTAAAGGGTGAATATAGGAATCTGTGAGCAATTTTGATCTGTGATACTTGGGCTTTGGAGTTTGAGAGGCGGGTGCTAGTAACATGTTATACTGTTCTGAGCCATGTTAGAACTATCTGCCCACCACCGGTGCACCTAGATCACACTGGGTGTGAGTGTACATGCAAGGCTGAGATCTCAGATACATTCCTACCAGTAGCAGTTTGGTTTTATGCTTACCATGGCAATGACATCATCATCACCATCATCATCACCATCATCATCACCACCATCACAGGTAACATCTCATTTAATCCTACCTCTATAAGACTGATGCTTTTTCACTTTACTGGTAAAGGAATGGTCTCAGAGAGATTAAGTTACACAAGCAATGCAATGCAGCCTGAAACATAGTAGCTCAGCATTTTATCCTAGGATGTGGGACCTCAAAGCCCATGACTTTAATTGTGCTACCAAGTTACCAGAGAAGCACTTGGGGAACTGTGAGCCAAGACTAAAGAGTGATCAGCCTGAAACAGTACTGCTGGGTGGGATATGGTTTTTGACATGCGTTGATGAATGGAGCTGGCTCTTTGCCCATGATGTAAGCTTCTTGGACCAATCACATACTGTAGGCTATATGGAGGAGAAAATGGATTTTATTCTCGACCAATGGGAGAGGACTATTAATATCAGGGTCACCTTTAATAATAAACACCTCATAGAATTGTCCCTAGATGTAACTGACACACACCTCTGCTATCAAAAAGTCCTGGGTTCAAATCCTGACATTTACCAACTGGGGAACCTTAGAAGAATCCTTTTGAGCTCTAGAAGCCTTCCTTTCATTTCTGGAGAATAGAGATATGAATTCTTAACTCTGCATTGGATAAAGCAAAGTACTAGGGTCTTAGCAGTGAGATTGCCCAGAGGGGCCATGGTTTGTATTTGTCCAGCCAGCCTCTCTACCACTAGTGACCCCAAACATGCTAACTGATAGGGATCCACAGAGCACTGTCAAGTTTCAGAGTTCCTTTAAATGCAATGGAAAAATATGGTCAAGAGGGGCCATTATATGCAGAGGCAGCTAATGCAATCACAGGTAAAAAAACACTGCAACCCATGCATTCTGGGACAACTCCTTGAAAGGTCAAGGCAGGGAGCTTCTGGGAGATAACAAGGTAAACTGAGTCAAAAACCCTGCCATCTCCACAAGCAATGGCAGAGATAATCTTAAACAGAGACTGTAAATTCAAATCCCAACTGTAGACAGACCAGGAACAGAGACAAGAACTGCCATGACCTGGGGAACATGGGATTGAATTGGATGTCAACTCTGAGCAAAGCCTGACACAGAGCGAGGAACTCCAAGACTTATCACAGATAACTGGAAATCTAGATTCTCATGGAAGATATTACGAACCACTTTATCAATCAAACAAACAAACAAACCCGAATGAAATATCAAAAAGACCAAACACAAAATATCAACAGGTTGTGATGATTCCTAGAACTACCAGGGTAGGTTGTGTTCAATGCCAGAATCTATGGGGCATTCTCCCACCAGGAAAAGATGCTGTTTGTGTATGGGTGTGTGTTCACATGTACGTGTATATGTGTGTAGGCACATGTAAGTAGGTACAGGTGTGCATTCATGGCATGCATGAGGAGATCACAGGACACCTTCCAGATGTAGTGATCAGTCTGCCTTCCAACCAAGTGAGAAGTAACCGTGACTACTCAGATCCAGGGACAAAGACATAAAAGGTTCTAAGTGGGCTGGAGAGATGGTGCTGCTGATAAAGTGTTTTCTGTATAAGCCCAAGGATCTGAGTTCAATTCCCTAAATCCATGTGAGGGATCCTGCCTCAAACACGATGGAGGATGGTACCTGAAGAATATACTTGAGGCTGTCCACTGGCTTCCACACACACAGGCACATGTACACCTGCACACACATGTGCACCCCCTACATACACACACAGGTGCATGTGCCACTGTATACCCATGTGCACTCTCCATACATACACACACAGGTACACATGCAACTGTATACACATGTGCACCTCCATACATACTCATATAGAGGTGTATGTGCCACTGCATACACATGTGCACCCCTCATACATACACAAACACAGGTGTATGTGCAACTGTGTACACATGTGCACCCCATACATACACACAGAGTTGCATGTCCAACGGTATACACAGGTGAACACCCCATACATATACACAAAGGTGCATGTGCTCCTACATACATATATGTACTCCCATACATACACATACACAGATGCATGTGTCACTGTATT
>JADRCH010000042.1:8984086-9034086 GCA_019843965.1 Rhynchomys soricoides
TACACATGTACACCCCCATATGTACATATACACAGGTGCACATGTAACTGTATACACATGTGTACCCTCATACATATACACACAGAGAGATGCATATGCCACTGCACACACATGTGCACCTCCCATACATACATACATACACACATACAGATGCATGTGCCAATGCATACACATGTGCATCTAAACACTCATGCACACACACACACATACAGGAATAAGTTCAAAATATTTCCTGGGAGAAAAGCTGCAAGCCTAAGAAGCATCTGCTTTTCACTGACCATGGCTAACAAGAGGGACCTTTGAGCTCTCACACAGGAAACTTTCCCCTGGTTGTCTAAGATCGACATGGGAGACAGGCTTCAGTGATAGCTTTCCATCTCTATGGTGCATTACCTTGCATTGTCCCGGCCATGTGACTTCAGGAAGTTCATATCTCGATATCTGGAAAGAAATGCTACCAGCTGGTCATTTGTCCTGTGGAAACAAACAGAAGAGAGAGTTAGGGTCCTCTGCAGAGGTGTTGGGTTTTGCTCCTTTTTTAGTCCCAGGAAGCAGCTTTCACTCTACTTCCCTGGATTTGCCTGTTCTGACCACAGCACACAGCCTGATAATCGGTCCTCTTGGCAGGTTCTTTCCCTGGGCCTGTCACATTGTGTGAAAACAGGCTGTGTTCTAGTTTCATTCTGGCTGCAGTATGGTAACATCCCAGAAAGGGACAATTTCAGAGGGAAAGGTTATTGCCCTGGTTACTGCCTATCAAGAAAGCCAGAGCAGCAAAAGCTGAGGGCCACTGGACCTAACACGACCACAGTCAAGAGAAGAGACAAGTGATTGTCATGCTCATCCTGGTTTCTCCATTGTTATACGGGTCAGGACCCCTGCCCAGTGAACAGTTACACACACATGGCACTGGGTCTTCCCCTGACAATTAATTCTGACAATGCCTGTCCCCAGATGTGACACAGGCCAGCCCAATATAAGAAGTCCTTCATTAAACTGTTTTCCCAGGTGAGTCTAGGTTTGTCAAGCTTACAATTAAAGCCACAGGCTGTTTGTGCATCTGTTTCCCACATACTCTACTCTGCAGGGAACTCTGAGGACAAGCACAGTGTCTTATATGCTTCATTGGTCATGGTCAGCAATAGTCTTCAGTACTCAACCCAATGTCATGGACCATACTCCGGCACTTGCTGTGCCCTGGGCCATTTTGTCTTCTTCATTTCTGGCCTGTTCTTGTCACTTAGGACTTTCAAATGTCATTTCTTGAGACAGGACTTTTCTGGCTATTCTACCTAAAGTAGCCCCTGACTATTCCAGCCCACATTTATCACATTACAATGTTGACTTGACAGCTATATCTCCTTACAATATAAGGTCCACAAGGAAAGAATCTGGTCAGATCTGCTCATTCTTGGCACTGAGGAGGGCTGACACTAATGTTTGTTGAATGAATGAATGCTGAAGGAATGCGTAAGTTAAGATGAGCTGAGGTAGAACTGACTCCTTCAGTGCACAGAGAGCAGTGAATGAATCTGAGTCCTCAATAACCACTGGGCTGTGGATTGAGCTTTAAAAAATATGAAGCGCCGTGCAAACGGATGACATCGTTCCCAGCATTGTTATCCCAAATTTATCACCATCAATCTCGGCGTTCACAGTGCCGTCACAGCTAATCAGCTTGTGCATACAGCTGTGACATATTTTAAAAGGCAGTCACACAGGTCTCCATCTGCCAGTGATGCAGTCGCCTCTTCCACTGAATAAACCCAAACAGGTAAATGGTGCTGATGTGACAGCTCCTTAGTCACCATCACCAGATCCTCTGCTGGGGGAGGGGAGGTGCTCCTTAGAGAGCAGGGCTTAACTACTCTTCCATATTGGGTGAGGTGGGAAGAAAGAGGCTCTATGAGAACATTAGGAGGCTGGACTCATCCTTTTGAGTTGTGTGGGTGGGTGTGTTGCTTCTGTGTATGCACTAGAGAAAGGAGGTCAGCGGACAACCTTGGGTGTTAGTCCCTCACCTTCTGTCTTGTTCCAGGCAGGGTCTCCTGTTCACCACTATGTACACCAGACTGGCTGGCCAGTGAGTTTCTAGGGAGTCTCCCACATCTCTGTGTGTTCTCACCTCACAGTAGAAGTCTTAGATTATAGATGTCCACTAGTCCTTATGACTTGAAGCTGGAGTTTTAACTCAGGTCACTGTGCTTGAGTAACATGTACTCTGTCTATTGTGTGTGCATCTCCCCAACACCAACGCTGCACTTAAGAGAAGCAGTGTAGTATCTCAGAAAGCAATGTCTAAGCTCCAGAAACGGAAGGATCTATAAGTGAATTCCAGCTGCATTGCCACAGCCCATGTGACTAAAGGATCAACAAGTCACTGGACCCTCTGTAAATTAATTTCCTCCTGGCTGCTCACACTTAAACACACTGAGCACACAATAAGCTCATCATATATTTTCACCAAGAGGATGGGTAGACTTAAGGGCACACCGTAGGTACACGTTCAACGCATGCTGCTTTGCTCTTTCCACCTCTTAGGTGCCCGGTCTGTACTACCTTCAGCCCTCAGCCCCTCTCGATTTCTCTGCCACTCTTCAGCATTGTCAATATGAACCCTAATCTGCTCATTGGATGATGTATGTTGACCTCTAGATGGGTGGAAAGGGGGCAGAACGAAGCTCTGAGATGGAAAGAAATGTGGTCAATGTCCCAGCCTCTTACCAAAATAAAAACCAATCAGAAGCCAACCGTACTAGGGTGGCAGATGCCTGAGGAGCCTCCTGAATCTGCAGCCTGGTAAAAATCTATTGTGCACTGGGTGCAGAACTCTGCCCATGTATACAGAGATGAATCCTAGGAGTAGACCAGAAAGGCCAACAACCTTTGTGAGTCTAGACAGTGATAACCAAGGTGGCTAAGATCCCCAAGGTTCCTGTGGCCCCCTGCTAAAAAGGGCCTCCAAGGAGCTGCTGGGGCAAGCAGCTATGCATTGACTTTATTAAAGAAATCAGGCAATGTCTTTCCCAGCCATCCGGAAGCCCACTCCATCTCCTCTGTCTCAGCAGCTCTTATTTACCAAACCCTTGCCACACTCTGCCGCAGTTCATTATTGTCCTCCTGATGAATAAAAGGGTAAGTTAACCTCTGAATGGGTCTCCAGCAGCAGGAATAATAAACAGGGCCTCTCGGGGAGGCTTAGGTGGGAGGATTGAAGGGGCCAAGGCCAGGCTCCAGGAGCCCCCTCTGGGAAGTCTCAGGCCTCCCAAGGTCAGCCTGCTGTGGCTCCATTTAGCAACCCTAGAAAGCATCTTTCAGGGCTGGAGCTGGGGCCATTTTCGCATTTCCCGCTTCACCAGGTCCCCATCTGATGGGGATGAATAGGCATTTAGCGAATTTACTTAGCGATGCTTCCACATGAAAACATCTCAAAAGATGACATCTTGGGGGGAGGGAGGGTGGATGGGGAGGGGCTGGAGCCGCGTAGCATAAAGCCCTCTTTCAAAGCAAAGCCCTGTTTGGTGAGTGGGCTTGCTGGATTGGCTGGATGGGTGGGGTGAGGGGAACTACCTCTTACTCCATTTGTCTGGGCAACCCTGTAGCTCCTTGCTTGTCCCCTCTTTGTAAAATGGCTGCTCTGCCCAGCCAATCCCTGCTCCTGTTCAAAAAGAAGATGGGATTCAGCTGGGGACCAACTCTCCAAATCGCTTCTTTCAGGCTCCTGTCAATAATTGCCTACATATTTAGTTCATTCCAGATAAAGAAGAGCTTGTGATCTGCTGACATTTTACCCCATTCCAGTCTTGCTGGCTTGTACCCCCTCCCCCCACACTTTTCTTTTATAGAGCAGGTTTTATGCACGTGGCTCCCATCACTCATCCCTGGGACCTGTGTAGCCAGATCCACCTTTCTGCTGACACTAATCACAGACCAGTCTATCTCTTGTTGATTGCAGGTGCCCATTGCTGCAACCATCAGAACCATGGAAATATCTGCTTCAATAAGTAATATGTAAGCAAATGCTAAAACCAGGATTGAATGCCTAAGTAAGATAGTTGTAAAACAAGGCTGCAAACCACAGTCATCTTTGGGCATGCACCATGTTCTAGCTTCAGGACAGAGGCTTGCTGGGTTCTACCTCCTCTGGTATTTACGAAGACACCATGCAGTGAGTTTCACTCTCATCTGACAGACTGGTGGTTAGACTCAGAGACATTAGGTCATGAAGGAAAGTACAGAACCAGGCTTGGGACCTGGTTCTGATGTTACAGCTGGTGCTTTTGATAAATAGCCCACTCTGCAAAGTGACAGAGAGTGACTGAGTTGGAGGATGGGTGAATTCCATCCCAGGAGCAGAAGAAAAACTACAGGCACAGGAAGGAGCCATGCTTGCAGGCTGGCCTGCAAACTGGAAGCCACTCTGAGAAACACTACACTTGGGGCTGGAGGGATGGCTCAGTGGTTATGAGCACTGGCTACTCTTGCAGAGGAAGGGGTTCTGTTTTCAGCACCCAGCACCCACATGGTAGCTCACAACCACCCGTCACTCTAGTTCCAAGGGATCTGAGTCCCCTTTCTGGCCTCCACAGGCACTGCGTACATGTGGTACAAACATATACAGGCAAAACACTTATTCATACACATAAAATGCAAAATAAATAGATCTTTAAGAGAATGGAACACTGCATCTCAAGCCTCTCCCAGGATCTATTGAAATAAACTCGACTTCTTTTCTGTTTTTGAATGTTCGTGTGTGTGTGTGTGTGTGTGTGTGTGTGTGTGTGTGTACACTGTATGGAGGTCAGAGATCAGCCTCAGATGTCATTCCTCTGGCTTTGTTTTGTTTTGTTTTTGTTTGTTTTGTCTTGGACAGAAAGTCGATTATCTTGGCCAGTGAGCCCCAGGGATCTGCCTGTCTTCATTTTCACAGTGCTTCGATTACAAGCACGCAGCACCACACCCATTGGGGCTTGAACTTGGGCCACAGCAAGCACTTGACCCGTTGACCCATATCCCTGGCTTGAAATCAACATGACTTCTATGGCTTCCAGGTGCTATGCATGTTCTTGTCAAGTTTGAGCTGTTCTGCACTGCTGAGTATGCAGATGGGTAACTATTCTCTTCCTCCACTCTCTACTCCCTGGGGGCCCTTCTGGAATGCCCACGCTTAGAGAGGAGTTCCTTTTATCTTCATAAGTCATAAACCTCAGGTGCTGGAGTATTAAATAGAACCATGCATGTAAGACCTCTATGATAGCACCTGGTACATGGTAAGTCTTTAACAAATGTTAGCTGCCATTTAATAGTATCATTGCTATCTCAAACATGAGGTATGGAAGACATTTTGGTCCAGAGAAAGCAATGAAAGGGCCCAACTTGCCTCCGACTTTGAGGGGCTCTGTGCTTAAGGCCCACAGAATATTCTACAGAGGACAGAGTGAGAAATAACCCTTCGAAGGCACTTGTCCTCATCTGTCCACTGGTATAAGATAGAAGATGTCCCCTAAAGCACATGACACAATTTTCATGGCCACATCTTTGAATATAGGCACATATAGGATGAGGGGAACAACCCTGACACTTCATGAGCAGCCAGAATCCTAGGTTCCTGAGAGAAAGGTACTCTAGTATATAGGATCATAGCCAAGCAAGACTGCTGCGCTCTCACAGTGATTGACAGGTGAGAGGAAGATGGAGTCTGCTCAGTCTCTCCTGGGAAAGATTTGAGAAGACACCTATCTTCATGTGCTTCCAACCACTGCTCTCCTCCCAAACCCATTTCACAAGGCTGGATGCTGAAAGGGACCCCAAGAGGCAGCTACAGCATCAGGGTGAGGCCGGCAGGCTGAAGCCAGGGTGGTTCACAAACAGGGCATTTGTGTATGTTGGAATTCAACCCCATGGCACTGCCAAGGGAATGTAAACCCCACAGGTCTGAACTGCAGTAGACTGGTTATTGTGGGACAGACATGCACATGCCAGGTGTAAGATGAGGTATGTGTAAAGAGGGGGTGGGTTGAAGATAGGAGATTTGGAGACATCTTTATCCTGATCTCTGAATGGATGGTACTGCCTTAGTGTCTAGCTCTAGTGTGGCATATCATCCATCACTTTTTTATATGCACTGTGTGTGTGTGTGTGTGTGTGTGTGTGTGTGCGTGTGTTGCATACAAGGCAAGAGCTGTACCTGAGCTTTCTCCTCAGGCCCCCCTCAGACATCATTTTAGTTTCATCCTAAGCAACAATATTCACAGCACTTGATGTTCTTATCTTTGTCTCACCTTTTTTATTGTGCCAACATAGCATAACACAAATCTTGCCAGCTACACTATTACAGGTGTGCAGTTCGGTTGTAATGAATACAGTCATACTGCTGCGGAGCCACCAGCACTGCCTACTTTCAGCCCGCTTTCTGTTCTGTAAAGTCAACAACAACCCCCCTTCCCCCATTTCCCAGCCCCTGGCAACTATAATTTTCTTTTGTTTTTGCAATTTTGATAACTCTCACTATTACCTAGAAGTGCAACTATGCACTCAGCTTGCTGGGCTTCATTTGTACAGGTACATGTTAAGGATTTCTTTCTTCTTTTAGGTTGAATACTATTCCAATCTGACATACCACATTTGTAATTTGTTTGAAGTCATACATGAGAACAGAACAATGATCACTTGACTACACCCATCCTAAGCAAACCCAGCAACTGAGGACATCAACGGAAGTCTCAACTACCCTGAGTAATAGAGTCCACAGGATATAATATTCTGGTTTTAGGATCGGATGATTCTTGGTAAATAAAAATGAGTTCTTACTCCAAGCTTGGGGCTCCACCAAAGGGTTTGTATCTACAGGAGTGAACTGCCCATCCTGTTATAAAAAGCCATGGATTCAGGAAACAATGAAGGAGTACTAACAGTGACCTTTTTGGTGCTCTCTGTTCATACACACATGTGTGTGGGTCCATGAGTCTCTGTATAGAGGCCAAGAGGGAGGTCAGGAATATCCCCTTATCACTCCCTGACTTATTCCTTTCATTTAGGGTCTCTCAGTGAATCCAGAGCTTGATATTTTCCACCTAGACTCATAGCCAGTAAATCTCACAGATCTTACTGTCTTTTCCTATCCAAGCACTGGGTATTCGTGTGTTCTTTTGGCAGCCACACCCAGCTTTCTATGAGGATGTTGCGATCTGAATGTGGGTCCTCATGTTTGCACAGCAAGCCCTCTCACCCACTGAGCCACCCCTTTGTCCCTACTCCTTTTAAGTTTATCATTGCAGAAGTTTAGACTGCAGCAAGATAAAGAACTGGCTATCTGCTGTGGATATGGACACAGAGAAGGTAGCTACAGAAGTAGTGTGTAGGGCATCCCAGCAACTAACAGGTATGTGGCAGTGAGGGTGGTCAGGCCAGGGTAGGCTGACCAGGTTGGGGTCAAGGCTTCTTCCTTTCTTATAGTATCAATAATATTAGGGACTCTAGAGAACTAAATCACCTCATAGGAAAGTGTAAATGACCTCTTGTGGGCTGGGGGGGTGAGGTGTGAGCAGAACTACCCTCCATGCCTGGGACAACTGGTACCCATCTGTTAGGTAACAACACTGGGGTTTCCCATCTGGATGCATGAGCAGGACCTTGGACAGTACTTGCTAGGCACCTGGCTATAGTCATGTCAGGGAAGAAACTGGGCTAGATCTCTTCAGTTCCTCAGGACACTGCACACTGTAGGTGCTCACAAATAGTAACAGCCATGATTCATTCTGAGAAGAGTGTCATGACACCAGCTTGGCTCTAGCTGCTGCCCTTATCACATGTCTGCCCTAATGGCAGATGCCCTGAGATCCAGGAGCACCACCCTTTGCTCCCACATCCCAGCCTTTGTCCACTTCAGAAATTCACCTCCCCGTCTCTGAACAAAGAAGAACTTAAGGCAAAGAGTCTCCAGCTCCTTGAGCTGGGGAGAATGTGCATCATAATGACACTTGGAGAACCATCTACCTTTGCTTCTTCACCAGCCACGTGCTCATCTCCTTAAACACCATTACAATTCTATGCAGCAGGCACTTCTATAGAATGAAGTAGGCCTGGGAGTGAAACAGTGGCTTGTCTGAAGTCTGAGGAATGGCTGAATGAAGCTGAGGACCTCTGCTCCCTGCAGCAGTCAAACGTGAGCCAATTCCACTTTCCACTCGATGGGCGAGGTTCAGCAATGTGGCTGTTTCTTTAGGAACAGGAAACAACCAGCACCTTCCCAAGCCTCATGCTGCCTTTTGAGAGTGTTGAGTCACTGAATACAGTTGCACAGCAGATGTAAACCCAGACACTATGCGAGGTTTGACTGTCTCCATAGCCCACCTAACACCTGAGCTTGCCATCTCTGTCACTCCCATGATAGTCCATCTCCTGATTGGATTGAGGCCTCTCTGCATGGTTTATTTTGGGGGTGCACAGGAAGTGGAGACACTTTAAAGCCTATTTCCTCAAGGCCCTGGATATTTTTAGCACAGACACTAACATCTTCTCCCTATGAGGAAGAACAGGAATCCCAGATCACCACAATTGGAAAGTGAAGTTCAAGGCTGTTTGAAGACGAGAAGCAAAGGAGTCAGAAAATAAAGCCAGGCTCCATTATAAATGTAGTCAGGGTTTGCCTAGAAGACACTGGGGGATTGTTTGGAAAGTTCTGGGTGCTGTATTTGTTCCTGGATTCTATAGTTATAAATATAGCACCATGAACACCCAGGACAGGTGAACAGGCTGAAACATCACCCTAACTCCAATAGGCATTCACTGTAACTTTCTAAACATGAGTTTGGTGTGATATCTCTTCCACCTTATGTGCTTCGGGACCTCTCCATCAGGGGCAGAGCACACACGTTTCTTACAGTCAGACTCTGCCTGCCCCCTACAACTTTGGGACTATTTGACTTGAAGCTTTCTAACTGTTCAGCCTCTTCCCTAACAGGTACTGTCCTGTGCCACATGCCTGTGACAGCAACGATCACTGTATAGCAAGGTCCTTGTGATATGGAGTGAGAAGAAAGCAGTGAAAGGAATCATGAGACACATACCCAAAGCATATCTCAGAGGCTGTGGGGACAGTCCCTCCCTCAACACAAGCAGCAGGCTGGAGAGCCACCTGGATAATAAAACCCAATCGCTGCTAATTGGATTTACCTTTTTGTTACTCACGAAAATGATGTGGCACTAAAACATGCTCATTGCATTTGAAGGGACCTGCAAATCACCTCGCAAAGCCTTGACACGTTCACAGAGCATTTGGGAGAAGCACATTTCTCATTTTAAACACACATATGCCATCTGAAGAGGCCGTTTATCTGATGTTCCATCAGTGAGAACTCTGAACACGCCAGTCCTTCCTCAAGATGTCTGTAATGGAAAGGTGACTGACAGGGATCAGCACCAAGAGGTCTGGTTGGTTCTGAGGCTGCTAGAAGCATGAACAAATTAAATTGTAGCCTGCTGTGGTAGCACATGCCTGTAATACCAGTACTCTGGAAGCTGAGGAGGAAAGATGGCATGAGGCCAGCCTGGGCTACGTAGTGAGACTCTATCTCCAAACAAACAAAATATTTAACTATGCCATTCAGTCTGGTTTGGATGCATACATACATGCACACATGCACATACACGTGTATGTGAAGTCAATTTGTTAATTACATATTCTCTGTAATCTGATTGTCTTTACATGTCATGAGACATATCAAGTAAGTATCCTCTTTGGTTAGACAAATTCTAGCTTCCCACATGTCCTAGCCAGCTTTAACTGCCAATTTGACACAGCCTAGAATTGTCTGAGGAAAGACTCAAAGTTGAGGGACTTCCCAGATAAGATTGACCGGTAGGCATGTCCATATGGGGAATGTCTTGAGTGTTAATTGAGCTGTCCTAGGCATGGAGGGTAGTTTTGCCCATATGTCACACCCCAGCAAGCAAAAGGTCATTGACACTTTCCTGTGAGGTTATTTAGTCCACAAGAGTCCCCAACATTATTATTACTATGAGAAAGTCTGGTCAGTTGACCCTGGGTTGTAAAAGAAAGCTAGCTAAGCATGAGTCTGCTACAAGCTAGCACCACATTCTTCCAAGTATTCGGCTTCAAGTTCTTGTTTGAGCTCCTGACCTGACTTCCCTTAAAGATTGACTATGATCTGTGAGCTGAAATAAATCCTTTCCTCCCCATGTTGCTTTTGGTAATAGTGGTTTATCCCAGCAACCCAAAATCTGTCAGGCCTCAAGGCCCTCTTTGAGTCCATTGCTCAGCACAAGTGCTCCATTCCAGAATGAGATTCATTCTATACTGTTTCCTATGTTTGCCTGATTAACCCTGGATCTTGATGGTAAGAACTAGATGAGTGTTCATATGTTATTTCAACTGAGAAGGCTAGCCTGTGAATAACCACTCAGCTCCATTGAATCATACTGGTGAGCTCAACTTCCTTTAGGTGCTGTGGCTGAAAACAGGTTATTTCTTACCATTCACACTGCTCTGGGATTTTTCACTAATAACCTACCACAGTCATTGGATCATTTCAATGTCAAAAGTGCTTCTGTAGTTACAGTCATCCATCACAAAGTAGAATATGGAAGTGGGTGATGCCAACCCAGAGATGATATCAGAAAGAGTTATGGTGTATTGTCCTACCAGTTGTCTGTGAAGCTGTGGGCATGTCATCTTAGCTGCTTAATACTTGAGGTCCTGATATTTACAGCTAGAAGTGATCATACATGCTACCTTATAGAACAAATAGAAGACTCAATGAAACAAGAAGAAATTATTTGTTGTATGCAACTGAAAATTCTAAGCTCACATAACATTAATACCAGAAGTGGGGTAGTGAATGTTAGTCAGGGAAAAACCACAGGGATCTGATGTAAGCTGGGTAACCTGGCCCACAGAATGCTAGTAGGTGCATTGTTTTTACTCTTCTTCTGTTAGTATCATCACTATGTCAGTAGAACTAGAGTCTACACTGAGCTAACTCACAGAACACCAGATAGGGTCAGTTTGGATATTGGCCTAGGGTGAGGCTGAGTGAGCTCAAAGGGCAAGTGACTCTTCACTGCTCACCTTGCCCTTCCTTGGCAGCCTGCTAAATCTACCATCTTGTCTGAACTGGATCAAGGTCACAATGTCTCCCAAGGCAGACAGAAAGCCACACACACTTCCACAGAAAACAAACTCTTTGACCACCTCTGCAAGCTTTGTGCAGACACAGATTCAGAGAGACTCTGATGGACCAGAAATGTTACTTCCCGTATGGTCTTCACCCACAGGTTCTCAGAGCTGAAGAGAAAATTTAAGAGATCAGAATTCGTAAGTAGAGGGTGTGGGCCCTGAGTGGGTAATGTGCCAGATCTTGGGGACAGAAAATTTTAGAATGTATCAGATCCATCAGTGGTTATCAGACTACACCTCCCAGACACCAACCTCTTCCAGGCAGTTGTGACCTCAGGACATCTGGCCTGAGACTTCTCTGCACACTTCTATCTGTTTTTACACTGGCATGGGTCATGGGATAAATTTGAATTGAGTAAAAAGGTTTAGAGGCTTGAAAATAAAAGTTCACCAACCATGAGAGCCTAACATTTTATTTTTTTATGAAAGAGGGACAATGACGATTTTTTCCCTTTCGAGTAGTAGTACTTTCTCTAGAACATGGAGAATCTTAACATAACATGGCAGACATGACAGCTTCTAGGGTAAAAGGGAGATTCCTGACTACCCTGTCAGCATGGGCCCTTGGAAGAGAGAACCCACTCCAGCTGTGTTAGCACTGTTCTTTTTTGTGTTAGACTGCCTTTCTTTGCCTTCTCCTCCACCCTGACCTGCCTGCTTAGTGTCTAGAATTACTGTATGCTCTGTTCTCTTGGGAAGTGTGGTTTCCCAGCCTCTTGACAGGCCAGGCTCTGACTTGAGCATATGCTAAGTGCCTCCAACTGTGCTTTCTGGCTTCAGACACAAATTCTGCTCTCTGCCACTGAGTTTCTCTTGAGTCAGGTGGAGCTGTTTCCATTGGAAAACTGAGCCCTGGTTGTTTGACTGTCTGAGCATACACATCCTGGTCATTTGGTCAAGGTTACTCATTTACAGACATGTCTATCTCTTCCAAAAGAGTTATTTACTCAGGGTCAATATCTTAGCCTGGCTCCCTGTGTGGTTCCATGGCAACCGACACGTGTGTTTGCTAACAACAAAAAACATTTAATAAATGCCATTAGGTGCCACATCAGAGAGCTTCCCTAAGAAAGCAGTACTTCAAGTGATCATTGATGAGCTATTTTCAGATCTCTGGATATTTACATGTCTGTATTGGGAAAAAGGCCATGCAGGAAATTGTAAAGCAGGGCATACACCAGATGAAGGCAAAGCACACACTTACTCTGTTCTTGTTGCTATAATCTCATTAATTCCTTCAGCAAACATGAATGCTAGACTTACTATAAATTGGGAACTGTTCAAGATACCAAGAGAAGAGTCATGATGGAGACGGAGGCCTTGTGAGAACGAGCACCAGTAATGCATGTCCTGGAGGACCAAAGGTCCTCCATATCAAGAATTGGACAAGTCATAGACATTCTCACAAGAGCTGAGATCTGATTATGTTCTCCATAACAGAGAAGGAGCTGAGGTAGAGAAAAGGCTAGGAGACATTCTGCACCCTATCAGTACATAGCACATAATAGCTGCTTCATACACACAGAATGTTGGATGATATTCCCAAGGATGTGCCAGGTTTCTGAGGTGGTATTTTTGAATTTGAATTGGATTCCTTCTATGCTAAAGAAAATACATGGGCAGGTCTAGTAGAGATAAGCCAAATGGGTGACAGCCAGGTGAGCCACTGTTCTTGCAGGAACACTGAGCTGACCTATGCTTGAACCCTGCCTGTACCACTGTCTTGCAGGCAACTTTTCTCTTCTAAGTGTCAATTTCCTTGTTGGAGTCAGCCCAAGACCGGATAGCCCGTGTGTATGAAATGCCTAATTCAGGGGACATAATTATTCCTTGATTATGATAGATCTTGTGACTTATCTGACTCTGAGAGAAGGATGAGGATGGCTGGCTCCACTTCCCCAGCACCAGCATACCATGGTATGACACACAGCCATTAGGAAACCAGGATAGTCTTTGAAGCATCAAGAGGCTAAGAAGCAACCTGAGTCCAGCCTCTGTGGTTGGTCATGCAATAATGACCATAGATGGTCTAGCATGCCCACACACTGGTTTATCTATGTAAAATGCATTGTGGATATTTACGAGATTCCTAGACTCTAGGCATCCAAAGGGGATGCTGAAATCTCTTCTTTTTCTACACTACCCTCTTAGTGTTTCTCCCCCTTTCTCTTAGATAGCCAAGCCACACACACTCGAATATCATCCTTCGCAAAAGAATTAAAAACAAAACAAAGCAAACAAACCACACTTGCCAAACTTGTATGTGGATTTTCTTAGCAGCGCTATTCAAAAGGCAGGAACACATCCATCATTGTATGAAGATGGATGGAGAGATTGTGGTGTAGAAATTTGATGGAATATTAAATGGAATGAAATAGAAATAATTTCTACAGCATGGATTAATCATGAATGCACTATGTTAAGGCAAAAAAACTAGACACAGAGTACACAAATATGATTTTGATTAGTATGGAATATCCAGTCAACAAATCTAAAGAAAGAGAAAGCATACAGGTGGATTCCAGGGTTTGGGAGCTGCCAAATGGGTACCAGTTTTTGAGGTGATTAAAATACCTAGAACCAGAGGTGGTGCTGGATGCATGATATTGAAGGCCACTAAATGCCATGAGGTGGGTTTTATGGCGTGTGTACTTTGCCGCAACAAATAAAGAGTAGTTGAGCCTAAACTATTCAAAATGTAGAAAAAGGCCTTCAGTCATAATGACCATGGTGCAGCATGTGTAGTAGGCATATGGGACATAGATTTTGAGCTGAATAGTCACAACATCCTGCATGGGCAGACCCTCCTACATCAGGGCAAATACAGCTTCTCAGCACGAGGGCAACTGTGTCACAGTGAGAGTATTGATGGCAACATGAGTGACTGCAGAGCATGTATGTTAATATGTTCTAGGCTGTAAATGTATGTCCCTTCCCAACAACCTCCTGAGATCAGTGCTGGCTGTGTAAGCCCATTTTACAGAGGAAAAAATAAAGATGACATGAAGGACATGTCTCCTGATAGACTACTTGTAAAGAGGATTAAAGAGTTGAACCAGACAGCCTGAACTCAAGCCCTCTGGAATACCGGGGGCTGAGGACCATTTGATTCAGTTAATGGAAACTGGAGGGAAGGTGGGTAGCTTATGTCTTTTCTCTCAGAGGACAGGGACAATAAGCACCTGCCACATGACATCAAGGGATTGTGCGGGACTCAGACTCTGTTTCAGGATGTATAAAGCTTGCATGCAAACAGGCAGGCTTGGTACCAAGAAGCCCCCATGTCCTGCTGGGCTTCCTGACAACTTCTAGGCTCTGTTCAGGCTCTTCTGGCTAAGCAGAAACTTAGCTGAGCAGGATTTATCAGAACCCAGCATGGCTCATTGTTCTTTTGAAATGGACCCTCTGGCTCTTCAGATGTCCTCCATTTTTATAGTGGTGAGATCCGAAAATGCCTCTAGTAGGGACAATTAAGTGAAGAAAAACCTGTGGGTCCAAACTCAGGGATGTTTTCTCTAATTCTGGTTTTAAAATGCACAGGAGCCACACATCACATCCAGCATCTCTTCCTATGCTGAGACAATAGTCACTGAAGTCACTATGGTATTGTAAAAGACACCAAGGGGGTAGTGCTTTCATTTCTGTGGCATTCAGAAGGTACCAGGTGCTGTAGCAGGCACTAAAGGCATGATGGTGGCTAGAACAGATGTGTTCTTTGCCCTTGAGTACTTGTAGACTGAGTAGGGCTGTCACTCTGAGATGCCATCACTGTCCCTGGTTGACTATCCTCTCTGAGTTAAGCAGGCACCTCACACATGGCAGTTTAATACTCACAGAAAATGCAGAAGTAGGAAGTTAGCCTTGTCTCATTCTTAAATGAGAAAACTGAGGCAAAGGGTGGTCAAATGATTTGCCTAAGGATGCACAGTCAGTAAATGTGATGGACAGCGGAAACTGGAGCTTTGACTCTCCACACTATTCAAACCCATCTCTGGTTACACTTCCCTGATGGCCTGAGCACATGGGAAGTTCTGCTAAAGAGGAAAAAAGTTTTAGGTTCAGCTTCATGTTTTTCTCAGGGTGCCTAAAATACCAGCTACTACAGATAATCCCAACACAGTAAAGAACGGGACATACCGCATAGGCTGAGCTATTTGGTATGTACCCACTTGTATAGCCTGAACTCTACTGTGCAATACACCTGCAGAGCCTGAGATATACTGTACTTATAAACCTGTTAAAGACTGGAATATACTATACTTATCCTCTTTCTTAGACTGGGTTACACCATTCCTGTCCATCTACACAGTCTGAGATATACCATATCTATCATCTGTATAGCCTGGACTAGCAGAAAAAGAAAATGCTTTCCAATTTCCCCTGCTCTGGAACATGGCAAAGTTCTATATTTTTCTCTGTTACCTTTCCTCTACCTGCTAAACAATGATCAGGAACTGGGGCACTATCATTATGGCACTGGGCAATTTAAGAAAAACTTTGAAAGGCCTCCTCTTGCTATCAGAATACATTCTGGTCTTTAATGTAGATCTCAAGGTCCCCTATGGTCTGACCATCACCATTGCCACACCCTGCTCACATCAATGTTTCTTCATTTGCTGGGGGAGTGGTACTCCCTCCTGCCTGAGGACCTTTGGATGCACAGCCCCCACTACCTGGAGCACAGCCCTCCATCCATTTATCACTCAGTTATTTCCTCTTATTTTAACTTTCAGCTCAAATGTAATTTATTCTCCAGACAGGTTCCTCTGCCCCTAGATTAGAGGTTCCATGCATGCCATTTTTCTTATCATGCATGCATATTTCTTTTGCAACAATGACATCAAAGTATAATTATTTAATGGCCTTATCAGTATGTTCTTTAAAGGCAGGGGTTTTGGGGCCAGGCAAATGTCAGGCACACTGTAGGTCTTCACTAAGCAAGTGATAGTTGACTTGGTATGAATGAATGAATGAATGAATGAGTAGACAGGCCTTAAAACTAATGTGTTATTAAAATGCATTTAACACATTATTTGAAAGTGTTTTTTCTCTTTAAATCGACATTGCCACCTGCTGCAGACTCTAGAGACCAATTACAGGAAAGGAGCTTGTGCACCTCGAGGCAGAGGGACAGTAAGGAATCAGAGACACAAGACCTCCTTCCAAGTTACAGAAAGAAGAACAGGACTCTGGGAAATCTTGGAGCACTTGAAGACATTAGGCATTAGCCAGAAACACGAATGTTTAGCCAAGAAGTGAAGCGTGTGTGTACATGTGTGTGTGCATTCCTGAGTACACACATGCGTGCATGGGCGAGCAGAGATTTAGGCAAGAACTAAAACCAGTAAGTGTTGGCATTAGTGTCATTAACCTTTTGAATTCTGGCTGAGGCTGGTGGCACAGGGTGAACTGCAGGGCTAATGAGCTCCAGGTATTAATGATGGGTTTCCACAGAGAAGGTTGGCTCTGTCTGAGTTTTACAGCAGGGGGCTGGACTAAACTAATGACATGGACTTCTTCCTGCAAGCCAGCTGTCTTTGTCTTCTTGGCTGGCTCTGGTAGGATAGTCTGATGGAAGGGCTGCACTTCACAAGCTGCATCTAGGCTAGAAATGAAGGCTGAAGAAGAAGCATCTGAAGTTGCTGTTCAAGGGCAGAGGAGACAGAACAGAGGGCAATGGTCATGTGCTATCATCTGAGATCTTGAAGACTGACACCATGAGGGGACCAAAGGCTGGTATACAGGCTGAAGAGGCCATCTAGGATGACATTTAGGGAAATGTGTGCATGGTCAGAACTAGACTTGCAAAGAGACATGTGTTCTGAACAAGGACTATCTGAAACATGACAGATATGTCAGGATGAGCTAGTGTATAGCCTGCAGACTATGGCCCATTGCTGTAAATAAAGCTTTATTGGAACACAGTAAGAGTCATTTGCTTACATACCTGTCTGTGGATGCTTTATTGCTCTAACAGTGAATTTCATCAATGCAGAGACCATTGATCAATGCAGTTCACACGACCAAATATTTCCCTTTATAAAGCTAGCTAGGAGCTAGTGAGACAGCTCAGTGGGTAAAGTACTTGCTGTGCAGACATGTAGATCTGAGTTTGAGTTACCATGGTGGTGTACTTGTTACCTCTATACTGGGAAATAGACAGGACAATCCATGGAGTTTACTGACCAGCTAGCAAGTTTAGCTAATCAGTAAGTTTCTGGTCTTGTGAGAGACACTGTCTCAAAGAATACAGTGGAAAGAAAATGGGGAAAACATCTGGCATCAACCAAAGCTCGCTCTCTCTCTCTCTCTCTCTCTCTCTCTCTCTCTCTCTCTCTCTCGTTGATCAGTCCCTTATCCAATACAATGTGTCTCTCCATTTGCCTATTCCTGTACCTTCTCCATGCCTGAGCTTTCTTTGCTTGGTGATATGGAGTTTCATGCATTCTAGACTGGCCTTGAATACTCTCTACAGTTGATGGCAAGGGTGGTCTTGAACTCCTGAACTTTCTGGCATTTTCACCAGTGTCTTCCTAGTTCACACTGCTCTTCATAGTAGCTTTGCTCATAAAGCTTTCAACCCACAAGCCTGTAACATCAAAGAACTATACTTTCTCAGCATCCAGCAAAGTGGCTTACACACAGTAGGCCTTCAATAGAGATTTTCTGAATGATCAAAGAGCCACTTACTCATTGTTTTGTTGCTTGGTTATTTTTTTTTCTTATTTAATCAGTGACTTTTTCAAGGGAGATTTCCAGTTCTGAATGCCAGGTTGGGTGCATTAGTTCTTCCTTATATGTGTTCAAGTATCTAAGTGTTCACACCTCCAAAATCTCACCATCCAAAAACAGTTTGTGGGCCACATTCTAGATTCTGAGGCTTAGTGTTAATGACATGGGAAGATCTAAATCTGATCTGTGGCTCTCAGCAGGTGGGAATGTTCTCACCATCTCTTGTCTCATAAACAGAAACAATGAGTGTTCTCTCCTGCTGTATGGATAAGCAGTTAAGAGAGACAAGGAAATATTTAGGACCTTGAGGCATAGATGCCAGTGTTCAGTATGGTCATGAGAGAAGACTGTCTCCTGCTAGCTCAATTCAAGATGAAGTTACACCTCTTGGTCTTGCATGCATCCATGCGTCTCATTCAGGACATCGCCCTGCCTGCCTAATGCTTTTACTGTACCTTTGAAAGTGATCTGAGTTAATGGAATTCTTTAGCTATAAGTGTCCAGAAAATTCATTGTTTAAAAAGAACTTGTTAGAAACTTCCCCAGGGTGACCAACTTTTAAACAAAGATTGACTCTGCAATCAAAAATCGTCTGGCCTTAGACCAGATTCTAGCAGCACAAGGAGCATAATTGAGAAAGGGGTGGCAGTGTTTGTGCCCCTGGCAGAATTTGCCAAAGAGCACTGAGTGATGGGCACAATTAAAAAGGGTGGAGGAGAATCATCCTCTTGAGGAGGCAAGGCCCCGGAGATGGGCATCAGCTCTTGGGCATGTTTTTTACTCCTAGGTAGAGAAACAGAACACCAGTGCTGACATTACATGTCACCTTCCTCAATGGAAATGCTGGTTGCTATGGTCTGAGAGGCAGTGGACCATTAGAGGTAGCCTGGTCCTCTGTTGAGCTAAAGCTAGAAGCCCTGGACACTCTGAAGGGATAGTAGGAGCTTCACCTGCTCCCAGGCATTAGGCCTCTGTCACTATGCCCCCCATAGGGGGCATACAGCTCCCCATAGATTTGTGTCCATCAGTCACATAAGGGCAACATCCCAAACCCCTCCACATGTAGATGAGGAAAAGAATGTGACCTGTGGTCACATAGGCTCAAAACAGAGATTGCCATTCTAATGAGGTACATAGAGTCCTGGAGGGCATAGCCAATAAGCTTTCCATTCCTAGACATTTCTTCTTGCAAAAGGTATTTAATCTCTGGCCTACCCTGAAAAGTAGGGTATGGTTTTATATATCCACTTTCCAGTAAGGCAATAAATGATTTGTAACCACAGACAGACTGTCCCTTTTCATCAAAATCCACCATAGGGAGCCATGGAGAAGGCCTTTGCCTACAGAGCTGCTGTCTAATCTCCTATAGAAGGCCTCTTTGCACTCCCAGCCAAGACTGCCACCAAGTCCAAATCTTCCACCATCAAGCCAAGGATGATCACAGTGGGACCAGTGGGAGCTCCCTTCCCCACCCTGGCCTCAGACTAGATCCAGCTCATGGAGCCCAGATTTCATTCTCAGCACTTCTTCAACTTCCAGTGGCGCCTGGGTGTCTAAGAGCCTGGGAACTCCATAGCCCCATCCACTTCACAGGCTGGGGGACCCCTGAGCTAGTTCTAGCTGTCCTGAGTCTTAGACTGTGCTTCATCATCTCTAGAGTAGTGTCCTGGTGCTTTGCTACAGCCCACATCCACTATGGAGGTGGTGTAGAGTAAACATAGTCAACCTTCCCTCATCTCACCTCCCTGATTGGCCATGCATTGTGGCAGAGCAGATGCAGGACCCACAACCCTACAATCATCAAGAGTCTTCTTCCTATTCTCTACCCAGCGACAAACCAGTGTTATGGGGTAGGGCAATGTCCAGATTCCAGCTACCTCATCTGGACTACTGGGGCTGTTTCAGCACTTGTGAGCAGGAGTCATTCTCATAGTGATGGGGCCTAAGATCTAAGCCATGACCATTCTTCTAAGCTAATGACTAGTCCAGATGTCCAATTCGTTTTTGGACACTGCCAAGTATACTTGGTCAGCATTTCTGGGCAGGCTACTATGTTCTGAGATAAGGTTCCATTGGTGAGGCTAATGAGAACATAATTGGGCTGGATAGGGGTGTGTGCGGGGAGCTTCCACTTGAAGCTCCAGACAGACTGCATTAATTGGGAAGCATGTGAGGAAACGAGCTTCCCTGGATCATGGAGAGGAGAGGAAGCCATTGGGGATTCAATACAGACCAAGACAACTATTTTCTTCAAACCTGTGTTTGAATGTCGTTTGTTCTATTATGTGGGGTTTTATGTATCTCAGGCTGGCCTTGAGTACTCTTTGTAGCGGAGGAGAAGGGTGGCCTTGAACTACTGATCTTCCTGCCTTCACTTAGCCAGAGCTGGGATTATAGATGTGCATCACCACACTGGTTTCTGTGGCACTGGTGACAGAAATCAGGGCACCACACATGCTGTATAGACTGAGATTACACACCCAGTCCTGAACTTCCTTACAGGCATGCCCCATCAGTATTTCTGCATTAGTCTAGGGGTAGGGAAATGGAAAATATGAGAGGGAGGGAGAGCACTTGTGCTGAGGAGGCAGCGGAAGGCAGGCTGCAGACAAAGGGACTGAGGAAAAGCCGGGAGGTAAGAGCTTGCCTGCTTCCACCTGTGGCCAGAAACCCCACCTAGGCCAACAGGCCTCTCCATATACAAGTAGCTCAGGGAGAAAGCTACCCACCCACTTGTGCTGAGGAGCCAGCAACAGGAGGACTCCAGACGCAGAGTCTGAAGAACAGCTGGAAGAGAGAACTGGTCTCCCAGGAATATCGACATCTGAGCTTGAAGGAAAGACAAGCCACAGTCAGAGAGAGAAAGACCAGCTGACTCCAGAGATAACCAGATGGTGAAAGGCAAGGGCAAGAACACAAGGAACAGAAACCAAGACTACTTGGCTTCAGCTAAACCCAGCTATCCCACCACAGCCAGCCCTGGATTCCCCAACACACCAGAAAAGGAAGACTCAAACTTAAAATCACTTATCAAGAGGATGATAGAAGATTTTAAGAAGGAAATAAATAACTAACACAGGTAAACAACTGGAAGCCCTTAAAGAGGACACACAAAAATCCCTTGAAGAATTACAGGAAAACACAATCAATCAAATAAACAAAACCATTCAGGAATTAAAAACAGAAATAGAAACAATAAAGAAATCACAAAGGGAGACAACCCTGGAATTAGAGATCATAGGAAAGAAATCAGGAGTCATAGATGCAAGCATCACCAGCAGAATACAAGAGATGGAAGAGAGAATCTCAGGTGCGGAAGATACCATAGAACACATGGACACAACAGTCAAAGAAAACACAAAATGCAAAAAGCTCCTAACCTAAAACATCCAGGATATCCAGGATACAACGAGAAGACAGAACCTGAGGATAATAGGTAAAGAAGAGAGTGAAGATTCCCAACTTAAAGGACCAGTAAATATCTTCAACAAAATTATAGAAGAAAACTTCCCTAACCTAAAGAAAGAGATGAACATAAATATACAAGAAGCCTACAGAACGCCAAACAGACTGGACCAGAAAAGAAATTCCTCCTGTCACATAATAGTCAAAACACCAAATACACAAAACAAGGAAAGAATATTAAAAGCAGTAAGGGAAAAGGGGCAAGTAACATATAAAGGCAGACCTATCAGAATTACACCAGACTTCTCACCAGAGACTATGAAAGCTAGAAGATCCTGGGCAGAGCTCAAACAGACTCTAAAAGAACACAAATGCCAGCCTAAGCTGCTATACCCAGCAAAACACTCAATAATCATAGAGGGTGAAACCAAAATATTCTACGACAAATCCAAATTTGCACAGTATGTTTCCACAAACCCAGCCCTACAAAGAATAATACATGGGAAATGCCAACGCAAAGAGGGAAACTACACTCAAGAAAAAGAAAGAAAGTAATCTTTCAACAAACTCAAAAGAAGATAGCCACACAAACAATATAAACAACATCAAAAATAACAGGAAATAACAATCACTATTCTTAAATATCTCTTAACATCAATGGTCTCATCTCCCCAATAAAAAGACATAGACTGACAGACTGGATCCATAAACAGGACCCAGCATTTTGCTGCATCCAGGAAACGCACCTCCGTATTAAAGACAAACACTACCTCAGAGTAAAGGGCTGGAAAACAATTTTCCAAGCAAATGGCCCCAAGAAACAGGCTGGAGTAGCCATTCTAATATTGGATAAAATTGACTTTCAACCAAAATTCATCAAAAAGGATGAGGAAGGACACTTCTTACTCATCAAAGGAAAAATCTACCAAGAAGAACTCTCAATTCTGAACATCTATGCCCCGAATGCAAGAGCTCCCACTTTCATAAAAGAAACACTACTAAAGCTCAAAGCACACATTGCACCTCACACAATAATAGTGGGAGACTTCAACACCCCACTATCAACAATGGACAGATCTTGGAAACATAAACTAAACAGAGACACAGCGAAACTATCAGATGCTATGAACCAAATGGGTTTAACAGATATCTATAGAACATTTCATCCTGCATCAAAAGAATATACCTTCTTCTCAGCACCTCATGGTACCTTCTCCAAAATTGATCTATAATTGGTCACAAAACAAACCTCCACAGATATAAGAAGATTGAAATAATCCCATGCCTCCTATCAGATCACCACAGATTAAGGTTGGTCTTCAATGGCAACAACAACAACAGAAAGCCTACATACACATGGAAGCTGAACAATACACTGCTTAATGATAAGTTGGTAAAGGAAGCAATAAAGAAGGAAATTAAAGACTTCCTAGAATTCAATGAAAATGAAAGTACAACTTACCCAAACCTACGGGATACAATGAAAGCAGTGTTAAGAGGCAAACTCTTAGCTCTGAATGCTTCCAAAAAGAAACTGGAGAGAGCATACACTAACAGCTTAACAGCACATCTGAAAGTTCTAGAACAAAAAGAAGCTAATACACCCAAGAGGAGTAGAAGGCAAGAAATAATCAAATTAAGGGCTGAAATCAACCAAGTGGAAACTGAAGAACTATACAAAGAATCAACAAAACCAGGAGCTGATTCTTTGAGAAAATCAACAAGATAGATAAACCCTTAGCCAGACTAACCGGAGGGCACAGAGACAGTATCCAAATTAACAAAATTAGAAATGAAAATGGAGATATAACAACAGACTCTGAAGAAATTAAAAAAATCATCAGATCCTACTACAAAAGCCTATATGAAACAAAATTGGAAAATCTAGAAGAAATGGAGAAGTTTCTAGACAGATACCAATTACCAAAGTTAAATCAGGATCAGATAAACCATCTAAACAGTCCCATAACTCCTAAAGAAATAGAAGCAGTCATTAAAAGTCTCCCAACCGAAGAAAGCCCAGGACCAGATGGGTTCAGTGCAGAATTCTATCAGACCTTCAAAGAAGACCAAATACCAATACTCTTCAAGCTATTCCATAAAATAGAAACAGAAGGAACACTACCCAATTCATTCTATGAGGCCACAGTTACACGGATACCAAAGCCCCACAAAGACCCAACAATAAAAGAAAACTCCAGACCAATTTCCCTTATGAATATTGATGCAAAAATACTCAATAAAATTCTTGCAAACCGAATCCAAGAACACATCACGACAATCATTGACATGATCAAGTAGGCTTCATCTCAGGGATGCATGGATGGTTCAATATCCTGAAATCCATTAATGTAATCCACTACATAAACAAACTCAAAGAAAAAAAATCACTTGGTCATCTTGTTAGATGCTGAAAATGCATTTGACAAAATTCAACATCCCTTCATGATAAAAGTCTTGGAAAGATCAGGAATTCAAGGAGCATACCTAAACTTAGTAAAAACAATATACAGCAAACCAGTGGCTAACATCAAACTAAATGGAGAGAAACTTGAAGCAATCCCACTAAAATCAGGGACTAGACAAGGCTGCCCTCTCTCTCCCTATCTATTCAACATAGTACTTGAAGTTCCAGCTAGAGCAATCAGGCAACAAAAGGAAATCAAACGGATACAAATTGGAAAGGAAGAAATCAAAATATCACTATTTGCAGATGATATGATGGTATACTTAAGTGACCTGAAAAACTCCACCAGAGATCTGCTACAGCTAATAAACAACTTCAGGAAAGTGGCTGGATACAAAATTAACTCAAGCAAATCAGTAGCCTTCCTATACTCAAAGGATAAACAAGCTGAGAAAGAAATTAGGGAAATGACATCCTTCACAATTGTCACAAACAATATTAAATATCTTGGTGTGACTCTAACCAAACAAGTGAAAGATCTGTATGACAAGATCTTCAAGTCTCTGAAGAGAGAAATTGAAGAAGACCTCAGAAGATGGGAAGATCTCCCATGCTCATGGATTGGCAGGATTAATGCCGAAAGCAACATACAGATTCAATGCTATCCCCATCAAAATCCCAACTCAATTCTTTGTTGACCTAGAAAGAGCAATTCTCAAATTCATACGGAATAACAAAAAACCCAGGATAGCAAAAACTATCCTCAGCAATAAAAGGTCTTCTGGGGGAATCAGCCTCCCTGACCTCAAGCTGTACTACAGAGCAGTAGTGATAAACACTGCATGGTATTGGTACAGTGACAGGCAGGTTGATCAATGGAATAGAATCGAAGACCCAGAAATGAATCCACACACATATGGTCACTTGATCTTCGACAAAGGAGCTAAAACCATCCAGTAGAAAAAAGACAGCATCTTCAACAAATGGTGCTGGATCGATTGGCGGTCTACATGTAGAAGATTGGGAATTGAACCATTTCTATACCCCTGTACAAAGCTCAAGTCCAAGTGGATCAAGGACCTTCACATAAAACCAGATACACTGAACCTAATAGAAGAGAAAATGGGGAAGAGTCTCGAACACTTGGGCACAGGGGAAATGTTCTTGAACAGAACACCAATGGCTTGTGCTCTAAGATCAAGAATTGACAGATGGGACCTCATAAAATTACAAAGCTTCTGTAAGGCAAAGGACACTGTAATTAGGGCAAAATGGCAACCTACAGATTGGGAAAAGATCTTTACCAATCCTACATCTGATAGAGGGCTAATATCCAATGTATACAAAGAACTCAAGAAGTTAGACTCCAGAGATCCAAATAACCCTATCAAAAAATGGGGAAGTGAGCTAAACAGAGAATTCTCAACTGAGGAAACTCGAATGGCCGAGAAGCACCTAAAGAAATGTTCAACATCCTTAGTCATCAGGGAAATGCAAATCAAAACAACCCTGAGATTCCACCTCACACCAGTCAGAATGGCTAAGATCAAAAACTCAGGTGACAGCAGATGTTGGAGAGGATGTGGAGAAAGAGGAACACTCCTCCATTGCTGGTGGGAATGCAAATTGATACAACCTCTTTGGAAATCAGTTTGGCGGACCCTCAGAAAATTGGACATAATACTACCTGAGGACTCAGCTATTCCACTCCTGGGCATATACCCAGAAGATGCTCCAACATGTAATAAAAACACCTGTTCCACTACGTTATAGCAGCCATATTTATAATAGCCAAAAGCTGGAAACAACCCAGATGTCCCTCCACAGAGCAATGGACACAGAAAATGTGGTACATTTACACAATGGAATGCTAGTCAGCTATTAAAAACAATGACTTCATGAAATTCGTAAACAAATGGATGGATCTTGAAAACATCATTCTGAGTCAGGTAAAGCAGTCACAAAAGAATGAACATGGTATGTACTCACTGTTAAGTGGTTATTAGCCTAAAAGTTTGAAATACCCAAGAGTCACTTCACAGGAACAGTAGTACTGAGTACGAGGTCCCAGATGGAGGGCTTGGAGAAAGGACTGAAGGAGCTGAGGGAGTGTGCAGCCCCAGGGAGGTAGCAACACTGGCAACTGGCCTGACCCCCCATACTTCTGGAGACTGATCCACCAACTAAAGAATACACATGGAGGGACCCATAGTGCTGGCCACAAAGACTGCAGAGGAGGGTCTTGTTACCCGTCAGGGGGAAGAGAGGCCCTTGGGCCTGAGGGTGTTATATCCCCCAGTATAGGAGAATGTCAAGGAGGGAAGAGGAGAGTGGGTGGTGGTTGGGTGGGGAGGTGGGTTGGAGAATATCCCCATAGAGGCAGGGGGAGGGCGGAGGGAATGGGGAGGTTCCAAAGGGGAGATCTGGAAAGGGGCAAACATTTGAAATGTAAATAAAATATGAAAATAAAATTTAAAAAAAAAAAAGAGAGAGGGAGGGAGAGGGGAGAGGACAGAGAGGGGATCTACTAACAGGCCAGATCATGGCTTTGTCTAGAATTCATAATTATATGGGGCTTTTAGCTCGAATCTGCATTGTCCTCAGAGGAGAACAATTTCCTTGTTAAAGAAACCAAACTTTCCAATTCTGTATTAATATACCCCCATTGCCATAACAAAGCCACTGGGGCAGCAAGAGGTCAACAAGCTGCCTCCTATGGTCTTCCTCCCATTCCCTCCTTGGGAGGGAGTGACAGTCCTCAAGGTCCGAGGCATCACTTAGTGAGAGGATAGATGCAGGCAGGACTTCTTTCTCAGTTCCATTGCTTTGCCCTATACTTCTTGCCCTAGTCCTGGGTTGCATCTTCAAGGTCAAGATCAGCCATGTTCTTCCATTTTGACTCTTCCTGCCTTGCACTGGGCTCGTAGGTATGTTAACACAAGACGAGATGGTGGTCTCAGCTTGCTTTCTTGTGCAACATCAGCATGGTTGAGCACCACCACGTTTAGATGGTGGGAAGCTAAAAAGGATTGTGAACATAGACGTGGACCTGAGATATTCTGTTCATGAGCCATTTTTCAGAGAGCTGGAAGCAATCACTGCTTGGATCCTCACTGGAAACTGCTCTGTACATCCCTCTGCCACAGACAACTGTGTCAGCCTCCTATTGTTGGTATGAAAATGCAGACTCCGAAGGTTGCTTTCAGTCATCGTGAGAATACAGTACTGATAAGGGGTGTGCAAAGATGCATTAGTTCCGGTTGTACAGACTGGGAAATTTAAATAGCAGACACTTTCCCTATCGTTCTGGAAGCTGCAAGTCTAAAACCATTGTACCAATGGATTTGATTCCCAGTTTCAGCCCTTTCCCCAGCTTGCATATGGCCTCTTTCTTGCTGGTTTCTCTCAAGGAAGAGAGAAACAAAGATGGTGTTTTGGTGTTTATTTGCCTAATTCTGTAGAACCTGGAACCAATCCTCATTTACCTTGGCAAATCTTAATGACCTCCTTCCAAGCCTTGTCTCCATATCCAGAAATAATGGTTTTTTTTTTTTTAGCACATGGAGAACATTTTTTTTCTCTAACATGGAGGAGGCTGATATACATGGCTTCTTCTCTGCTCTGGTAGAGCAGTTAATAGTGTAAAAAATGTCAGCATATTTATTATTATTGTTATTGTTATTATTATTATTGCACGGGAATGATTATGCATATCAGAAATGATGGCAACCATTCCTTCTTAATTGTGCCTAAATTAGACTAATGTTTAAATGATGGAGAATCTCATAGATTACCACAGTTAGGCACTTAAGTTGCAAGATCTATAGAGTCCAAGCCACAACAGGCAGGATTACAGAGGGTCATGATGGCTGTGACTGGTTAATGCAGGACAGTTGGTCCCTAGGTTTATGCATGGGTCAAATGTGCTCACTGAAGTCCCCATGCAGGCTCTGGAGGCATGGATTAATGTTCTGAGTGATTGATTCTTTCCCCTTGGTGTCAGCTGCTTATGGGACACAGTGGCAGCTCAGGTCAGCTATGCAGAGCACCCTTACTTTGGCATTCCACTAAGTCCCTGTGGCAATCCCTGCTGGATTGTGGTCCTTGTAGAAGTCAACTGGATCCAGTGACTCTCAGTGCCCTTTCTGTGTGACCTCATGGGGTGCAGGAAGGACATGGCAGAAAGGATCGGCTGGTTGGCTGTCGGCTCTGCTGTGCGTAACTCTCTTCTCAGCTCTCATCCAACAGGGACCAGGAGGGGGAGGAATGACCACAGAGCTTCAGTTCAGAACTATGAAGTAAGTGTGAAAGGATCTACGACCCATGAGATAGCTCAGCTGGTGAAGGTGCTTGCCAGCAAAACCCGGTAACCTGAATTTGACCTCCACAATCCAAGGTAGAACGAGAACAGAGTTTGAAGTTGTCCTCTAACCCCCATAATGACATCTTTCTCTTTCTTCCTCTCCCCTCTCACACACACAGAGTGATGATGATGATGATGATGATGATGATGATGATGATGATGACTTTTTTCTTTTTTTACATGGTGACAGGAACTGCTTTGAAAGAACTCAGGTCCTTTTTCCCAGCAATGGAAGCAGCTCGGATCTGAATCCTAGTCCTGATGCCCGAGTTTTGAGACCCTGAAAAATTCTCTTACTTCACAACTTCAGTTCATTCACCTGTACAATGAGATCCTGGGGTGGCATCTCCCACCTGAGGCAGTTTCAAGAGTGACCAAGGATCATACATGACATAGCATGCCCAGTAAGCTCCTAGAAATGCCATCAACTGTGATTGTCTATAGGAGAAGGGCAGATCTCCAGGGGTTCTGCTGAGCATCTACTTGTAGGGCCCTGACAGGTTACTCAGCATGCAGAGCCATGATGCAGGATGTCACCAAGGGAGGAGACACATAATAAAGATGTAAAAACTCAGATTTTACATTCATTCATCTATCGGTTATAATAAAACTCTGCCCTGTACTCCTCCAAATCTCTCCATCATCAATATAAAAAGCAGAAAACATAAATCCCTGTTCCACTTGACATTTTAAGAGATGCTATCTACCCAGGTTGCCCTTGAAATGAACTTCTACTACCTGTTCACAGGTGTCAGGAACAGGCAAGAGGAATAACAGACACGAAAGTGCCGTTTGCCTGTGTCATGGACCACTCTAGGCTCATATTCAAATCCCCAGCATGTACTTAGAGCATCCTTGCATGCACACCATTCCTGCCTGTGGCCACACAGAAATAACCAGGATATTCCTTGAAGAATGTCCTATCTACAAGCACATAGAGAGATGCCCTCAAAATGATCCTTGAGGTCCACAGAGGGGGAAACCAGGACGAAATACCTTTAAAAAATTCATTGTACCATAGACCTGAGATCGAATGAGACCATCAGCAGAAGGTTGTAGCACATCTGGTTTTTAAAACTATGTGACATTGGCCAACCCCTCTTTCGGGATTATAAAAGCAAATAATTAATATTGTCTAGTAGTTTCCCTCCATGAAACAAACATAAGGGTTCTGAAGTTACTATTAACCTTTATGTTAAAATAAAATTTAGAAGTTAGTTGCTTTGCCCCATGAGGCAGATTTCAATTTTTGTGCGGCATCATGTGGTCCATAGCTTTGGATAATATGTTAGGGTGCATTTCCATCACCCCTAAATGTGTCATTAGAGTGTTCTGGGTTAGCATATTGCCTGGATTCCAATAGACTCCCAAAGAACAGCCATTGTATGAAGGAACCAACTGTATTATGTTGTAGGCCAGAGAGTAGACATAATACCAAAGCCATCCAAACCTTCTTCTCCAGCATCTGATTTTTTTTTCAAAAAGGAGAAATGTAATAAAAAGTAGCACCAATTCTCTCTCAGGAGCCTGCACAGTCCTGGCCCTACAGTCAGGAGGAAACTGCAGCGCTGGCAACACTCCTCAGGCAAACTCCCATTCATTTTCTGCCCTTTGTTCCCACTGCTGCTGTGCACCCTCTCCATCCCTCCAGAAATTATTTACATCCTTAAATAATCTCCAGAAATAATCCCTCCAGAAATAATCTCCATCCTTATTTACATGGACTAGGACTAAGATTATGTCTTAAGCCAAAGTGACTACTTGTGGCTTCCAGAGGAATCTGCATGTTTTTCCTCTGCTCTCAAGAGAGGTCTGAGAACTCCAGCTGCTCCTCCTTTTGTCTAGTAGATAATGGGGGGGTTAATCTTAGTTTCAAGAAGGCCCAAGAGCTGTCTGATCTAAAATACAGCTTGAGCATCAGGCAGGAGGAAAACAAACGACATTTCTGCAAAGGCGGAGGGTGTGGGCTGTCGGCTGGAAAAATAACAGGCCTAGAGATATGTTTATTTTGCTACTAGATGCAAACAAGGCCGTTAACAGCATAATTACCAGCAAGGCTCACTATCCCAGTCCCCTCATCAGCAGCAGCCTGAGCAGGTGCACCCTTTCAGATCACACATTATCTGGGAGGAGATTTTGTTGGATGTTTTGTCCCTGGGCTTCAGGGTCTCAGGAAAGAGGGTGTGCATTTCTGAGCATTCACAGACAAAAGTGGTTCAGATGCTGAAAGGGCACAGGACAGACAGACTCAAAGACCCAAGCTGGCACCCCAAAATAAGACTTCCTGGTAAGTATTGCAGCTCATATATTTTATTGGTGTGTGTGTGTGTGTGTGTACACATGTGCAGTTTCAGGTGTTGTAGGCCAGGAGTCATCCACCTTGTGTTTTGAGACAGGATCTCTTATTAGCCTGTAACTCAACGATTGGACTAAGCTGGCTATCCAATGAGCCCAGATCTACTAGTCTCTACCAGCACTGACATTACAAAGCACTCACCATCATTTACATGGGTTCTGAGTATTAAGCTGAGGTCTTCAGCTTGCTGGCAAGTGTTTTACCAACTGAGCCATCCCCCCAGCACCCATACCTCCCATCACAGAAGTAATTTTGTTATCTGTTTCTGAAATTCGGTGATGAATGTCTCTGCCTCCATCTCCCCGACAGTGGCTTTAAGCCCTCTGCCTTGTATTACAGCCATACGCAGAAATTTAAATGTGCAGAGATCCTTATAAATAGAGAATCTGTAATCAGTTGGTCCAAAGCCAACCCCTGGGTTTCTGAGAATCACTCATAACCCAGATTTCCCTTCCTAGGTATCTCATCATGATGGTCAAGCCCCACTGAGAGAAAAATGTCTCCCTGCTGTACCTCCCAACCCCCAGGGCCTCAATCTGGGGAGGTACCTGGTAAAAGCTTGCCAGAAGTTCTGGTCTCTCTGGGCGTGGTTTAGCTTGTGATCCCCTGGGGGCGTCTATGGGGCTGAGTTGATGAGGGTCTGACCTGGCTGGGGATGGAGGGCATCAGAAGTGAAAATGCATATGAGAGTGTCTGTTAGGTTACTGTTCTGTGTGGGTTACCATTAGGCTATGTGGGTGGGTGCTGGGGGCAGCAGCACTAGAAAGGGTACACAAGTTTCTACCTGCCCGTGACCAGAACAGGAACCACTCAAGAAATGGGGATATCTGAAGTTAGATGGATGTGGGCTGGGGTGATGTTCTAGAAGGATCCCCTGAGGACTGAGGAGATGACTCAGTGGGTAGAACACTAGCCATGCATGTTTATGGAGCTGAGTTTGTGTCCCTAGAACTCATGTAAAGAAAGACACAGTAACAAGTGTCTGTAATCCCAGCACTCCTGTGGTGAGGTAAGAGGGGAGGAAAGGAGAACCCTGGAAGCTCATGAACCAGGTTGCCTGGAGTATGTAATAGCAAAAAGAAGACCCCATTTCAAACAAAA
Source organism: Rhynchomys soricoides (assembly GCA_019843965.1). Classification (NCBI taxonomy): domain Eukaryota; kingdom Metazoa; phylum Chordata; class Mammalia; order Rodentia; family Muridae; genus Rhynchomys; species Rhynchomys soricoides. The sequence goes on from JADRCH010000042.1 coordinate 9,015,648, forward strand.
TGGAAGACGAGGACAGACAAGAGGCTGTCCTCTGATCGCCACATGCATGCCATGGCACATGTGCATCCATACTTACACACCACCACTGCCACTGCCATCAAAAGAATGAGTTGCAAGCTCTTGTTGGGAGACAACTCACTATCTGGTCTACAAACATGTATATCAGCTGTCTTTGGGTTCTTGGGTTTTTGTTTCAAGGGTTTATGTGCTTGAAAAGGCCAAGAGAGACTCTAAACTCCTTAGGATAGTTACTTTACACAAACAAATCAAACAGTGTTGAAGAGGATGGGGAGAATTCTCACCCAGTGTTGTGGGAATGCAAAATGGTGCAGCCATTATGGATAGCATTAGTTGTTACTCAAAAAGACCAATATTGAATTACTATATGATTTAGCAATATACAAACTCAGTTAAGAAATAGAGACAGGGTCCTGAGGAAATATCTCTACATTAATGCTGATGACAGCATTATTCCAAATAGTCAAAAGTTCACTCCATGTGATCATACAGAAAACATGACTAGCTTTTAAAAGGATGGCCGTTCTGATACAAGCACACATGGCTGAACCTTGAGGACATTCTGCTAAGTGAAATAAGATAGTTACAAGCCAAGCACTGCATGTCTTTATTCACATGGGGTCCACAGATTTAGCAAACTCATAGAGATGGATCAGTTGTGGTTGCCAAGGACTAGAGATGGTGGTGGCAGGGGCCGGGTTAGAAGGCCAAGACAATCCTTCTGATGGGTATGATGATTGCCCAACATGCATACACTCAGTACCACTCATCTGCATCCTCATGGCAGATATAGTAAGTTTCAAATTACACATACCTCACCACAATTATAAAACAGTTGAGAAAACTAAGAGAAGACACCTCCATCCCACCTCTATTCTACTTGAATCTGTAGGCTTTGACTTCTCTGGCTTACAAGCAACTCTTGTGAACCTGCTCTGCCAAATTCTCGTCTCAGGCCAGTAGGCTGTTCTGTTCCTTGCTCCATCTCCCACTGAAATGCTCTGCGAGTCTACTGAAGTCTGCGCAGGTGTGAGACTCTAGTTCCCCAAGCAGAAGGTGGCTGCCTGGCTGTATTAGCTGTGAGGTTAAATGGCTGCATGGATTCTGGAAGCTCATATGGCTTCTGGATGCTTGCTTCTGCCTGGAGGTTGAGAGCCGTTTTGTTGATGTGGTTTTGGGAGCATCAGAAGCATTGGCCTTCTCTGTGGTCTTCCCACCTCCATGTGGGCCCTTCCATCTCTTCTCCCCTAGCCTCCAACAGTATATCTCAAGATGGACATAAGATCTCTTGCCTTAAAGCTTCCTAGTGTGGACTCCAAGGCACCAACAGGTTAACAAGTGAACTCAAGGTCCTGTTCTGCTGGCTCCTTTGTTTGATCTATAGATCCACTCAAAGAGGATCACAAGACCTTGATTGGGTCTTGTCAAGACTTCCACTAACAGTAGACCCATGAAACCACTTGGTTTGTTAGAAGAAGCCCCATCTGCTGAATTTATCCGTGGGTATAAAGGGTTCTCTCCACTGGCCTCATGAGGCTGGCTTGAACTCTTCCTTCCCCAAGGCACCCCTGAATTGCTGTCTCAAGGATTTAGGCAGTAATATAATGAAGAAGAAGATAAAGAAACTTAGATTTCAAACCTGAGTCTCTGATTTCTATTTGTAACTCTGATTCTGCCCCAGGCAACCAGAACTTCTGGAGAGAGCTCTCCTACTCAGCAGAGAATCAGGTGCAAGCAAGAATTTCACAGGAAACACACCTTGCCCACAGCATCATTGGAAGGTTGGCACCCCCAAAGCACGGTGCACCTATGGGTTGTGCACTCATGTCTGTGGATACCTCTTGGTGTCAGTCACAGGAATTTTTCCACCTCCAAGTCAATGAGTGATGGAAGGGTTGACGACATAGGAATGACTGAGCACAGAATCTGGGTGCCCACACTGATTTTAGGCACCTCAGCTCTGCTCCATGTCTTGTCAAATTTTTGACTCACAGTAGGCCTGTTAAACCACTGGTCTTGACAAGGCTTTGACTCACAGTAAGCCTGTGAAGCTACTGGCTTCTTATTCACCTTTCTTTTATAGGATGAGAATCAAACTATGTGTTACAGTCCCCAACAGAGGTTCTGGAACATAATAGGTATGCAAGGAATGCTTCCATGTTGGGTCTCAGACAAATCTGGTTTAGGGAGATTGTAGAGAGGCCTGACCACCTACTTCCTGTCTCATTTACTTACATTTTCTAATTTATTCAAATGTACAGTCCCCAACACTGGTACTCTTGTAGGACCATGAAAGACAGCCTGGTTTCTGGTTGAGCTAAGGTTTAAAACCCTGGAGACCCACTAGAGGGTCCCCAGTAGGGGATAAACATACAGGGAACTGTAGGAGTTTTACCATGCTCCTGGGCCCCAGGCTCCTGACATGAGGCCGCAGCTCTCCATAGGTCTGTGACCATCAGTCACATAAGGGCAAAGCCCCAAGTCCCTCCACAGGTAGAGATGTGGTCACATAGGCTTGAGACATTCCCATTTTAATGAGGTATCTAGAGGCTTAGCCAATAAACTCCCCATCCCGGCCACTCCTCCCTGCAAAAGGTATTTTAACCTCAGGCCCTCCTTGAGAAAGTGGGGTATGGTTTTACTCATCACCACTCTCTGCCATGACAATAAACACCCTAAAACCACAGACTGTCTCTCTTCATTGGTATCCACCGTGGGGAGCAATGGAACAGGCCTTCATCTAAAAAGCTGTGTCCAGTCTCTCAACCAAGGCCTCTCAGCACTCCCAACCACAGTCTCTACCAAACCAAGCCTGCTAGCTGCCAACAAGTCAAAGACTCGGTACCTGGCAGAACTCAGCTGGGCTCCTCCCCACCTTTCCCCCTTGGCCCAGGGCTAGATCCGGCCTGCGGGTCCCCACTCTGTTCTCAGCTCTTCTGGGGCATTCAGTGGTGCCTGGGATGCCCAAGAGCCTGAGAACCAGATGGAGCTGACTCCATGAAGTCCTTGGGACTGCAAGCTGTGCTTCCCCACCCCTGGGCAGTGTCTCTCAGCTTCTAACAGCCTGACATCCACCTGGCGGTGCAGTGTGTGTGTGTGTGGGGGGGGTGAGCGTAGTCAAACTTCCTGTGTTTTGCCTCTCCCAGTGGCCTGACAGACACCACCACTCTAACCAAACAATACTCTCTCAAGATACACACACACACACACACACACACACACACACACACACCACAGACAGAATATGAACCCTGAGAGGGGCTGTGGTGATATCCAACCTTCTACTTTTTGCTAAAGCAAAAGTCCTAATGATGGATGTCTCTGTGCAGGTCCAAACCAAACAACAGGGAGAAATGTTCATGGCCTCATCCCTACATACATGTGGCTAGTCAAAGGACGCTAGGTATGATTACTTCCTTGGTAGGTAAGACATGAGAAATACGGTTAGCATGCCTTTTGATGAGAACTAGAACTTGAGAACATTTATGTCTAACTATATATTGTGCATTTACTAGTTTCAACCAGAGCCTACACAGAGCAGTACCTCATCAACAGCAGGGTGGTAAAGCATGGAGTCTGAACACATTTAGCCTGTCCATTACCCACACATGAATCTCCTTTACACAGATTATGCCTTGTTTTCTCTTGAAACACTGTTCACAGACTCACTTTGCTTTTCACACCTTGGGAAGGGATGAGAGTCAAGAAATAATCACTTGGCTTTTCACTCCATCAGAGGGAAAGGGGAAATATTTTGAAGGGAGGGGGAGTGTGAAGTCCTGCCTGTGATGCACACATCACCCCACTGCTGTGACCAGTCTGCATTTACCCAGCACTTGCTATGTATCAGGCTCTGTGTGATGCCTCTGTGGGACCAGTTTTCATTCTCCTTCCCGAACAGCCTCTTCCAAGAAGCACTGCTATGGAGCTCAATTTTAGGGTAGAAATTGAGGCATACACAGTTGAAGTAGTATGTACCAACTCACATAGCTACCTGTGTCCTGGAGCTAACATGTCTATGACTCTGTAAGCCAGTGAGTCTTAATTACCTAGGAAGAGAGTCTATATGCCCAGTAATGGGCGGCGGGGGGGGGGGGGGGGGGGGGGGGGGAAGGGGTGTGTCTCAGAGTAGATACCTCAGGCTGCTTCTGTCCCTGAAGACTTCCTAAGTCCTCAAAATCTCTTGGAAATGTCTGAAGTGGGCACTTCCACTCCACTTTGGTAAAGCTCTTAACTTTCTTACTCTTCCTGGGATGGAACGAGTCATTTTAGAAGCTACAGATGGAACAGCAGATGGAACGTGAAACCTATCAGAGTTGCCCAGGATGAAACCATTCATCTGCAAAATCCATATGTTTTTGTGTAGGGCGACTTCATAGAAACAACAGCAAGAGGAAACAGCAGAGCCTGGAGCATGAGCTGCCGCTAGCAGTGAGGTTGATAGGACAGAGTGCTCAGAAGAGCTGAGGGGGTGGGTGGACACTCTCGAAATTACCTGGGAGACAGAGGAAGAGCAAGCCAGGCACAGAGACTGAGTTGTAAAGCTAAAGGAGTGACAAAGAGCATACCTTCAGCACACGGTCTGAGAAAGATAGTAGCTGGGGCCCTTAAAAGATAAAAAATGCAAACTGGGCTGTAACTTAGATGGCAAAAGTTGATGTCCACTGAGTACCTTGCAAATGCCTGGTGCTTTGCTACAGTCTGTTATTGTCTCTTAGTGTCACAAGGCTGGATTTATGTCTCTGTAAATCTGCTGCTGCTTTAATAACTGACATCTGATTTCCATGCTGAACAGTCTAGTGAGAGTCTGAGCCTGCATCCTCTAGGACCCTGACCCTTCTGGGTAAGTGGTCACAATTGGAACTGCAATCAATGCAAAGCAGCATAACTAGGGGGTGGTAGCTGTGGATATGCCTACCTGGCCTGCTTTCTCCTGCATTTTCTAGGCAGCTTGCAACTATACAGACAGCCCAGTCTCCTGATTTTCTTAAAAGGTAAATTTCAAGCAGAAAGAACATCTGCTTTGGAAATGGACAGAACTGGTTTTAATTCTTGCTTTGTCATATCTTCATTGTATGAGTGTGGACCTCAGTTTGACCACCTAACTACTGGGTTCCCTACAAAGGCTCAAGGAATGCCCTCCCACAGCAGTTGCTATACATAGCATTTTGGAGAAATTTCTGAATTCAGTCCTTTATTGGAAGACAACCCCTTGACCTATTTTTGTCTAGCTAGAGTCACCTTTCCTCAGGCTGTTGCTCACTAAACTCCATCCAGTTTTAGATTTCTCAGATGCAAAATACTTATTTTTTATTAATAATTTTGCCCATTAAATTTTCTCATCTAAAGACATGGTGGCCCTCAACTGCAGGTGATCTGGGCCCCTATGGGACATTTGACAATATCTTCAGACATTGTGTGAGAAGGATATAAGTGGGCAGAACATGCTTCTAGGAACTTGTAGGTAAAGACTAAAGACACAGATAAATACCTGACAGGGCAAGGGAAAGCCCCGTAGTAAAGAGTTAGCCAGCCCAAACGTCAATAGCTCATGACTTACAAAGCCTGGTCTAGAATGTTCTTCCTGCTCTTCTGTGCTCCATCCTTGATTGACAACACATCTTGCTCTAGAATATATTCTTGGGTCGTTCTTACTTCCTATGTGTGACCTTGTCTGGGCTGTTATAAGCAACTGCCATTCTAGTAGGCTGCTTTGAGTTCAACATCAAGGTCAGATCTGTCCTTCCTCTGCTCAAAAGACACTTACATCTGGCCTGGAGTAATAGCCAGACATACCTTAGGACTTCTCTCTGACCTTGTGTCTTGTTACTCTACCCTCACCATCTGTTACAGCACTTCTAAGCCCAACTACCTTTTGTCCACACCACACACATTCCCACCTCAGGGCTGGCCCAGGTCTTTCTCTGCCTAGGAACACTTTCCCAGACGGTATACTCTACTTCATCTTCTATTGTTATTCATAAGTCTTCTCCTCGCCTTTTTCATTAAGAACACAATGTGCCCTCTGCTTTCTGAATGCAATGCTGGCTGATCTTGTAGAGAAAACACAGTGCATCTTAGGAGGCAGGATGCTTCACTGGACAGGAAGCTGACTGCCTGTGCTTTTCTGTTTCCTCACTGTTGTTACAGGAAGAGAGGAAGGAAGCAGGATCCTGGAACTGACTGCCTTGGAACTGGTGACTGCCTCACCTGATGGGGTAGTCAGCAGCACTGAGGTTGATAAAGAAGTCCCAGGGCCAGTCAGTCATTTCCAGTAGATCCCGCATGCTCTGCAGGTAGGTGGACAGGAGGCTGGCTCCGCCCCAAATGGTGGCCATCCTCCAGGAAGTGACTCGGACATTGTCGTACTGCCTGGAGAACTGGAGCACTTGCCGATGCAGGTAATTGGAACGCTTTTCCCAGGAGAGAAAAGGAGAAAAGGAGTCAGTAGACAGCTCAGAGAACATCAACCCCTAGACATCCTAACCACCTTCTCTCCCTTATGGTTGGTGTGTCTGATCACAGTGGAATTGGCTGTTGCTGATGCTGGCCTGCAGTGTCTTTCTATACCAATATTCAACCACTGGCTACTGAAGTTCATATTCCCTAAGCCCACTGCAGTTAGTCAACCAGTGGGCTTGAGTTGATGGACCTAGAACACTGCATGATAACGATGACTGCTGCATGTTATCTCAAGGCACCAAGCTCAAGAACATGGGTCTATCTAAATTTCATGAGTCCTTGTGGGTAGGAGGTGGGGTTCTATGTTCTGTCCTTCAGGACCACTTCTCTTCCCTTAGTGTTTCACAGGATGACTAGAAACACATCTTGGGGATGAAAATACCCCTTTTGCCTCTCTGAATTCATTTAGTCTTAAAGCTATAACTGGGCCTTGTACTTGCTAGGTGAGCATTCTCGCACTGCCTTAAAACCTCAACCTGTGCTTTTCTGAGAAGAAAAGGGCTGAACTTGACCTCAGGGCAACCTTCCCACCTCCACCTTAGGTGCTCTAGGGTTCTAGACATGCACATATCTTGTGACATCAACAGATTAACAGAAACTTCTAGGAAAAGCTGGCTCCTGGGTCAGCAAGCCAAGTGTGGGTTTTGGTAATAAGGTCTTCTCAGGCATGCCAGCTGATTGCTAGTTTTCTGTGGCTGCAGTCAGGCAAGGGACGAACTGATTAGCATATGGTCTAAAAGGGTATTTCAGCTACCTGGACTTCTCTAGAAAAGGTGAGCTCACTCTTAGGATGGCTAGCTTCACAGGTCTGTGAGGGTAGGGAGTGGACACTAGACAGGGAGAAGAAGAGGTACAAAACACAGCACAGTTAGGTTTTAAGAAGAAATTCGTGTGTGTGTGTGTGTGTGTGTGTGTGTGTGTGTGTGTGTGTGTGTGATGTAGGGGGAAGGCAAACACTACTGGTAATGTAGAACATGGTGAAAAAAGCCCATGGGAGGATCTGGAATGATCTGAGCACAAGGAAATGAAAAGAATTTAAGGCTATGGATATGCTAATTTTCTGAACTGACAGGCTCACCGTGCATACATATAGCAACATATCAAATTTTAAACAATAAATACATAAAATTATCATGTGTTAACCAAGCTTTTCTATAGGAAAAGCTGAGCACCACAACTAAACATTCTGAAACACACACACACACACACACACACACACCAAAACAAAAAAACCCCACAGAGACCATTTAGGAATCACAAGCTGCTGTTCTATCTCTAGACTTCAGCCTGAACTTGTGAGGTAGAAGGATCAGAGATGGATAGACAGACTACAGAGGAAGCCCAGTACAGGGATATAAATAGTGACTCCTTACCTTATCCACGTGGATATAGTAGAAATGATCTTTGTGGTAGATGGCCTTAAACATGCGCTGTAGCTGACGGGAGGCACGGCCATGGACCACCAGGACAAAGGCGATTCTGACTGGGTTGGCGGGCATGTACTCCACAGCATCCTCATCCCACTGGACATTCTTGTTGGCTTTGCCTAGGGAAAGCCAGAAGACCATAGAGATGAGCTTGAGGATGGCCTGCCTTTAGGAAGTAGGAAATGCCTCCTACCCTTCCCCTGAAATAGGAACATAGCATCTGTATAGATGTACTGGCTAGTTTTATGGCAACTTGACATAAGCTAAAGTCATCTGAGAAGAGGGAATCTCAGGTAAGAAAATGTTCCAGATGATCAGGCTGTAGGTAAGCCTATAGAGCTTTTCCTTAATTAGTGATTGATGTGGGAAGGACCAGCCCATTATGGGTAGTGCCATTCCTTGGCTGGTAATCTTGAGGCTCTATGAGAAAGAAGGGTGAGAAGCCATGAGGAGCAAGCCAGTAAGCAGCATCCCTTTATCAGTACCCAATTCCAGGTTCTTGACCTGTTTGAGTTCCTGTCCTGACTTCCTTCAATAAAGTGATATGGAAGTGTAAGCCAGATAAACTTTTTCCTCCACAAGTTGCTTTGGTCATGATGGTTCATCATTGCAATAGTGATCCTCTTGTCTCTGCCTCCTTGGCACAGGATTGCAGGACTGGCTTTGTTACATAGGTGCTGAGATTGGCCCTTGGATTGCTATGCGTGTACTGTAAGCACCTTACCATCTGACTATTTCCTCAGCCCTTTATCTTACACTTTCTGTGGCTCCTTCTCTTTCTTGTCCATGCTCAGTCTACAGATGTGGGAAGCATCGTCTTGATTATCAATCCAGAGGTGGCCTGAAGTTCAGGACTGGCACTCCCTTGGTGCAACACTATTTGGGACGGATGTTTGAGCCAAATAAGCAGTTTGCCAAGGAGACAATGCTTTAGTTTTGTAGGAGCTAACAGATAAAGAAGTTCTAGCTGCACATCAAACTGGAAGATGGTAAGAACTTTTCCATTCCCACATGGAGAGAAGCTGCCAGAAGAAAACCAACACAGGGAAGCTCTTCTGAGAGGCTGCTGCTATCTAAGTCCTAATGACCCAGCTGAGCTCTAGGATCATCAAGGCTGGAGATCTGCCACTGTCATGGACTATCATCTGTTACATTTGGAGCTCCAGATCCTATACCCAATCCACCTGGATAAATGGTTCCAGATACCTTTTATCCCCAAATCAGCTTTAGAAAATCCCCTTCTCCAGGGCCAAGGCCAGTGAGTAACACCCTCCAGGTTTTGTGTGTTACAAGTTACACTGACTCCATGCTGTCTGGATTTCCCAGACTGATCTAATCTCTTGTAGTTTAACTTTATTCTTGGCAGGGCCTGGGTTTGTAGGGCCCAGAATATTGCTATGGTTTCAGGTATCCAGAGTGTTGACTGGGGTTCCTGAGGTTGCAGACTGCTCAGCTTGGTGGTCAGCAGCTCAGGAGTAGGAGTGTGTGGTGACTACCAGAGAGCTTAGTGGCTGCCAGAGGACAAGATGAGTATGAAGGATGTCCAAGCCCAGGATAGTGACACATACCTGTAATCTCAGTATTTAGGAGACTGAGGCAGGAGGATCACAAATTCTAGGCCAGCTGGGCAGTGGTGGCGCATGCCTTTAATTCCAGCACTCAGGAGGCAGAGGCAGGTGGATTTCTGAGTTTGAGGCCAGCCTGGTCTACAGAGTGAGTTTCAGGATAGCCAGGGTTACACAGAGAAACCCTGTTTCAAAAAACCAAAAAAAAAAAAAAAAAAGCAAAAAACCCAAACAAACAAATTCTGGGTTAGTCTAGGCTACATAGTGAAACTTATATGCTTTAAATCATTCACTTTCGGTTTGACACAGCCCCTCCTCTGAGCAGTCACGTGACCAGCTCACCCCTGGATCTCTTGCTTTTTACCTGCACAAACTCTTTTATCTTGGGGCTTTTTGACAGTGATTCCTTGATCCTGGACACCATTTCCCTGGAGCTTAGAATGGCTACAACTTCTTGTCACCAGCCCAAGTCCAATAAAAGATTATCTTCCCTCTCTATCTTTCACTTCACCTGTTCCAATCTTCTGCACATCATTTAACACCATCTGAAGTTGTTTATGTGTTTGCTTGTTTATTATCTGAGCATTCTGCTAGAGCATAAGGTTCAAGAGATGAGGGACTTTATCCTGCTTATTTACCATCAGATACATAATGCTCAGGTAAAATCCAATGCACAGCAGGTGCTCTGTGAAGAACAAAAGCTTCAAGAGTGGACTGCTAGCTCTGTCCAATAACAATACCTGTTGGCAGCACTGGTCTGGCCTTGATCTCATTATTTCATTAATCGTCCTGACAACCCAGCAAGGTTGTTATTACCTCCATTCTTCAGATGAAAACCCATGGCTTAGAGAGGCCAAGGGATTTGTTCAAGGTCATACAGCTTTAATTAGTTAAGCTGAGCTGCAAACCCAGGTCTTAAACGCCACGCCCTTAACCACAAACCTAAACTACACAATCACACTAAGACCTTGGAAAGAAAAGTTGACAGTGGTGCTTGTTAATGAAATATTTTGTAAGTTATTGGAGGTAAGAAGGCAGGGGTCCAGAGGCTTTTAAAAGGGTTATTAAAATTATTATTTAATATTTAATAAATATTAAATATTATTAAATATTAAAATTCCTGTATTTGATGAGAAATTGACTCTAGATGACCAATGAAGCTTCATATAAACCATCTATCCATAAACCTATTGATTCCATCCATCCATCCATCCATCCATCCATCCATCCATCCTCCTATTTCATTAATCGACCTACACACTCACCCATCTAACTATTCATCTACCTATCTACCCACTTCATATGTACAATACATATACTCTTTGTCTCTCTCTCGAGCTCAAACACACACACACACACACACACACACACACACACACACACTCACTCGCTCCATTTACCCATCTACCCACTCCATCTACCTACTCACCCCCCACCTGCTTCATCCATCCATCCAAAACTCAGGAAGTCATTCAACTCTCCATCTGACATCCTATCATACCAAATACCATTCATTCATTCAACACCCATTTTGGTCTCTAGTCCCAGGGTCTCTTGCCAGAGTTGCTGAATGAGTGAATGAATAAACAAATGAATTCTGATGAAGAATGGATGTGGTGGTTCAGAGGAGCTTATGTTTCCTGAGGGCCTGCCACATTCTAGCCCTGTGTTGGGGGCTTTGAGTCGTTTGTTATTTGGTTAAGAATACATTAACACTTCTTGAGGCTTAGAATGTTTGTCATGTTTCCCAGGCCACACCGTGAAGGCAAAGGTGGGAGAAGAAGCTGAACAGCCAAGACCAAAGCCATCTTACTCTGTCCACATGTCCAATGCCAAAGAGTGGTATCAGGCAGTGACCAAGCCTGGTACAGTGACCCTGTACTGTCCTTTGAAGGGACTTGGGCATTGATGCTGATAAAAACAAAAACAAAAACCCCCACCTTTTGTAAATTCTCTTTAGGGTATTGGAGAGCAGAACATATGCATAACAGACGCACATAACAGACGCACAGCATTGTGGATGCTTTAGTTTTGGAGTAGGGAAGGCAGTGTTGGGAAACCAGACCTTACAAGTGAAACAGCTATCCTGTCATGAAAAAAAAAAAAAACTTGGAGCAGACAGTTGGCCTTAGTGCATAAGGAAGCTGTGACTCAGGGAGGTCCTTGTTAAGAAATAGTTAAGCTGCTGCTGGTGTGCGGTGTGGTGGAACACACCTGTAGCCCTGACACTCCGGAGATTGGATCAGAAGAGAAACACCAGTTTGAGACCAGTCTGGAATACATAGTAAGGGTATGTCTTAAAAATCAAGAGCTAGATGTATAGTTCAATGTCAGAGTGCCAGTCTAGCATGCTCAAGACACTAGGTTCCACCCAGGGGACAGAAAGAAATAGAGAGGGGAAGGAGGGAGGAAGGGAGAAAACAAAGACGGGAGGAAGGGATGGAGGAGGAAGAGAGGAAGAAAATAAGGGACGGGAGGGAGGAAAGGCAATGGAAGAAGGGGGTGGATGAAAGTTGAGAATCGAGTCTGTGCCCCAGGATCCCTAACGCTGTCATTCTGTGCCATCAAACTGCCCCCACTGTATAGAGGAGGAGGATCTGTTCTCAGAAGCATGTCAGCTGATTTCCATCTGTTGGATAGATAACGTTGTGTGGCTAGAGACATGTGGGTCTCTTCAGACAGGGGACTCTGAAAGGCTAAAACTCACACTCTGTCCAGCTCCGAAGAAAGAGGCAGGAACTTAACAATGTAATCAGATTCCTGTAGCATAAAATAGAAACTAAGTGGAAAAATCAGAGTGATTAGAGGCAGCCAGAGAAGTCGACTCTGGATGAATGCTAAAAGCCACACTGATGGGGGAGAATATCAAATATGTGATGGGGTGCAGGAGTAAAGACTGAGGAGAGGAGCCTAGCAGTTCCCCTGGTAACAGGCTGGACCATGCTAAGCCTATTATACCAACTCAGTATGACTCAGTATCATATGGGCTATACGAGGACCATGTAACCCTTGGGTGTCAAGGATGGTGACAGGAAGAGATCCACAAAGGCCAGCTTGTCCTCCATGACACACACCTTCCTCGGCTTCACTTATGTTAACCTCTGTTCAAAAGAATCAAGTGCAAAAATTCCAGAAAGGAACAGCTGAGGAGTTTTAAATAATTTCTCTTATGGTGTATTCCTGTGTTCACCCTATCCAGTTATGAGTTGTTGATATGAACTTACCATTATGCCTACGCGGTAAGCCCAATGTTTCCATAGGTGTGTGTATAAGAAAAGAATCAGGAAGCAAGCATTCTTCTGCATCTATAGAACCCGCATTTGTGGAGCCAACCAACTACCAACTGAAAAGGCTTATTTTAAACACAAATGAACAGGCTGGTGAGATAGCTCAGATAGTAAAGTGCTTGCCTTGTGCACATAAGGTCCTGAGTTCAATCCGCCAAGTGGTGCACACTTGTGATCCCAGTGCTGGGGAGGTGGAAAAAGAAGAATGCCTGAAGCTGAACTGTTGGCCAGTCTAGTCTATTTGGTGAGCTCTAGGCTAATGAGAGATACTGTCTTAAGAATAAAAAGAAATAACAAAAGACCAACAAGTAAACAACAAAAATCTCAAGACAGACAATGGGAAATGACACTTGAGGTGGTCCCTTTGCTTGTACATATATGACGCATGCACCTGCACACACAGAGACATGTACATGTATGTACACACAATATGCAGCTGTTGAACATGTACAGACATTTTCTTGCTGTTCTACTCTAAACACAATTAGTTATACTGTATTGGGTGTTATGAATAATCTAGCTATGATCTACAGGAGAAGGTTGGAGACTATGAACAAATTCTCTGCGATCTTATATAAGAATCCTGGACATTCAGTGAGTGAATGGGCAGGGAGGAGGGAGCATGTTGGAGTGTTTAGTGCTATCTGGCTTCAGGCAACTTCTATAATGGAATGTGTTCCTGAAGGACAGGGGTCTGGTACTGTATATATGTTCTGTAGATGTGCTGGGTATGTTTGTGATTGGAATGCCTTGTAGAACTTTAATCTGGAGATGAAAGAAAGACACTAGGGTTATAAAGAGATTTAAAATTCAATTATGTGTCTGTGTGTGGGTTTACAAATATGAATGTAGTGCCTGTGAAAACCAGAAGAGGGTGTTGGATTCCTTGGTGCTGAAGTTATAAGGTTGTGAGCTACCAACATGGGTGCTGGGAACCAAACTCAGGTCCCCTGCAAGAATAATATGTGCTTTTAACCAGAGTTCTATAAACTCCCAGGCAAGGATTTTAGATTTGGCCTGTGGTCAAGATGAGTTTGAGATCTTAGGTGGTGTTATGTGATCTCTGCAAGCCTTTGTGTTCTCCACGGTGAAATGGTTATAGCTATCTATACAGATCACACATAGATATGGACGTAGGTATGGATAGATGTCTTGGCTCCCTCCTACGTGTGTTTATGTCCAGTGCTGAGCACGGGTCCAAGCCTGTAGCAACTGCTCAGCAAATCAAAGTGTAATTGGATCATTTCTATTTTGCCACTGGCTCACAATGGTCAGAATCAAACAATAATCAGCCCAGCCCTGAGAGGTTCCAGCCCAGGGCTGTCCTGGCTCCTAGCAATATGATCAGGTTAGAGCAGACCTCACCCTGACTCCCCTGCTCACAAGTAAATGCTCAAAGCTAGAATGTCAATCCCCAGTCTCTGTCCCTGATCAAAAGCAACTGGAAGGAGCTACTAGCCTGGAACAGATGCTACCAACAAGGCTCTCTGTTGATTCTGTTTATATTCTCAAAGTGCCTCTTGGCATGGAAGAGGGTCATTTTCTGGCTTACTTGGTTCTCTGAACTGAAGAGAAGTGGAAATGAGGTTGCATGCAGATGGGCTTGGGTCAGAGGCTGTGAGCTGAGGCACAGCTAGCTTAACATAGCGAGGGAGGCTATTGGAACTTGGTGTAGGGTCCAGCTTCTCACAGCAGAGCTTCTGGGAGACAGCCAACTTCTCTGCTCACTAATGCTTCATTGATAATGTGGGATGTGCAGGCTATCCCAGACCTTCAAAGATGGGTGACAGTTACATGTCAGCAACAGCACCATGAAGGAATGATGGGTGTGGCAGAAGCCCTGGGCTTGCAGGCTCAATTTTAGGATCAGAAGGGAAGGTTTTTCCTACTAGGAAATATTTTTTTTCAGTGCTTAGGATAAAACCCAGGGCATTATACATAGTATGCAAGTGCTGTACCACTTAGCTACATCACTGGCCTCTATGCAGCTGTGTGCCTGTGTGGGCTGTGGGTTGTGCACCTATGTGTTTGTGTGTGTGTGTGTGTGTGTGTGTGTGTGTGTGTGGTTGCAGGCATGTGTGGGCTTATTTTTTAATTATCTTAAGATTTATGGAGGCAAGTATCATGATAGCTCCCTACTGCTGAGTGAGAAATTACCCTCTCTAGTGTATACAAGACTGGAGAAAAACACACGAAGCTGGCAGGCTTCAGAACTCATGCTTTATTTTACCAGTGAGAGAAACAAAAGTTCTGGAATTTAGGGAAAAAAACAAAACAAAGCAAAACTAGACACCTTGGGATTCTAAGGCAGTCATGGAACTGACACTGCCTGAATGGTACTCTCTGGGTATAAGGCTGCCTTTCCTGTGAGTTGTCAGTCCCTGGGCTTCATTCTCTGTACAACATCCTGGCCTCTGGGCCTGGTACACAGCTAAGCTTGGCAGAGAATGCTCACTGAATGGTTTGTGACTGACGAATGAAGGCAGACAGCTTCAGCCATGCACATATCCCTAGAGGCACACATGCAAGGCTCAGCCTGAACTCCTGCACGTGGTTGGCTTTGCTCACCCAGCAAACTGGCTGGAGGCTGGACTTTCCTTTCCTAGAGGCTTTGGATTAGGCCAAAGACCTTTCTAGAGCACCAAAGCCTCTGGGAGGAGCCAGCTAAGTGCCCAAGAAGTTGCCAACATGGCAGCTGCAACTGGGTCTTCTCCAGGTCAATGAGTGTCAGGGAGGCATCCTCCAAGTCTCCAGAGAAATGGTTCTGTTCTGGGAAAATCATCTTAGCCTTTCTTTTTTATTCTTTCTTTTCCTGTCACAGCCCCAGTGAGCATATCCCATTTATCTATCTATCTATCTATCTATCTATCTACCTATCTATCACATTTAAATTATGTTAAAGGACATAAAAGAATGAGCACTCTGTGGGGCTGGAGAAATGGCTCTAAGGTTAAGACTACATAGTGTTTTGCAGATGACCCAAGTTCAATTCCCAGCACCCACACTGGGTGGCTTACATTGCCTAAACTTCAGCTCCAGGAGAACAGAAGCTTTCATCTGTCTGTTTCATCTCCCACTTGAGTAAAAAACAAACTACTGTAGTGAAAGCACAGCAGACCAGGAGGGGTGGCAAAGGCATGTGGTGAGGAAGGCATAGAGGATATAAACTTACTCTATGTGCTTTCTTCCCAGCTAGGATGTGTCGTGTGCCTGTGTTAAACACAGGAGACAAGGTCGTAGCCAGATGATGCCAGGCAGTCCTTGATGTCCCAGAGGAACTTAAAAGGTCCAGGCAATATTCACCTTTCCTGGCTCAGGGCTCTTGCTCACTCCAGGTTTCCTGGAAGGGCTTGTTGGGAATCATTTGAGATGGGATTTTGGGGAAGTCGTCTCTCTACTAGACATCTACGTGGAAACCACCTCTTGGGTTTCCTTTTGACTTTGGCACACTAACTATCTACCAGGCTCTTTTCCCAGCACTGTGCCACAGTGCTGCACATAGAAATGATCCTGTTTCTAGATCACTGATTCAGGCTCAGAGAGGGTGAGGCTCTTGCTCATGATCACAGAGCCCACAGATGGACAAGAGGTCAGGATAGAGTCTGCCTTGAATCGAAATATGCATCACAGTCAGGTTTTGAACAGGAGTCCAAGCTGCTCAGCTCTCACTGTAGCTCTGTGTTAAGCTCACCGGAAGCCCAGATGTCCATTCTCTAGCACCTTCTAACCACCACCTCCTCTGGATGATGTTCTCAAGGTTGGCTCTATTGCTATTTGTACGCAGATGGCCCTTTAATGTGGGGATTGTCCTATGCAGTTCCCACCTTACCAACTCGATGCCATCAGTACCTGCCCAGTATGAGCAAACCAAAAAAGTCTCAGCTCATTAACCAATGCCTGATGGAGTTGCAGAGGCAAAGTCTTCCCTAGTTGAGAAGTAATGACCCACAACTATTTCTAAATGGTGGGTCTTCAGAGAACAGCAACACCAAAGTGAGGGGATTTGTGCAAAATGCAAATGTCCACCCTGGCCCATGCCTCCCAAGTCAGAAACTCTGAGTATATGGAACAACTGAGCTGTGATAAGCCCTCCCCCAGGGTCGTTATGACAAGGGTAACTGAAAGCCACCGGGGTAGGTCCAGGATTCTAAGCCCCACCAGCATATCAGAACCACAGGAACATCTTAATCAAACCACAAGCAAATAAGATCTAGAAACAATGCTGGGCTTGAATATAGCTAAAGGGCAGGCAGGTCTTTCCTAGCATACACAAAGCTCTGGGTTCATTTCTCAGCAGCACAGAAAAACAAACAAAAGCAAAAAAAAAAAAAATCCTTCCTTAGCCTCACTCTGATAAATACTAAATTAAGTACAGTCCCGTGTTGAGTGATGATATTTAGGTGTAGCATGGAGCATACACACATAAGACTGTAGTCTGGTAAAATGACACTCCCTGGGAAGGCTGTAGCACCCCAGTTTGTGTAAACACACTTGGTGGTGGTTGTACAGCAATGCAGGCACCTAGTGGTCACTCAAGGGGCTCTTTGTGAAGCTTGAGATGACGTTGGGTACTTGGATTGTGCCTTCCTTGGAAGTTCTCAGGTGGCTATAATGTGCTCAGACTTTCTGGTACCTACCTTTGTTCCCCCTATATTTAAACAGTCACATCTCTCCTCTACCTAGAGTCTAAGGCTGGTTCACCCTTATTCTTTCCCCATACTACCAAAAAGAGTCTCCCTCTACTCTCTGACCAAGCACTCAGGACATTTTCCTGCTCACTGATTTTCTTTCCCCCTATTCAAGTTTGGAGTTATTAAACCACAGCCCGTGGCTGCACCGTCTTATTGGTTTTATTGTGGAGAGCCCAGGGATATTCTAATGATGTACGGCTCAATAAATGGAAACTGGTGGGATGGATATTGATGGCGTATGGTACATTTCCTCGCAATTCACCGGGTCCCAGTCACTTGGCCAGCTACACATCATCTGTGAGAACACTGGGCTGCAGCCCATGAGATCTGGTCCACCTTGCTGGTGTGGCCTTTTCCAGGCACCAAGGATGAAAGGTCCGTTAGAATAAAGATAAAGTGATTCTCTGTGCCCTGCTGGGTGTGCGAGTTTACGTTTTCTTCCCACATTGCAATGGTAGAGGGATAGAACTGATTATCCCCATTTCCGAGAGAAGGAAACAGAGACTCAGAGCAAGTAGCTGATCTGCATCTGCAGAACTGGGATTCAAATCTCATTGTTAGGCCTAAACACCCATGCTAAACCATGCAAGAAAACAGCCAGATTTGGCTACCTAGTTAATTTGAAGTCATGTGAGACATCTTCTCAAACAACAACTAAACAATAACAACACAAAACAACAACAAATTTGAGGTTGGAAAATGGTGCAATTGGTAAACTACCCATAATGAAAATCTGAGAATCTGAGTTCAGCTCTCCAGCACCCATACAAAAAAAAAAGGGGGGTGGTGGTGGTGCGTGTGGCAGCTTGTGCTTGAAGGGTGGAGAAAGCAGGATCCTGAAGGTCATTGGCCAGCATAGTCAAATCAGTGAAAGACCTTTTCTCAAAAGGTAAAGGTGGAAAGTGACTGAAAAAACATCAGAAGTTTTCTACCAGTCCATACATAGACACAGACATACAGACAGAGACAGACAGACAAACAGGCAGACA